>JBBPBP010000004.1:13691405-13704149 GCA_037974735.1 Cicer chorassanicum
TATACTTTAGGTTTAACTATTTTATAAGTCTTTAAATTATTTGAGAATTTTTAAATAAGTTTTTAAAAAGATTGTAACAGGTTCCTAAACTTAATATATTTTTTGTAATTAAGTCTGGTAGTTGTTACTCTATTATTATTCGACTATTAATCAACTATAACAAAAGAAATTAATTATAAAAAAATTATTGGTTGAAAACCTAATTACAAGCTATTTTACCAACATGATTAAGTCCTTGTATTTCACGTTTTAGGTTTTCATTTCATTCTTTCAACATATCTTTAATACCAACTTTTTAAAAAAAAAAATCTCTCTTATACCAATATTAACCGATGCCACTGATCATGTCATTATGAAAGATTCCTTTCGATAAAGACATCTACAGAAATTCTTTCTTTAAATCAAATAAAATAATAATTATCCTCAAAATTCAACGCACAAAAAAATATGAATACATCGCACAATCTAATAGAGCAAAAATAAATAATTCGTTCGGACTGATGAATCGGCACAAAGAATATGTATAGTAACACAAAAAAAAGAATATGTATATATATATAAAAAGATCATATGATTCGGCACAAAGTCATACATAGTAACACCACAAAGTCATATATAGTAACACCACTTGATACTCTTTTTCTATCTTTCGTCTAGCACTTTATTAACTTTGGATGGCAAAACAACACGCATTACATCCTAATAATCGGAAGTAACGTTACCCCGTCCCCCAAGATTATATAGTAGATAAATCAATTTTGGGTGAGATGACTAACATTAGCCCACACCTTTAAGGTCAATATGTCCTCGTCATACAAGTGAAAGTAAGTGATAGATGCATTGTCTATTTTCCCTTCATATCCATTTACACAAGCCCACTTATAAAGAACTTCAATGGATGCTCCATGAGACACAACAACAACTCGTTCCCCTGTAATCATTAGTTACAAATTAATAACATCAACATAATGTAGCTATGTATGGAGAAACTTTAAAAAAAAATTACCTTGATAAGACATTATGTAATTGAGATCACGGAGGTGGGAAAACAATGTTTTCTTCAAAAAAGTATGGTATGTCAATATTGCCTATGATAGTATCTTAAAATTACTACTCTTTTAAGTTTTTTTTTTATATATTTTCAATAATCCAATTTAATGATTTATTAGTCATGTGCAGGATAATTTAGACAAATAAACTTAATTTTTTAATTGAGATTGTATTGACTGTCATTAACAATTCTTAAAATGTGTGATCTTGTCGGCTTTTGTTTGTAGTTCATTCTATAGGGAGTATAGTTTTTATAAAAATAAATTAACTCTGCATAAAAAGATTATGTATCATAGTGAAATTTTTGGGCTAACTAAAAAGATCTAAGAAAATTAACTAAAGCTGAGTTACAAAAAAATATTACTATTATTATTAGTCATACATATGGAGCAACTTTCAAAGTTAACAACTTACCTTTATGTTTTTTGCCAATCCTCAGCAATGCAGATTTGCAACGTTCAAGCACTTGAACAATACTTTCTCCACCACCCTGCACATAATTCTCAACATCCCTCAAATTATTATTGCAATCAAAGAGTCCTAACCATTTCCTATGTAGGTAGTTTGGTCAATGATTTTAACGAAAGAGTTTTTAGAGGAAAATCGAAAATATCATATTTAAATTTAAAAATTAATATAACTACTAGTTTATGACACTTGAATATTAAAAAAAAAAAAAAAAAAAAAAAAAAAAAAAAGCCTTAGACATTGTCCTCTTCCTTTGGCTCTCTCTTCTCTTCTCTTCTATATTTTGAGATTGCAAATTAATCTTCAAAGAAACACCATGCATGTTATTTAGCTCTTACTAGAATTATATTACTTATCAAGAGCTTTTATATACGTGCGTTAGGGATTTGGATTGCCTTCGATAACCAATTTCACGCATTCTCTGAGTCAATATATCGGTGGTTGTTAACCTGAGATTTGATAATCTAGATTTCATTATGGATTTTGATTTAATAAAATGAAATACATTGAATTAAAAATCTATATTATCTAATTTCAATCCCACAACCATCAACATGTTAAATGTCTAAATGCATGGATTGTTGATTGCATACAATTCAAATCTACACACTAGTTGGCTTCCATTGTAACTTACAGGGATTTTTTCATCTTCATTATTCGAAATCAAGGCCTTGTAACTAATGGGATTAGTCTTTGCTATTTCATGATGACAAAGGCCTTGAAGATCTCCCTTGTGTCTTTCTCGTAGGTCTAAATCCTTGACAACCTAAGATTTCCATCAAAGGTAAACATTATTAAAACAAAATATTGCAAACATGTAACCTAAATTGTATAAGTGATCAATCATTAAGGTAGATAAAGAGCGATAGAAGGTATATGCTTAAAATTTAGGCACCTATTTTTTTTTTTTTTGACAAATTATAACTTAATTACACAAAGAGCGCAAGAAGGTAAAAGATGAAACCCTTCTATTATAGAAATAATTAATAGATTATTTTTTTACTAGGTAAACAAATTAAATGATCATCACATCACTATCATATTTTGTGTGTCTTGTAAGAAAGTATAAATAATAAAATAAAAAAATACGAAGTTATAGAAATAATTTTTTTCACCTATACTCTCATCTCATGTTTTCCATTAATCATAAGAATGATTATTTGACCAACATCTAATAAACGATAAATCACCATTTTTATATTTCTTCAAAAAATTATTTCGTAATAAATTGTATCTCTATTTTTTAAAAGATTTAGTGAACATACGATTAATTCACTTTTTGGCGAAAAACAGAGGATGTGAATCAAACCTCTAGTCCTCCACATTTAGAAGCAATTATCTGTGCTGTTTCAAAAGCACGTTGCAAGTCAGAAGAATATATTCCAGAGATCTTTGGTCCTCTTGATAATTTATCAGCCACCTAATTCATTGTAAAAATTACAGGAATTAAGCTCGAGAAGTCAATTTGAACCGAAAATAATACAAATGAGACATTTATAAGGAATAAAAATAAATGAGAGATTTTAAATAAAAAAACAACTTACTGCACGTGCTTGCTGTCTTCCAATTTCATTCAATTCAACATCCAAGTGTCCCTTTTAAATGTATAATTATGAATATGAATAAGAAAAAAAAAATTATACTAAAAAATAAGCACATAGATTGGGAAGCCACTTTGTAACATTTTGTTAAAAAAATAAGTAACATGCTGAAGCAATATTCAATTCATTCAAAAGATTCAAAACAAATTTATATGCTGCATTTTTTTCATTTAAAAGCAAAAAAAAAAAAAAATTACCTGAACTTTTCTTTCAGCATTCCAAATTGTTTGACCATGACGCACCACAACTATCTCAGCATAATCTGGATGAGGATAGCTATAACCAACGTAATCGTCCAATTAGTTTGACGACTAATTAATTGAAGAAATAGGAAAAGCAAAACAGAATTAACTAATTGCAATTATAATCACAAAAGTTGTTAGAAATCCATAGATACAGAGTAAGATCATATTGATGAAAAGAAAGAAAAAATATTAATACTCTAGAAAATCCACGTTGAATGTATATGGAATTAATTTAGAAAATATAGTAAAAATGAATGTTATATATTCTATTTATAAAACTCATGAACGATTAACTTTTTATTATTTGTTTTTTATTATTTAACTATCTATTTCAGGAGAAATGAGACTTTAGTAATTTAGAAATGAGGCTCTTTTAACTGCAGTTGATTAATCACTTGATTAACTTTTAACTACTTGTTAATAATATTTACTAAGTAACTCAAGAGGTGCAACTAACTTATTTAACTAATTAATTACTCTTAAATTTCTAATAAGAGCACAAACGAAAATAGAGTGACACACGAAGAATGAATGTAGACAAATGAAAAGAACGACCTGGAAAGCGAATCGGTGATAGAAGAGGCAGCCATATATTCTGAGTGACGAATTGAAATATGCGAGAAGAATTTGAAGGTCAAGAAGTGACAATGAATAGCGATGCTCAAGAGGAAGAAGAATGAGCCATGTGACACTTTTATTTCCTCGTTGCTTCGTTTTCTTACATTTTTAATACTAACATACAGCTCACTACACTAAATTATATGATATTTCGGTTGACATTTCACTATAGTCTTTTTTCGGTTACATAGTAGTATACTATGGTCTATAACGACTATCTCCCGTACCATAGGTCAAAAATGGTTGTTGGATTCATAAAAAAAAAGGGTTGTTGGAATTTAGTATTATTTTTTGGGAAAAGAATACTGTTTGAATTTAAAAAGTAATAATTAACAAATACTACATATAAGCTAATTAAGTAACATAAAGAAGTATTAAAATTAAATATTGAAATAGATTAATCAACTAACTTGGACGAATCAATTAAATAAAATAATACTAACATAATTTTACTAACTAAACCTAGTAAATAAATTATTCCCTCTTATACTAAAGTGGACTTCAGCCCAAAACATTAAGGCACGAGTGCGAGTGCAAAATGAACATTAGTCCAACGTATTTCAAGCCTAATATCTTTGATTCAACATGACTCCATGCAGATACGATGTAACTTAACATGTCGCCTTAGTTGATCATCATCGTCTAATCAACATCACACAACTAGTCTAATTGTCTCAATAGTTATCTCATCATAGAGTCATCCTATAAAAGAGTCACACTCTTTAGATGTAAGGTACACAATCACTCTTACTCAAAATACTTCTCACTACCTCCAACTTTCACTGACTTAGGTGTCGGAATATTTGCAGATACACTCACTCAAAGTTTCTCTGCCATACTTCATCGTGCTCTCTCAACCTGTGCTCTCTCAACCCTAAGTGTCACCAAAGTTTCGCTACGACATCACATATGTACCCTTTTAGTTGTCATTTTAATGTTATGTTCACATACCAAAAAAATAAAATATTGATAGGAAAAAAACTACCATATAAAAATTTAAATGTAAATTGTTTTTAATTAGTACATTTGTAATGAGAACTAAAATTGTATATATAGTCTTAACTTTCATCTTCTATTACCATGCTAAGCAAGGTAAAACATCAATATTTTTTACAAAAAAAAAAAAAAAAAAAAAAACAATATTTTTACAAAACTATACATAATTCTACATTATAGTATATAACAACATACAATTAAATGTATAAATACTAACACATGACACATCACTTATAGTAGTAATAATAATAGTGGATAGAGAAGATGAGACAGATTGGTTGAGTGGATGCCTCTAATTATATTCCGAAACAGGTGTTTATATCGACAATTCGGCAGACAAACAATATGAAGACATTTATAAATGTTGTTGGAATCTTAGGCTTTCTTTGGCTGCGGCTTTTATGAGACTTCGATATTCAACGCTCCTAAAATTATAATCCTGGAATTGACACATTTTTGTAATTTTATTTTATATTTTTTACTTTTTTGGAATGTAACATGGCTCATGTAGCTTATAGAAAGCACAATCGATCCACACAAAATATTAAGCAAAGCACACTTGCACGAGTCAGAGCCGGAGTGGCATAGCACATCCCATGTCCAAATATACACATACATGCAAGACAAAGGGAAGCGGTAAAAACTATTGCTTCATAGGTATCTCAAATATTTTAACTTAAAATGATCATTATCCTTAGGAAATCTCAAATTAAAATGCAATTTCAATATATAATCCACACTGCTTTATATTTAAGCTCACAGCATCAGCAGAAAAGAAACGATGCACAAGAGAGGACCCAACTTAAATGTACGCAATGCAAGAGCTTTAATCAGCTGGAAACTTTAGGGAGTCGTAAAAAAAATACATGGAAGAGAACAATAGGATTATACTACAGGCTGCAAAAGCAGAACTAGATCAGGCAAAGAAAGAGCTCAATAGAGCTAAAGAGAATGCTATGCAATCCTGGCTTGACTCCAAGCCTCTCATAGATGAACTCGAAAAGCAGAAAGCATTTCTAGCTAATGCTCAACAAAATTCAAATACACCAAAAACTGCCATTGAAGATCTGGAATCCCAACTAGAGACCACCCACAAAAGCATCAAATCTAAAAGGGAGGACAACCACAAGACAGAAAATATGATCTACGAAATCAATCATGCTTTGGATCAAATGCACAATGACATGGAATGGCTCAAGATCAACATAAAGAAACAAACTCAAGCAAGGGCGAAAGTGAGGCAAACCCTGCATCTAAGAAGGCGAAGAGTTCGAACCTTGCAGCTCACCCTTCAAGCTGTGCTCCTTGAGTTAGATGCTGTGGAAGAATCTACCGCCAAAGCTTTTCAACAGATCAATCATTCACAAAATCACATGTCCGTTGTCCAGCTTAATCAAGAAGACTACTATGCTGTAACAAGGAGAGCCGAAGAAAGAGTATCACAAGCAAACTGGCATGTTTCTGTTTCCATGGACCAAAAGCTTGCAGCAGAGGCAACCCGTGAGTTAGCATTATCAAGATTGAACAACTTTTATTCCAGTAGATCAAGGAGTATGAAGCGAAGAGATATAATAAGCCAATTGAACAAGGAAAAGGATGCAAAAATCCAAGATGCAATTGTTCAAGAGGAAGTAAAAATTAACATAAACAGTGCTTCACCCAAATCGCATGGCAAATCATTAGTCAAATCTGAAGGGGGAAAACCACAACACTCCAGAAGATCAGCAAGTAACATTAAAACAACAAATAAGTCATCCATTTTGTACAGAATCAGAAAATGTCTTAAACAGATGATAAGGAAAATGAGTGTATGACTTCACATATTACATAAATCTACAACGCAAGAATCCAGTTACAGAAGAAACATGACTTGTTTAATTTTAATAATTTTGATAAGCCTTAAATCCAAATCAATAGAAGTTTGTTTTAGTTTTACTAACTTGTACAGACCTAATATAAACTTGCAGTAAGAAAATTGTGATTGGACCAAATACCATTGAAGAATGCGCAAAGAACATCTGGACAAAAAAGATTGCAATTCTCATTCTATCTTGTGTCTCAATGTGCCTATCTCTTGTAGAAAATCACCAGTTGATGCTCAAAGAGTTTGACACAAGTAAAAGGACTGGTGATAAGAAATAAGAACATCTCTATCACAACTTCAACATCTAGAAAGCATAAATTCAAAAACATACACTATATCTGATATTTTCAGACTATCACTAAAGCAAAATCATAAATTGTGGACTCTGTAATCAGACATGCTCTCCACAAAAATCTGATCTTTCAGACCATAGAGCTACAAACACCGTAACTGCGTGAACTCTATTTGAACATCTTAGAATAAGCTTTTTTCTCTTTATCATTTCTATCAGCAACCTGTATCCAAAACAGTAAACAGAATAAACGTATCTCATTACTATGAACTAAATAGCATGTGGAATGGTAAAGGAATACAAAAGGTGAATTATTAACCTTCTTCCTGACAATTGCATACTCCTTTTTTATCCCTCCTGAAGAACAGAGTAATGTGAGTGAAACTTTACCAGAAATGTCATAATTAACTTTGAAAAGGCAGTAAAACTTAAATATCCAAGAGTCATAATCTAAAGATTTTTTTTGGATCTCTATATATTCACAAGATTGACTTTTTAAAAATAGTAAATTACATTCAAACTTTGAGATATTAATATAATTTTTAGAGATTTCATGTTGAAATGATTGTAGAAAGCATGTGGCTTAAAGGATTTTTAAAATCATATTTAAGACAAAATAATGAAAGGGTGACACAACTTAGGGCCAGAGTAAACACTACACTATTTCTTTTTCAGCATTATGAATATCATGAATACACAGACACATTCAACCCTGGTAAGCGAAACATATGGTTATTATATATGAAAGGCTTAAATATGATTTTGGTCCTTGCAAATATAAATCATTTAAATTTTAGTCCCTGTAAATTTTTATTTATTTATACCCCTCCAATTTCAAAAAAGTTTTAAAAAGATCCTAGATGAACTGTTTTTAATTAAAAATGATGAGGTGGCAATTTTTTACTGACATGGCATGTGATGACTGTATCATTAATGCTGACTGGACATTTTTTAATATTAAAATATATTTCTTAAATTCATTTAAACATTTAATTAATATTTTAAATTTCCAGAATAAAAACCCAGAAAAATCATCTCTTTCCCTATCTCATATCATCTCCAAATTATAAAACCTTAATCCCCTGTTCTTACTTGCAGACCCCTTTCATCTTCTATCACATCGATGCTTGTGAATCATCCTGGTGCTTTGCGTTGGGAAAGGAGAGAAATGGTATCCAAGTTGAATTAGAAGATGGTAGTAGTATATAAAATGAATTGAATGAAAATCTTTAATCACAAGATCTCTACCAGCAACAACATCTCCAAAACCCAACGGAATACCACAGGAAGGAAACCAATTTTATTGACCATATAAAATGTACCCCACATTTCAACAACCCATATGCAATAGACTTTGTCTGATCCTTGGTAAGAATAGTTAGAATACAAAACACACGTAGACCACTTTTCGACCGTGTTGTTGATCAAGCTACAAAACGACGTCGTTTATTAAAATAGAACTAAGACCGCCTCTTTGAATAGACCATAACAGAGACGAATCGTCTACAAGAAGCAACGATCCAGCCACACACACAAGATTGCAATAGACTTTGTCTGATCCTTGGTAAGAATAGTAAGATCAAGGGTTTTGTAAGATTACTGATTAAATAATCAGTGTTTTTTCCTGGAAATTTTAAATGATTAATTAATGTTTAAATGAATTTATGAAATAATTTTTAATATTAAAAAATGCTCAATCAGCATTAATAATTCAGTGATTGCATGTCAAGTCAGTGAAAATTTACCACCTCATCGTTTTTAATTTAAAAAAAAATCATTAAGGACCTTTTTAAAACTTTATTGAAATTGCAGGGTTAGGAACTAAAACAAAAATGTTTTATATATGCAGGGACCAAAAACATATTTAAGCCTACATGAAAATATCTTCACGCAATTTCCTCAAGAACCCAGGAAGTTCATTGCTCAACAATAGCCTCCTCAGATCCCCGGAGTTATAAAAAAATAATTCCTCCGGTCACAAATATAAGCAAAAGTAGGTCAAAGAAAATGAATGTATCTAGCCTAAATTTTGAACCAGATATATCAACTTTTTTTTACCCTACTTTTGCTTATAATCGAGACCACCGGCATGGAATGAATTTTAGAAAGGAAATTTCTGAAAAGCATATACGACCACCGGCATGGAGTGAAATTTAAATAGTCACCAACCATCATTTGGCTCCAACTCTAATGCTTTCTTGAAGCTTTCCGCAGCAGCATCTAGGTCGTTGAGTATCATATATGCCTGAGATTAAGCAGATCAAAATACAAATGAGAAATCACTAAATGTCATGACTATGATTCAGCTTGCAAAGTCCATGGGTGATATATCCTCTATGTTGTTGTTGGTTAGGTGCCTGTTTGGATGGGAATTTAAGAGGTAAATGAATGGAAAGGAAAGGCTTATAGTCATCCTTTCCCTAGTCTGGAAGTTTTGCAAAAAGAGGGGAAGGGAATGAAGAGTAATCATAAATCCTTTATAATACTTCTCTTATGCACTTTCACAGTTCCCTCAAAATTGATAGTTTTGGAGGAAAATGAAGTATTTAACTCATTTAACCTAATTCAACTTGCAAGTTGCAAGTTACAATGTCATACACTAGAAGGAAAAAGTGTAAATTTATTTTATAAATAACCATTCAAAATTGAACTAACTCTAAATTTTCTCTCTCTTAACCCTTGTCAATTTTTAACATGCTAACAAGGGTAATGGTTTTACCCTTCTTTTCCTTACCCTTTCCACCTTAATCCCTTCCAGTTCCTTTCCCTCTAAATTCCCAAACAAGCATAGTGGTATTAAACAATTCACATACTGCTGACAGATAGATAACATGATTTACTAGCCAATATCAAGCATTTCATCATCGTGCTACTTTCTTCATTGAAAGATGCAAACCTGGCCTTTGCGAAACAGAGCTTTTGCATTGTCTCCATCATGCATTGCAAAGTCTGAATCCATTAAAGCTCCATTGATGTCACCTAATTTTAATTTACAAGCCTAAAAATAGAAACCACAGTTTGTTTAAGTGAGAACTGATAGAATATAATAAGTTCATTAAAGAATGGGACAATTATAACAAGCAACACATAATCCAAAAGCTTCCGTGTGGAATCAAGCAGACCTAGTCAGAGGAGGGCAATGACATACATGCCATATCATGATGTTTCCATTATCACCTCCTCCCATCTTGTTAGTTTGAGCCTAAGTCTAAAAGAGTAAGTATTTGTGTAAAACACATGGGTACCTTTAATATAATAATCACTCACAAGGTGGTTGGCCACTGGAGAAAACGGATATAGGACAAGAACAAAGGAACAGCATTAAAAATAAAAAGGCATTCATTTATTACAGTTTCCAAAACTGTGACTTTATGGCAGCTAGGCATTCTAAATGACAATAGCCTGCTGCTTAATGTAGCAATTAATTACCGAAAGCCGTCTGGTTAGTGACTCTGTAAAAATAACATTATGTAAAGAGTTTAAGACATAAAACCATTCTCAGGCCTCTAACTAAACAACTCAGTTATGCAAAGAGTTTTTAAGACATAAAACCATGAATGACAGCAAATAATGATGTTTGATCTCAACTCATAATAGTTGATGTGGCAAGTGTGCTCTAGTCCTAGTCCCATAAAATAATGACAACAAGGAACTTACTGAACTGTTGGTAAATATTTGAGATTTTGTCTTCCTTAAAGCAGCGCTCGTCTCTGTAGTCAGTAAAAAAACAAGAGATGAGATACTAAAGAAGCAAAACTGTAAGTAACAGCAACAACCAAAAGCAGAACAGCACAGATCAAAAGCAAAACAAATTAAAAAGATTGACCTTGGTCAATGCCATCCTTCTCCCAACAAATGTCCAAATAGCGCAAAGCTTTGCGGTACTTTCTGATAGCCATCTTATAATCTTGCTTCTGTTTCATGAACGAAAATGCATCAGCACACACACTACATAGGTAATGTCAAATCATAAGAATAACCATGACCAACCGCTAAATTCCCAAATAAAAGTAAAACATTAAGCTCTAAGCCAGTTATGGTTCTAAATTGTGATTGCAGTTATGCTACAAACCTTGATAGTGTGGCAAATGAGGCCGCAATTGCTATTGAGATGTTGTTACTGATACCTCTAAACTTTTATATTGTGGCTACAAATGCACTTGCAGACCGCAATTCTAGAACTATATAATACATTTTTATAGGGAACTATCACCTATATAGCACTAACACGTCAGATTGATTTTGTGTACAGACACATGTGGTAACATTCAATCACTTTTAATTTCTCAAATTCTTATTAGCATTGGTGTTTCATAGACTATCACTCTAAAGAACATAAACCACAAAATTCATTGATATTCATTCACCTTATAATGTTCATTTCCAAAACTTTTGATAGAATCCACAGCACTCATCCACCACTGAATATCCTCGGTTTTTGTCTCGAGATCAACAGGCCAATCAGCAAAAGTATCACCATCTTTAAAAAAGTTAATAACACCATCATCCCCTCCTTCCGGAATCTCCCCACAATCAACAACAACAACATCTTGAACCGGACGATCATTCTCTCCAACAACGCCAAGTTCCACAGAACGAACAACACCAATTCCTTTAACAACCTTACCAAATATCACATGCTTTCCATCCAAATGAGGAGTACGAGTAGTAGTAATAAAAAACTGAGAGCCATTAGTGTTAGGACCGGAATTTGCCATCGATAAAATCCCTTTCCTTTCGTGTTTTAGCTCCAAACTCTCGTCCTCGAAGTTCAAACCGTAGATTGATTCACCTCCGGTTCCATCACCGGCGGAAATGTCACCACCTTGAATCATAAACCCTTTGATTACGCGATGAAAACATGAACCCTTGAAATGAAGGGGAACGCCGGTGTTAGGACCGATTCCCTTTTCGCCGGTGCAGAGAGCTCTGAAATTTTCGGCGGTTTTTGGAACAACATCGTGGAAGAGCTCGATGACGATTCTACCCTCTAACTCACCTCCGATGCTGATGTCTAAGTAGACCCTTGGGTTCACCATTTTGGGGGAGAAATGAAGCAGTGAAGGAACGAATAAGATGAAGAGACAAAATAGAGTAAACTAAACTACGCTCCAAAACCCTAACCCCGCTTTTTTTTTATTTCAAAAACTTCTTCTTCTTTTTTTATGTGCCGCGGCGAAACTTTTCCGCTTACCGACGTCTGGAGTTATTAATTAGATCGTGCTTTTATTCATCTCCTTTTTTGTTAGAAAAACCAAAATAAACATTAATTTTTTTTATTAAATGATTAAGTTTGCGATAGATTTTAATTAAAAACAAATTTTTAAGAAAAATATGAATTTAAATTTTAATAATTATCGACTATAATAATTTTTAATTTAATTGAATTTGAAATTATTAAAATTCATTCTTTGAAATTTAAGGTTAAAAAAAAAAGATTTTTTTTGAATAAAACCTTAGATTTAATATTGGAACGACAAATATTTAATATTTAAATTACAGATAAAAATTGCGAATCAGTTAAAATAGAAGGACTAAAATTCTGTTTTATGATAAAAATAAATTTTTATTTATATTCTATTTTCTTTTAAATATAATAAAAAATATATA
>JBBPBP010000004.1:13704619-13719710 GCA_037974735.1 Cicer chorassanicum
ATATATTTGAATTAATAACAATAATAATTAAAAATTCTTTTAAAAACAGTTTTTAAAATAAAAAATTTGGAAATCAGTTTTTAAAAAATAATAAATAAACCATTTTTAGGTTTAATTAGTTTTAAAATAATAAAAAACTTTTTTTAAGTATTTTTTTATAATAAAAATATTTTTTAAAATAAATATCTAATGTTTTTTTTAATGTTATATATATTTTAAAATGTAATCCATTAAATTTTATTAAAAAAAAATATATGTGATCCGTTAGATTTACAAAATGTCTCAATTTTAAGAAATAGAGGGACTAAAATCGAGAAATTAAAAATAGAGGGACCAAAATTAAGAATCAGTTAAAATAGGGGGACCAAAATTGTCAAATTAAAAATAGAGGGACCAAAATTACGCATCACTTAAAATAGGGGACCAAAATTGCGAAATTAGAAATAGGGAGACCAAAATTGTGAATCAATGAAAATAGGGAGACTAAAACTGCATTTAAGCCAAAAAAAATAACAGTGATAAATTATTATTTATTAAATTGTAAGAATATTGTTTTTACGTGAATTTACTTTTTCAGTTGACAAATTTATTATTATTATTATTATGTTGGAGTTGCTGTTAAATTAGAGAATCGGCTATAGAAAGTAAACACACAAGATAGAAGGAAATTTCTTTTTCCCAAATATTTGTGTGAATTGTTTCGTTGTTGTAGCATTGGAGTTTAGATAGAGTATGAGCTATTGAGCCGTAATTTCTTAAGCCAATTTTAAAATAAATGTGATATTTATGAATTTGTGAGAAAAGGTTAACAAAACGGAAATCCTAGCAAAACTGTAATTATTAAAAATAAAAAATAGTCTAAATTTCTGAAATCCTTTTCCTCTCTACTACCTTCAACTAGTCCTAAGCCCCAAATTCATGGACCCTAAATTCATCTCTATCGTTTCAGTGTGATTTCAATCTCATCTCATCTCTCTCGTTTCAGTTCGCGACTTCAAAGAACCCTAAATTTCAGTTCGCAATATATAGAAGGAGAAGATCAAGTAGGGATTCAGTCGGTTCGTTCAACTCATTTTTTCTCGCATTTGCATTAGCAAGTAAGTTCCATTCTCTTTCCAAATCATTTCGGTTTGCGATTTCAGTTTTTATTTTTGTAATCTTGTTTGTTAAGTGTCATTTTTTTGCGATTTGTTCTTGCTTGCTGAATGGGGTTGTGGGTTTGAGATTTCAGTTCTTAATATGCTTCAATGCTGGTCAATAGTCATAAACTCATAATCTGTAGACAAAGTATGGAATGGATGTCTTTGTGTGTCTTTGAAGTTCAGGTGTTAGAATATGCTTTCAGTTTTTGTGCTGTTACTTTTCTGTTACTTCAAATTGTTTTAGTGTTCCTGAATTTAGAGATGTTCTTGTTCATCGATTTTGGACACTTGTTCTCTTGTTTATATACCATAAAGTATTCAAGTTCAACCATTGTATCTTTGTGCCTGTGTTTAATTGATGTGTTGTGCGCTGTGTCCCAATTTTGTTCTGCTTTTGAACTGATATGAGTGCTAATCTAAAATTTTAATTTAAGAGGTGTCAGTTTCCGTTCAATGCATCTTTTACCCTTTTCTTTTGTTCTCAATAGCAGAAGAAAAGCATGAATGCTCCTGATCGTTACGAGCGTTTCGTTGTTCCTGAAGGAACCAAAAAGTATGTCTCTCTTATTCATATTTATTTATTTATTAATATTAATTTTTGTTAAATTAATTTTTGTGTGAAAAAAGGGTATCTTATGAGAGGGACACAAAGATCATCAATGCAGCTTCTTTCACTATTGAAAGAGAGGATCATACGATAGCCAACATTCTCCGCATGTATGCATTATATTATTATTTTATTGTATTCTATTCTGTTAATTTGATTTTCTCTCCGTTAATTAATCAATGAATGAACCCTAATTTTGTTTTAATTTCTTTTGTTCTTCTCAGGCAACTTCATAGAGACCCTAATGTGTTATTTGCTGGATACAAGCTTCCTCACCCTCTTCAGTACAAAATTATTGTTAGGGTTAGTTGCTCTTTTTTTTGTTGAGTTAGTTTGAATAAGGCCTTGTTTGGATAACATTGGTGCTAGTTTCACCCGTGTTTTTTTCAGTTGCACCCAAATAGGATACGTGAACTTAATTTACCACATAACGTGAACTAAGTTCATTACGTAAATTCAGTTCACGTAACCTATTTGAATGTATGATTAAGAAAAAAAAACTATTTGAGTGTAACTGTAATTTGTAAAACAAGGTGAAACTAGCAACAATGTTTGGATAAACATCTTTATTAAAAGCTTATAGCATAGACGGTGATCGTACATGCTTACAGAGAAACTATTTCTACAACAACACATAAAATAGTCAAACTAGTTTTAGTAAAGCTTTAAGTTGTTTTCATAAGTTATCTTAAAGAGCATATGAAAATAAGCTGAAGATACTTATTATTTCCATAAACTATCTCAAACAATCTCACAAGCGTATATTAGTAGATAAGCTGAAATGAGTCAGTCCAAACAAACCCTCAGTGTAATGAATTGAGTTAATCACTATTTTAGTTATCAAAATTGTAGGATTCTTGCCGATTTGGTCTTCAAATTTACGAAATGATGAATTGATAATGTCAAACTATTTCCAATAAAGCTATAAGTTGTTTTCATAAACTATCTTGAAGAGCATATGGAAATAAGTTGAAAAAAATAAAATGCTTCCATAAGTTCTCCCGAACAAGCTAGTTAATTAGTTTTCAAAATCTACTCGTTACTAATATAAACCTCTTTTTTTGTGTGTTTGTGTAGTTAGTTTGAATAAGCTTTTGTTTGGAGAAAAACTCAATTATCAACTAAGCTCTTATCGTATGGATGCACTTATGTGTAAACTATTTCTATAACTAAAGATAAAATAAAGTCATATTGTTTTTCATTAAAGCTATACACGGCTTTCATATCTAATGAAAATGAGCTGAAAACATCTTAATGGACATGTCATAAATCATTTTCATAAGCTCTTCTAAACTGTCTCATAAGTGTTTATATAGTAGATAAGATCAAATTAGTCAATCTAATCAAGCAATAAGTGTCTTATTTGAGTTAATCACTATTTTTATTCTCGACTGACTCGTGTTGGTCGAACTGGGTTTTGTTTGATCTTTGATATATGTAAATATATTGACTCCATGCCTTCCATAGTATTCTTTTTTTCATTCTATGTATGCGACTTGGGAGTTCCTTGGCATAAACTGTTTTTGTTGTTATTATTACAGATACATACCGCTAGTCAGTCTTCGCCAATGCAGGCATACAATCAGTCTATTAATGATCTAGATAAGGAACTTGATCAATTGAAGAATGGCTTCGAGGTATAAAGTGTCTTTTTTATGTTGTTATATGACATTGTTGATACTTGTTTACGAGCTTCACAATCCTTTTAGATATCACAAGTAGAGTATCGGCGCCATTAGTACCAGGCTATGCTTGTTAGATGTGTCACTTTTCAGTAATATATTTAGTTTACTTCTGTTACCGTGAAAGTAGTAGCTGATTTCTGAAATCCTGACTATATCAGTTGACCCTATGGTCATGGAGAAAATTAGAGAAGGACTTAGGTTCAACTTATATTAGAACCGTGATTTTTCTATGTTTGCTATCAGCTCTTCCATGACCCTCACAGTATTTAATTTTCCTAAAAAGACATAAAGAAAAACATATATATATCGGAATAAGAACAACATCTATCAGCTATGTGTGTTCTTGGAAGATGATTCACCAGCTCTTATATAGTTCTTTTTTGAAACGTGCATACTAATGAATTGTCTCTTGGTAGATTTTATGGTGTGAAAAGATACTAGCTCCTTTAAGTGATGGGCACCTTCATATCATTCCAGCTAAATGGATTTTTTTGGGATATTGGAAAGGTTTTTTGGAATCCATGTTCTTCTAAAAGATGATTGTAGTATAGGATAAATCCTTTATATTAAGTATTCTTGTTTTTCTTTCTGAGAGTACTGTTATAACATATTCAAAATTTTAATTGCAGGCGGAGTTGTTAAAGTTCTCAAAGGACTATTGATTTACAGTCAAGATAGAATTTGTATGCATTAGAAACCTTTGCAGATATTGAGACAGAAGATCACTCTTGCTTAATGGAATTTATATATGATATTTTGTGTTTTATGAGACGTGTGAATGATGCTTTTGTTGGACTAAGAACTTTTTGAAGTGGTGGCTGTTCAAATTTAAAAGTGTAGCTTTATCAAAATCGATCCAACTTATTTACCCTTATTATTATCTAAAAAAATATGGACACAACATTCACACACCATGGGTAGTAACACGTTATAATCCAGGTAAATTCCGTCAATTCAAACGTGCACTTTTGACTTGTGTATGATGCAAAAAATGACACATTAAAGTTTTTCAATCCTTCTCCAAAGCTGTTTGGTGTTAACATGAGTTACTATAACCTATGGGCCATTAGTGATATTAACAACGTCAATATTACATTTGCCAACAATTTAGTCATAATTATGAAATGATTTCATCTATATTTTGCTATATTGGATTGGTCTTAATTTTAGAAAGATATTTTTTAAACGACATCATTTTGTCCCCAGCTGTCGATATTTTGTACATTTAAATATTTATAGCAGGGAAGAGATAAGAAAGTATAAACAACAAGAGATCATTCGCACTCATGTTTGGCTCTATAGTTAGGTTTCACAATTTATGGCAGTTGCACTTGTTATGGTCAAGGTGCGGCGGTTAAAGAAGTCAAAATATATTTCTAATTGAAAGTGTTAGCTAAAAACTTGATACAATAGTTCCAATTATTCCTCTAATTAGATCATTGGTTAAAGCGAAATTTTATACTGTGTTGGTATCTGATCAGTAAGTCGATCTGCGCTGATTCATTCAATTTGGATATTATTAACCAACTTTTGCGAATATGAAAAAATCTTTCTCATTATCAAAATGAATATGATTCGGCTTATTTAATTAATGTTTCACATAGGTGTAATATAAATATTTATCACAATGGACTTGGAGTTTGGATGGGTGAGAAGTTTTTTTTTGTCAATAAGGGGGTGAGAAGTTTAATGGGGTATAAGGTTTCGAAATTTTGAAAATTGTGTTTCAAAAATTTTAAATATTCGACTATTACTTACTTTTTTGTTTCGAAGATTTGAAAATATTCAAAAGTTATGATGATTTCTCTAAATATTCGAAAGAATGAGTTAAAAAATGAGAGATAAAAAAATTTGAGGTTTTTGTAGATGGTTTAAATGGCAAAATTTCATAACTATAACTTTAACTAGAAAATTACTTTGTACCACTAACCCCTACCATTGCGTTTTAATTATATTTCAACCCCTATATTTTAATTAAGAGTAATGTTATAGAAATACAAAATTTGATATAAAATAAAATACAAATACAATATTTTGACATTTTATGAAGAAAAAAAATATGCCTCCTATTATATTTTATACAGTATTGTATGTGTCTCATAAATCATAAATCCTAAACAATAATTACTTTAATAAAAAAATTGTTGATGAGTAAAAAAACTTTCATGTCATTAAAAAATTCACTTACAAACTTATAACTAATTTTAAAAAAAAAATTAGGTTCATATAGATTACATAATAACAAATGTCAAATTTATATTAAGTTGAGTGCTTGAGATGTCAAATTTATATTAAGTTGAGTGCTTGAGATGAGTTTTAATATTAGAGAGGGAGTGAAGTAAATCTGACTATAGAGCATTACATGAGAGAAAATGATCTCTCGTTGTTTATACTTTCTTATCTCTTCCCTGCTTTAAATATTTACAGTTGGGGACAAAATGATGTCCATTAAACAATATCTTTCTAAATTTAAGACCAATCAAAAATAACAAAATATAGACGAAATTATTTCATAATTATGGCTAAATTGTTGGCAAATGTAATATTGACGTTGTTAATATCACTAATGGCTCATATGTTATAGTAACTCATATTTACCCTTATTATATACACACACACACGATAGTTAACATTCACACACCAAACAACTAAAAAGGATTGAAAAAATTTAATGTGTTATTTTTTGCATCACTCACAAGTCAAAAATGTATGTTAGAATCGACGGAATTTATATGGGTTATAAGGTGTTACTATCATTGGTGAGTGAATATTGACTATCATGTCTATATTTTTTAGATAATAATAAGAGTAGAAAAGGTGGATGGATTTTGACAAAACTACACTTTTAAATTTGAACAACCACCACTTCGTCAATATTAAAACTAGGAAATCTACTTGTAACTTGCAAACTATGTGAAATAGGTTTCACAAACACCTGATCACCCGTAAGATTTCAAGATATCAGAGTACCACTCAGTGTGTCAGCTTTAAAATTGTTCACAACTATAAAGAAAAGTTCTTAGTCCAACATAAACATCATTCACAAGTATCATAAAACACAAAATATCATATAAAAATTTCAATTCATACTAATTTTATTAACCAATTTAGTTGTAATTGGATGATAAATAAGATTCATTTTTAGTAAAATATATATTAACAAGTTTAACGGTACCTTATTTATGGATCAATAAGTTTAACGGTACATTTTTGCTAACAATAAATCTCTCAAACTTGTATCAACGAACAATCACCAAAGTTTTATTTTTCAGTAGAAAAAACAATTAGAATGGTGGCGATGGTAATTGAGAATTTTGAAAATTAAGATTATGATAATTTTGCATAAAATGCAACCAATAATAGAAACTTAAAGAGAAAAAACATGTAATAAAAATTGTGAAATAAAAATTAAGAGTATGAAAAACAAAAAATAAATGTTTTCTTAATTATTCCGATTAATAAAAATAGATTTCATATACAAATTAACTGACACATCTAAGTGAGTAACGGCTATGTCGCTGATGGTTAGGTTGAGCAGAATAAAGAAGAAAAGTGAGGGTTTGTTTGTACACAAATATTGACAACCTAGAATAATCTATATTTAAATTTTATTCATTTTTAATCCTTAAAAATCATAAAAACTAACGTTTTAATACAATGAGAAATTAAGACAAAAAAATCAATCAGAAATTAAAGACTCGCTGTTTTCTAAATATAGAGATTAAAAAAAGTAAATATAAATTTTTAAAACACAAACAACGAAAGGGACCAACAAGTCTATAGATAATAATAGCTTGTAAATGCCACCAAAGATTGAACAGAAATCATCAATCCATTAAAAACCAAACCACCTATACTGAAACATAAGTCTAATACAAAATAGTTCTAACATCTATGGTGCTTGTACTTGTCACTGCCAACATCTCATCAAATCAGGGAGTTAATCCTGTTTATTTGGAAGCTTCTGCATTTCTGTTGATGAATGCAGTTTGTCGAATCTCATATGTTGTTTCAGTAATCACTCAGCAACTGGTGCTTGGTTTCCCAAACTTGTTGGAACTATTTTACAAATCGGCATGTTTTCGTTCTTACTCAGAAGTTTCAAGGATGGATGAACCTCAATATCACGCATGAATATCTTATCTTCAATATCTAATTTGCTGATATCCACCTCAATTTTTGAAGGAATGTGCTCAGATGGACAAAGATATTTTAGACTAGTTCTAATCTTATTCAAAACACCACCTGTAATAATGGCATAAAAAGTTTAGACTGTATTAGCAGTAGAACAACATTAAATACTCACTAAAAATATTAAATTTGCAATCAGTTTTATCGCTCCCTACCAAAATAACTAAATCTATATAAGTCAATTGACCCAATATAACAACAGTCCTCCTATATAACAAGGAAACGCCATGAAGGACTGAAAGTTGGAAAGTTGAATATATCTTCAATATACATTGAAAAAAATATACATTAAAAATATTGTAATTAATATTTAATACACGTTTTGCGTAGTTACTTTGTTGCCTTAAGTTTTTTAGCTATCTCTTCTTGTTTTCTTAATTGAAATTACTTATCCAGGATTACTTGTGTTCCACAGCTCTCTTGTGTTCCATAAAGATGCTGTTATATAGCATTTTGGGGAATCAAAAGATAAAACAGAAAAGTAATACATGAAAATAAGGTAAAAACTGAGAAGATAAACACTTCTTAGGCAGTCAATCTAATATCTTTCAAATTATTCCAAAACCACGCCATTCCAATAATCCCTGTTCGGTTTTACAAACGCAAAAGAAGAGAGGAGACTAACATGGAGGTGCTTTGAGGCTGTGGAAACCATGGCTAAGTGGGCAATGCCATAAATGCTGACCAGTGCGGAGGAGTATAACAAAAGATAGAGGTTAGAATAGTTAGTGTGTATTATATAGGCCAAAATAAATATCAGCAGGTATAGAACAAAAACATGAAGGACGGGGGGCATGAGAGCTCAGAAAGAAGAACAGAGGACGTTATGAAATAGAGCCTCTAAGTGCAGGGGCGAGGCCTGGGAGGAAAACTATAATGGCAATCAGCAAGCAGTGGGTTCAATCGATTTAAGTCCAATCAAAGGTAACATTAGAATTGATAGCAAAAAGGAGTTTTAATGATAGATATCCTATCTCTAAATGGGCTTCAAGGTTGCAGCTGCAACCTCCACAATTTGATGTAAATTCCAGTGTGATGGATGCCAAAATGGCTGGAACAGCAAAACACAAAGCCGCAAAAAAATCAAAATTAATGATGGCTGCTGGTCATAAAAACGCTTCCATAATAATTTACAATTGACTGCTTCATTATATAATTATATATATGTGGCGTGTGTAATTGAATTTGTATCTAAAATTTCAGCAAAGTGACAATCCTGCAATAGAGGTGAGGTTTTGGGTTCAGCTACCCGATACTGCTTTATGGGGTTAATAACGGTGAAAAATAATACAAGAAATGAAAGCCAATCTGCAAGATACTCTCAGACAAAAGACATTTCATACAATCTTAGAAACTACAAGAAACCAGCTACATCTTTATATAATAAAACTTATTGTCATTCTTAAAAGATGCAAAGGAATATTTCAATCCACCTACCCCATTTATTTGCTCCTTTTCCACCTCACCTCACCTCACCACAAACATTTACCGGTCTTATATAACAACCAAAGCTTTTCTCAGTAAGTGGGATCAACAAAAAATATATTATCATAGTTTGACCTAAAAAAATAGGTCTTTAAACGACAATACTTTTATCCTAGTTTTTAGGTTCTAATTTGCTTTCACTGATGATGTGTAGTGTTTTGATTAAAGGTCGCTGGAAGGTGACAGTAGCAGAAAAGTAATTTGATTCCATCAAAGACAAAATCAAATAAAAACTAGAATCATCCTACTAAAAAATAACTAAATCTATATAAGACATGATTACTATTATTGATGGTTTGAAAGCTCCATATACATATTTCATCAACAAATTCAAAATAAAAATGGAATTACCTTTCTGAAGGCCAGGACAAACATCTTCCCCTTTGAAAACAACAGGCACATCAACCTTCAATTCAGTACCGTCTTCTGCCCAAACAAACACCAAATTCAAAATATTCCCACTCTCTTCATCCCTATGAATCTACACACACCAAAATCACAATTTCAAATTTTAAATCAAATAAAAAATATGTAACAGACAAAAAAAATGTAAACCTTAATAGGTAGAACAGTTCCACTTTCGAGCAAATGAGTGGATCCGGATCCAGCACGGATTTGTAGCGGAAAACGTGTGGAGCAGAAGAAAGGAACTTCGATTTCATTGAGTACGGCTTTAATCTGCTTCTTCTCGACGGTGAGCAAATGCTTTCTCGACGTTGATCGAGTGTCGGAGTTTTTGTCGAGAAGGTTCTGGAAGAAAACGACGGCAGGTATTCGACCTTGCATTCTATCTCTGGCGGCAACTTTGCTTCCAGTACATTCTCTCGGGATTGCTTGGATTGTGTGGTAATGACTACGACGGAGTGCTGATAAGGGTTGACGGTTTGCCTCCACTATTCGGAGGTGACCGGCGACGGAGCGCCAATGCACCATGATTGTTTTCTCTGCTCTTCTCTCTTTTCAAAGCGGGTTTTGCGATCAGGGTTTTAGGTTTTGGGGCTTACTCATTTTCTCGGGTTGAGCGTTACACTTAATTTATAATTTTTGTCCATTAATTTTTTTTTAACAATTTTGCTTCTCACGCCCCTCAACTTTTAAAAAAAAAAAAATCAAAATATTCAAAATGTCATTCCCTCTCTATTAACTCAACCTCATCATTTCTATCTTCATCATCTTCATCTTCATTAACTTAACTTTCATCTTCATTAACCTAACTTTCAATCTTCATACTTTTTTTCTTCAATCATCTTCAACATTCTTCAACACCTTCATCACTTCAATCATCTTCAATCAAGTAAGCATCATTGTTGTTGTTGTTGTTTCAATGATGTTGGCGTTGTTGTTGAATCTTTATCACCTTCATCTATTTTTGAATCTTTATCAATGGTGTTGTTGTTTTTGCAATATTATCATTCGTTTAAAGTTCGCGACGTTTCTGGGTTTGATGACACTGAGTTCACGTAGGGTTTAGTTTTGGGAGTTCACGTAGGCTTTATGAAGTTCATGTAGGCTTAGGTTTATGGACTTGCATAAATGGTTATATTGTTATGATAATGATTATGATTTGGTTATGCAGAAATGGTGCGCACATTGTTTACTGATAGAGCGGGTCGTGTTATAATCGACGAGGGCACTTCGAATGATGATGGTCGTCGTGTTAGACCAACTGCTCAGCGTGAACAAGGAAGATTACGGCAACAACAAGCAGAAGAGGCGCAACAAGAAGAGGCCCAACCAGAAGAGGTCCAACCGGAAGAGACCCAGCAGGAGGAAGCATATGGGGATCATGTTGTGACACGACTATGGGACAACGTGGTAATTTTCTCAATCAAATTAAATTTTTAATAGTTGCGTAATGTGTTTGAACTTATATTTGTTCGGTTAATTTATATCAGGATCGTGGAGAGTTAAAGGTTTTTAGCAACGGTAAAAAGTTAAAAGAAATTGTTATTGAAAATGAAGAGGTTGATGAACTTGTTAAAAGCTCCAAGTTATATACATTGCTAAAATGCGGCTACGAGATGATCGACAAATGGATCATTTTATGCCTTTTTTGAGAGGTCGCGACACCAATAGCTTTCATCTTCCAATGGGGGAGATGATCATTACTCTGGACGATGTCTCGTCGCTGCTACATATACCCATCACCGGTGCATTCTTCAACGTTAATATATTTAACAAAGATGACGGTGCAGAATTTGTGACACCCTAAACCCAAAATAACATTTATAATAATTTATACTAAATTATTTGAAGAAAACTCGCGGCAGATCAAGAAAATATGTTCAAGAAAATAAAAAAAAATAAAAAAAAACTTTTATATCTATTTTAGGATATCACGTTTCTCTAAATACATATGTAACAATTCAACTTTGTTCCTCAATTAAAATTTAATGAACTTGATTTAACTAGAATTTCTTGATTTAATTCCCAAGACTTACTCATACTAAGGTTTTCATATAAAAAGTCATTTGTGATTACATAAGTAAAATACACATTACAACTCTTAATTCCCGGTATCACCTATCAAAGCGGGGTTCCTCTCAAACTTGAACTTCAAGACTCATTAACCTATAATGCGATTTCGCAAACGCAGGACCATGCCAGTCAAACACAAACAACGAAGGAGGTGAGTTTTGAAATCATGTTAATAGTATAATATAAGTAAGGAGAACACGCAATTAATTCTAAATAAACCGTATCATTAGACAAACATTCTCCAAAGAAAAACATAACATTATAAAGTCAAAACCACTCAAGGGAAGTCAATGCATTTCACTATAACATCAAATCATCTAAGAAGAATTATTATCGCACACGACACATATTAATCACAACAAAACAATCACAAGAAAATGCAATGCTATGCATGAGCTTAGACTCTACTTCACAATGTGGTACCATTCTAACTCTGAAGTACTTGGTTAGGAGGCCATGATACTATGCCACCATTCCGGTGGACGGACAATTCAAATTGGCCCTGTCCTCATAGATCCCCTCAACTCAACCCGAGATACATATACGCGACAGTCGAGGTAAACGTGTGTTGCATGGTAGCTCCCGACATTTGGAGTGCTACCTCCAAGTCACCTAGGAATTCCCCACCCGAATACCTCCAAGGTCTAACAATCTTGCCTTAAGGTTCAACAGTAGACCGCCACGATCAGGCTCAATTCAGTTGTACTTCCCCGGAATCGCTAGGCTTGTCAGGCCCTACCTATATGATGACTAAATAATCTCCACTTCACGAATTCTCAATATTTATTTTCTCCCCTCGTTGGCCTATGATACTCCATTAAGACCGTCATCTCAAACACAAATTGGAATCACAATTATTTCATCAGAGGTTACTTCAATCTTTTCATAACCAATTCATAACATCACTATTATAAATCACACATCATCATCATTACATAACTCATCACAAATTTAGAGCATCACTATCATCAATCGTAACTCATCAGATAAACTTATCACAAATTTATGAAATCACAATTATTATTCATACATCATCATCATCACATAAATTATCACAACACATCCATCTTTTATCATCATATCACATAAACTCATCTAATCAAACATATACATAAAATTAATTCGACACTCAATATCACAATAACATCAAATACCACACATTTAAAGAAATTAAATCAATCAATACCTTACAAATATTTCTATTCCATATTTTAATATCACAATTTCCACATTTGCACATTAATTAATTTATTCCTCAAAGGGCTACTGCCGTACGTAGCAAGCCCCGGATGAATCGTTGGGAAATACGGTTTTCCCGTTCATCTCACAATATATTACACTCATGAATTCAAACGCTCTCTCACCCCTTACCTTATTTCGACGCTTTCACACACGAATACGATTCCACGAGCAAACAGCCTTTGTTCTTTGACTCTCTATCCTTCAATCGATCTAACTCGACAATTTATGAGTAAACATCAAAAATAAATTATGAGAAACTACTCTAAAAACTAAATTCGAAATTCGTTCAAGGAAAATTACCATAAATCAGAAAACCAATGAGTGGATAATATAGCCATTTTTCACACGATCGTTTTGGCGTTGGTTTCACTCAAATCGGACTTATGGTGAAGAAGAACGGTGCAAAATAAGAAATTCCATATACGGAGAAGTCGGGTATTTTAGAGAGAAATTGGGATGGTTAAAAATCTGAGGAAATATGTTTATTTGACTACTAAATGAATAAAACAATATACTAAAATTTGGGCGAAAATGAATAAATTTTTCTGAAACAGTTATCGATCATCGGTGCCAAACGATAATCCTAATTTATGTTTTTTATTCCTTAGGCAGCTCCTGCCACTCCTCCTTCCTTGTATTTTATTATTATTATTATTATTATTATTATTATTATTATTATTATTATTATTATTTAATTAGGTTTTACTTTCATATGGGCCTAACCCATGAAACACATTTTACTTATTTTATTTTTTTTACCAATAATTACCAAAGCTATTTTTTTTAAACACAAAAAATAAAGTAATTAATATTTTAAAACACATTAATAACCAAAACTCTTATATTCAAAACTATCACTATAATAATACTTATGTTAACAAAACACTCAAATTAAAATATTACCATCATTAGAGAATAATCAAAACTATAAAATAAATCACATTTTATATTTGTTATTATATCATAATAAATATATATAAAATCACAATGGCATAACACATATATAAAAATAAGGAAATCAAACACAACATTACTAATATCTCAAATAATTATTTATAAAATAAATAATTAAAATAAGAGATACTTAAAATATAAATATGTGCACATTTAACATTAGTTAAACATACAAGAAAATATGACATTAATTACCAACTCACATATACACGTAAAATCACCTAAAATCTTATTCTTTAAAATATTTACACTAAAATACTATTATTTTTAGAAAAATATATAAAATAATAAAATATAACATTTATTATTCGTATAACATATTTGGTCAAATATGTACAAGATTAACACATCATAGAAAACACACCTATAAAGAAATTTAATCATAAAGCTAATCAACATATATTCCAAAATAATTTTAACACCTTATTAATTATCTAAAATCCTATTTAATTAATAAAATAGTTTATTATAATATTTGGAGTGTTACAGAATTATTGGCTAAGCTTCTTAGGGTTAGCCAGACTGCTGCATATGTTGAGTTTAAGGTGACGCAGACAACCACTATTCGGTTTAGTTGGCTGCTTGACGTATACCATCATCGATGTGGTGATCAGCATTGGCAGATGGCTGCGAAGGCATTTATTTTGGTTTTGGTCGATTGCACCTTGTTCAGCTGTTCAGCGACAAGAGTGCCCCTTCGCGGTGAGCGTTGCCTACCTTGAATGCTTCAGAGACCTCAACTCATGCGGGGATATGCATGGGGTGCTGATGTGCTTGCTTACCTATACGACAATCTTCGAGAAGCGAGCATGCATCAGACTAGAACAATATCAGGGTATCTGACATTGTTACAGGTAAACTCTATGCTGCCACGCATTTGCTTAAGTTCTTTATAGACTGGTTTGCATGTTCTGGAGTTTTAGTATTTTTTTGGTTTATTATTGGTTTGATAGTTTTAGTATTTTTTTGGATTGGTTTGATAATTTCCTGGTCTGGTTTTTTCTTGATTTCTTGGACTGATTTGACGATTACCAGACTGGTTTGTGTGTTGTTTTTCTGGACTAGTATGCTAATGTTTTAGACTAGTTTTTTACTAAATTTTTTGAGTGGTTTGGCAATTACTAGCCTGGTTTGTTTGCTATTTTTCTGGGCTGGTTTACTGATTTATGGACTGTTTTCTGGGTTGGTTTTTTCTTGATTTCCTGGACTAATTTAGCGATTACTAGACTTGTTTGTTTGCTGTTTTTCTGGGCTGGTTTACTGATTTATGGACTATTTTTCTGGGCTGGTTTTTTTTTTTTTTTGAT
>JBBPBP010000004.1:13729103-13739812 GCA_037974735.1 Cicer chorassanicum
AATATTTAAGAAATATAGACGTTGTATTCTAAATTATTTTTTATATATTCATTTATTATAAAAAAAAAAACTGTAACAAATGGATGTAAATTTTTAAAGAACAACCCAAAAAACACTTAAAGAAATGCAAGTGTTTTTCTTAAATTATTGCTTTAATTTTACATCCATATATGACCATATTAAAAGCATGATATTGAATTATTGATTTTTATTAAAAGAATTTAATATATATATTTATGAGTCAAAACAAAAATATTATTTACATAAACCACCTAGAGAAATCTTCTCATTATAAATAGATTATAACAGTTTGTTCGAGACTGTAGCACTGAAGAAGAAGAAGGGGAAATCTCGCGGCTTTCATCACATTTCGTTCGCCAAAGTAATCTCTCTCTCTCTCTTCCTTCTTTTCCGAAATAACGGATTTTCATTCACGTTTCTTCCTAAATACTTTAACCATAAACCAGATCAGTGCAACTAGTCACGAGAAAATCAATGTTACGTTTTTCTTCTTCTTTCATTCTCAAGTTTTTCACTCTTATTTTTTTTATTTAAATTTTGAGAGTGAAAAATGGAGATCCGAGACCAAGTTCGTCGAGAATCTCTCTCTTCAATTACAATCCAATTTATTTAATTATTCCAATTCTTATTATTAATCGTGATAGTCACCACTTGAGTTTTACACTCTATCTCTTTCGTATCAGTGGGTTTAGAAAAAACAAAAAGGATTATAGTCTAAATTATAGTTTTAAAGTGCACTCTTCAAGTAGAATATTGTAGATTTTAAAATATCTATAATATGATAATTTTAATTTAGACGGTATTAGCCGTAATTATCTGCAATATAAAGCAATTAAATTACTATCATTAATTCGATTGCCTTTTTTTTTTTTGATAGGTAGATTGCTTAATTTAATAACAACAATAAATTTCGTTTTGGATTCTGTATCTATGTTATGTTGAATGAACTATAGTAACTGAATTGTTTAATTTAACCTGCAATTAGGCGATTCTGCGAAGGAAAGTAAATGACTACTCATCCATGTGCGGCCTGCAAGTTTCTGCGTCGGAGGTGCGAGGCAACCTGCGACTTAGCTCCGTACTTTCCACCGGAACACCCGCAACGTTTCATCGGCGTGCACACCGTGTTCGGAAAGAGCAACGTATCTAAGTTGTTGAGTGAACTAGACGCTAAACAACGCGAAGAAGCTGTTAAGTCATTGGTGTATGAGGCAGAAGCGCGTTTGAGGGATCCCGTTTATGGGTGTGTGGGTTTGGTATCAGTTCTTCAACATAGGTTGAGGGAAACCGAGATTGATATCGAGAATGCCAAGAAGGAACTTGCGAATTACCTCCCTCCTGATGTTATTCAATTTGCTTTGGCCAATCCTGATGCTTTCTTTGCCCAACAAAACAACCCAAACTTTTCTCCACTAACTCTATCGGACGGTGGAAGTAGAAGACAATTGGTTATTCGTGACACTCAACATACACCAAGTGCTCCTGTTCCTCCACGGAATGATGGAGGAATTTTGGTTAATCGTGACACTCAACAGCGACCCACTATTCCTTGGGAGAATATAATGGCCCGCAGAGGCCACTTGACCATTCGTAATAATTTTCCGCGACCAACTGTTACTCCACCATCACATGCTATAAGTGTTGATGGTGGAGAGTTGGTCGTGCGTGAAACTAAGCTGGGAAAGTATGTCAACAACCATACTCAGTTTAATTGTACTGATGATGATTCGGTTAGTGGTTGTGATGGCGGATTGGGACACCAGATCGATGTTCATGTTCCTATTCGTGCTGTTGTGCTTCCCTCTGATGGGTTTGACAATAGTAGCAACGACGATAATCAAAATCACCAGCAAGGTGAACAAGAACAATAGATACATGTTTCAATTGAGCTGCAGGAATATTAATAACCACATCAATAAGAATGAGAATAAGAGTAAAAATAGTTGAAATCATGGTGGTTGCTTTTCTTATATTATATGAGGTAAATTACATTGACTTCTACTAATATTTTTTTAAACAACACAAGCACCCCTTATGCCTTTTTCTATTCTTTGAGTACTTCGTGCACCGACACCGTGTTGCATATTATGTTGTCGTTCAACATGCACTTCTTCTGTATTTGTTAATTATAGCTTTCTTTTAAATATGATTATTTAGCTTATAGAAAAATTGAAGCCGTATTCGAATTGAAGAAACCGAACAATTTTGAAACTCAGTTTCATATACTTGCAATGAACTTAATAATTAAAAAGGAACTTATCGTGCCACCGTGGAAAGAGAATTTCCAACAATGAGGTAAAGTGGAGGTTAATGGAGATTAAACGGTGTTACAATGATAGGGTGGTGTTTGTCAATTTGATACAAAATAAGGGTGTTTGTGTTTACCTAAAACTCAAACTGGGTGTTTACCTAAAATCAAAGTGGGTATTTGTGTTTTTTAAGAAGACTTTGAAGGAGATTATTGTAGTTTGTCCTATTATATATGTAGCCCTCAAATTGAACTTGTTTGGCTCAATTTTTATAATATTGTTTATTGCTTATGACTTTGAGAACATCGGCAGTTAAATAGAATGGAAGGGAGACAGAAAAAGAAAAATGTTAAGACGTTTATTTTAGAGACTTCTTGTTTTTCTGTATCATCTGTGTTCTTAAAATACAAATTTGGGCGAACACGAGAGTTTTATTGAGTATGATATTATCATCCAATAAAAAATCAATAATAATCAATACAAATAATTTAATAATTTTTTTAATTATTATATTTTTATAATGTGTGTAAAAAGTTTAATGATATTTATTTTAAAATAAAGTCAAATACATGAGATTGTTTAGGATTGTACATGGGTGGTTTTGATTTGGTTTGGTCAAAGTTAAAATCCAAAATGTGTAAAGAACGTTGGATTGGGTCGGGTAAAAACTAATTCATTACAGTATTGAGTTGAATTTGGTCAAAACGCTCTTTTTTGAGTTGGATTAAGTATTGAGTTATACGTTTTTTTTTTTTTAATTTAATTGTTAATATTAGACCATTATATTGTTTCTAAACAAACGACACAACTTTAATTTTTTTCATGAAAATTGTGTAATTTATTTTCACTATTTTTTTTAGCAACTAATATAAACATTCAATTAATGAAAATATCAATCATAAAATTCATCTTAAAATACTTTAGTTGCAAGCATTCATATAACAAAAGTTGCAAGGCTCATAAAACTACATAAAATGCTTACAAGCATCAAAATAACTAAAGTGCAACATCACAAAGTAGTCACATAAATTATTTCCTTTGATTTTTTTATAATAGACATTTGGATTATAATTTGGTTTACAAAAATTTATGTATTTGGTTCATCTTACCGATTTTGGAGACCTGTTATAATCTTAAAAATTGAGCCTAATAAAAAAAATGCAATTTTAATAATTAAAAAAATTGGTAAAATAAATTTTAGTTCATATACACATATCAATCTACATCACGCAACAAGGATCGACACATATCAATCTATATGATACAATCTACATGATGCATAATTTGATTAGGTTAATTCATGTAACAAGAAAAGATGCACATAAAATATGTCATCTTCATATATTAGACTCAAATATACATCTAGACAGCGATAACCCAACAACCATTCATAAAAACAGTTCGAAATTTATCACCGATTAGCATATATTAAACCACAATTATCCTATAGACTTTTATATATATAATTTGGTTTTTCACAACTTTGTCGCAATTAATAATTATTTATTTTTTAATTTTTTTAACATAAATATTATTTTTATATAAAATTTAACTACTTCCAAATATTCAATCAAATTTATACATAAAAATTTCTTCCAAATTATATGTCAAATCACAATTCTACATTTGACTTTGACAATACCATCATATATTCATTTCCACAAATACAGATAAGATAAAGAATAATTTCTAATGTTATTTTGGAAGTTGTTTACAGGTTTCGATAACCCTAACTTGCAGAGGATTAAAGTCCGATTTGTTTCATAAAATATATCAAAGATCATTGACAAAATAATTGTAACAAATAAAATATCTTATGTAAATGAAATAAAAACAGTAATATTTTTTTAAAAGTTAGTCCCCGAATGTCTGACAAAAAGTTCTCTGTTTTAGTTAAAAACTTTTCTTGCAATTGTTGGTGGTTGTTAACTTGAATAGAGTGTGTAAATCCCTGTATTTTGTAAATCTCTATATTTTATTTATAAATTATTAAAAAGTGGTTCACTGTTTTATTTAAATAGGATCTCTTTATTCCTTACTCTATGCGACCGACTACTATCCGTCTCTCAGCTTCTCCTTCTCATTTTGCATTTATATCGGCCAGTTCTCGTAGTATTTCACTGTATTTCTTATATTGTTCATGTTTTTACTCTTTACTTTTTTTTACTATTTTTACTGTTTGTTAATTGTGAATTGTTTTAGTTTTATGATTGAACTAATAATAGTGTGTGAATTATATTTGTAAATTGTGTAAAAATTGAGAGTGTAATTTGTGTAAAAATTGAGAGGGTAAACTTTGGTATATAATATGTGACTATTGTCAATTTTTGTTTACTGTTTCCGCTCCACTGTTGTTTGGAAGTTTTTTACTTTTCCACGTTTTTTATCTTTTAGGACAATGAACATGATAACGAGACAAGATAGGATACATGTATCATATTCCTTTCTAGTTTAATCAATTTTTTTAAATAATCAGCCACATTTACTTATCCTTATTTTGAGGTCGTTGTCAACTAGATTAAAATAATCCGTTATTATTTTGAGGTGGGTTAAAATAATTCGTTCTCAACCTTAAAATAATCCGTTCTCAACCAGATATCATTCTTCGCGTTTCTCTCTTCCTAGTTTTGTCCTAATTTCTGATTTGTGACTTTAGATTGATTTCCTTTTTTTTCTTCATATATTATGTTTTTGGTTGTTTTCTTATTTATTTTATTCTATAACAATATAGTAAAGGCTTGTTTGATTGTGTTTCACTTTTTAATTTTTGAAAACTATTTTATAAATAAATTTAAAAAAATTGTTTTTAAAAATAAAATTTAAAAAAATTTGTTTGCTAACTTAAATTTTTTAAAACAGTCTTTTTGACTAGAGAATTAAAAATACTGAAAAATAAAAAGTAAAACATCATTTATCTGTTTTGTTTTTTTAGTTTTAAAAAGTATAATATTAAAAATAGTTTTTAAAAACAAGTAATCCAAACAAATTATTTAGTTTTTAAATTTAAAAATACTAAAATAGAGTTTTTGGGATTTGAATCAAACAAACTTTAAGTCATTTTTCAATTGTGATAGATAGAGAAATCACAATTTTTTCAAGTATATAAAATTACTTAATAAATTATTTATATTTTTATGATAGTGAGTTATTCTTCAATTGTGATAGATAGAGAAATCACAATTTTTATGATAGTGAGTTATTCTTCAATTGTGATGGATAGATAAATCACAATTTTTTCAAGTATATAAAATTATTTCATAAATTATTTACATTTTTTAGCATTTTTGTTTATTTATAAAAAATTATATGAATGTTATTTTGAAAGAAAAAAATTAAATAGATTATAAGGACAAATTTGTCATTTTATCAAAATATAAATCATATCATCTTGTTATCTGTTGTGTATCAACACTGAATAGGATAAACTAATTTTATCAAGTTTGTTATGATGTGCACATCAAATAGGACATGATAACTCTTTATCCTACCCATATCCTATCATGTCTGCTCCTTATCATATCATGTACCTATGCTATCCGATCCATCAAACGGGCCCTTAATGAGTCAAAACAAAATATTATTTTAGAAAAATCTTTGCATTATAAATGGTTAAAAACAGGTTGCTCGAGAGTACCAAAGAAGAATAAGACGAGGATATCTCTCATCTTTAATCACATTTCTCGTTTGCCAAGTAATCTCTCTCTGCCTTCTTTTATATACTCTCACAGATTTTCGTTCACGTTTATTCTTTCTTGCTTTCACGTAATCATAAGTAAGATCCAGTGCAACTAGTTATGAGAAAATTAACGTTGCAAATTCTTTTTTAATTTTCAAGTTTTTCTATTATATTTTTTATTTAAATTTTGAAGGGAAAAAGGAGATCCGAGATCAAATCAAGCATCTCTCTCCGTTTCCTCAAATACAATGCATTTGTTTGTTTAATTCAATTCTTATTATCTGGATTATTATTTTAATAAATCAGGGTAGTTATCACTTGAGTTTTTCTCTATCTGTATATCTCTGTACAGAGGATTATAGTATATTTATTATTTTAAATTATTGTATGCAACCGCAATAAAACAATAAAGTCTACATATTTTTGTTGGGTACAAATATAGTCTAGATATTTCATTCAATTCAATGAAATTATTATCATTAATTTGATATTTTTTTTAGGAAGTAGTAACAGATCACTTAATAATTTAATTTGACCCTGTTTTTTTTAGGAAGTAGTTAGCTTATAAGACAGATCACTTATTTTAATAACAACAATAAATTTGGTTTTCTATTTCATATCTATGTTTTGTTGAATGAACTATAGTAACTGAGTTGATTAATTTAATTTGCAGTTATTGATTTAGGTGACACTGTGAAGGAAAGAAATGGCTATTGATCGTCCATGTGCGGCGTGCAAGTTTCTGCGTCGGAAATGCGAGGCAAACTGTGACTTAGCTCCGTACTTCCCACCGCAACACTCACAAAATTTCAAGAACGTGCACGCCGTGTTCGGAAAGAGCAACGTATCGAAGCTATTGAGTGAACTAAACGATGAACAACGCAAAGAAGCTGTTAAATCATTGGCCTATGAGGCGCAAGCGCGTGTGACAGACCCCATCTATGGGTGCGTGGGTTTGGTGTCAGTTCTTCAACAAAGGTTAAGGGAATTCCAAAGTGATATCGAGAGTGCCAAGAAGGAACTTGCGAATTACCTCCCTCCTGATGTTATTCAATTTGCTTTGGCCAATCCTGATGCTTTCTTTGCCCAACAAAACAACCAAAACTTTTCTCCGCAGACGGTTACCCGTAATAGTCAACAGATGCCACAGATGCCAGCTATTTCTCCTCAGCAGTTTATTCGTGATACTCAGCAGATGCCAATTGTCCCTTCACAAAATTTCAACGGTGGAGGACAGTTGGTTAATTGTGACTCTCACCACACCCCAACTGTTCCTTCCCTTAATAATGGAGAAAATTTCGTGTTTCATGACACTCATCACACGCCAACTGTTCCTCCAAAGAATGATGGAGGAAATTTGGTCATTGGCGACACTCAACAGCAACGAAGTATTCGTCGTAATTTGCATAGGCGAAAGTATCTCAACGACCGCTTTGACTTTAGTAACCATGATGATTTCTTTAGTGACGATGGTGGTGGTTTTATTTAGTGGTGATGGTGATGGTGGGCTAGGATACCATATGCGGGTTCATGATCCTAGTCGTGTGCATGTTCGGTTAATATTTGATGGTTTTGACAATAGTACAGCAGTTTCGATTACCAGAATCAGCAACATCAACATAGTGGCTGTTTTATTCATTTTTTAGCTGTGACAATCAGTCTTTGCGAACTATTTTCTGCCTTATTATCTTTCAACGCCTTATGAATATTATTATTATTATTATTATTATTATTATTATTATTATTATAGAACAAGGATAGTTTCCCTGTCGTATTTAAGTAGCCCTTAAATTGCACTTCTTTAAGTTGATTTGGCGGTGCAATAGTAGTTAATTAGTGCTCACTTTGATATTTACACAAGCCACCGTCTAGGAGTTCCCTATTGATTCTATTGATGTGAATGCAATTTGTTAGTTTTTTTCTTGTGACCAGTGTTTTGAAAACGATCCAAATTGTATAGTTTAACCGAAAATTGAAATAAGCTGAACAATGACTTGAACCGATTCGATATATTTGGTTCAATTTTTAAAGTATATTTTTATCTTTTAAATTTTAAAATACCTAATTTAAAATATAGGTCATCATCTTAATTAGTATTTTAATTCTTAGTGTCAATTTCTCACTCTTTATTATGTCAACAAACGAATTAACATTAAGATTAAAGTTTGTGGATTCTTACCATTTTCCACATATGTCCAAGTTAGAAGTATAATATAAAACAAGGGTGATTGGATCATTAATTTTCTATTATCATTTTTTTAATATCTGGTTTCTAAATTTTGTGTGATAGTACAACTTGGTATTCTATTATCTTAGAATTCACTTTTTTGTTTGTTTGGTGTAGTTATAGGAATATGAAGAAAAGCTAGACCTTTTTTTATTATTGTGCTGAATGCCATAGGCCATAGCTAGCAGTGCATGTAAAATTTCTAAATCTCTATTCATTTCTACTATTGTCTACATTACTCATCCATATTGCACCATTCTTTTTCTCCCGGTGGCTGTGACTGTGACTGTGACTTGGTTTCAAAGCCCAATGCATAAACTCTGACTTTATACAGGGGAATTATGACTGATACATTTTTGGAAGTGACCTGTACAGAGGAATTATGACTGATACATTTTAATGTTTTAGGATCAACTCTGTAGTTTTATTAAAGCTTAAAATTACTGTAGTTTCAGCCAAAATCAAGTGGTATACGTTGGGATTCTGATTCATTGCTAATTTAAATATGTACAAGTTTGATTATTAATTATTGTCGTTCTCGTGTGTATTGAGTTGTGCTCGTTCAAACACTAATATTATTAATATTGTTAGAAACATATGAGTTTGAAATAAATAGTAATTTATGAATCACATAATATTATTAATATTGTTAGAAACATATGAGTTTGAAATAAATAGTAATTTATGAATCACATAATATTAGAATTCAATTCAGTGGAATAATTAAAATTTATACTTCATGAGGCAATATTTTGCAAATGGTATAAAATTGAAGTTGATAACTTACAAATTTTTTAGCAACTTTTTTTGCACTTCCATTCAATGATTGTAACATAACATCATCACCAATATAGAAAATCAAAATAGTAGTTACAACTGCAATATTTTTGGAACACATATTAGAGTTCAATTAATTATGATATAGATTGGATCCTTTTTATGCTTGTGATCAAATCTATTATTTTATGCTGTCAAATTTTTTGTCATCATTTAAATATTTCAATTTGTTTTATATAAAAAATTTAGTAGCACACAAATCATAATGAGTTAACTTCTTGTTTCTGACGAAGTCCACACTGTTGGGGAGTTCGGGAGAACGCCGAGAGTAACAATAAATTAAATGTTTAGGATTTCTAAGAGACCATCACATCTCTACCAAAAATCTTAAGACATTAAGTGTATGAGTTACTTTCAAGTGTGAGTCATCTATATCTAGGATCTTACTTCCGCTCCCCACCAACATAACTATGATATTGAGGGAGTCCGAAGGAGCGTCCAGAACAACAATAAGTTAAACATATAGAATTTTTAAGAGACATTGATACCACGTCTCCACCCAAAACCTTAAGAAATTAGATATATGAGTCACCTCTGTTATATATATAATATTTCTTCCATTTTAATGGATGTGATACTAGTCACTCAGACACAAATTCTAACACACTCCATCTGTGTTAATCTGATTGTACATCTTCTTATGTGTCCATACTATTGCATTCATAACTTGAAACACCTTTAGCAAGCAAGAAAATTAGGACTTACTGGAGAATAAGATTTGGGGCTGGGAGAAAAAATTCTTGGAAAAATTGGCAATGGAGTTAGAATCCATTACCTTCTATGTGAGGCCCAGAGTACTAACCAGTCACCCACTAGCCCAACCCTTTTTCTTTTAAAAAATGATGAACACCTTTTTTTAATAAAAAATGTTGAACACCTTTTATTTTCACTGAGAATGTGAACACCTTGATGACTTCTTTGTAAATTAAAATTAAAATATGATTAATAAGAGGTTTATTTATATAAGAGGTTTATTTATTTATTTATTCTTCTCAATGTGAGTACAATTCTATATATATATATATATACACGCCTTTATAAATTCTGCATTTAATGTTTGGCTGATATATTAAAATTATCCGAAGATATTTACTCATTTCGATTTAAAATATAAGCATTAAAAAAAGTTAATATATTTGATCTAAATTTTAAATCACATTTATAATTTTTATTTTTACTATTTTTGTTTATATTTTGATATAGATGGAGTAATTACTAATTAATGTCTCTCAGTCGAGTAAATACCAATAGATTTATTTGTCCCATGCTCATTTCCTGCTTATGATTGAAATTAATGCAAACTAGAATATGACTCACGCATTGCGCGGATAGACTTTAACATATTAGTATTATTATGAATAAGATTTTAAAATTTTAAAAATAATATAACTTATTGATTTTGTTTGTAAAGTATTTTTTTAAGTGAGTTTATTTGAATAATTATTATATATGAATTTATAAACACCCATTTGAGAATATGTATAATGTTTTGAAAAATGTAATTGCAACCAATTCATATATTAAATTTTATCTATTCAATTATTATGTTAAAATTTTAGTTATATTTTAATGAATGACTAAGATTTAAGACTTCTAATTTTTTTTAAAGTTTGATCAATTAATTTATAATTTAATGCTTTATATCACATTTCACATTAATATAAGAAAATAGAAAGAAAAAGGTATTATGAAAAAATAT
>JBBPBP010000004.1:13740036-13763421 GCA_037974735.1 Cicer chorassanicum
TAGTAATATAAGTATTAGCTTAAAAGTATATTAAGTATTAATCATTAATGATCTATATTATGGATCAAATATTTGTCTTATTTGTCTTTTATAATAACGAATGAAATAATAAGTATACAATTAATATGTTAATCAATAATTCGTTAAAATTTACATATTTCTAATTAGTACATTTTTTTAAAAAACTACTAATTGCTAAATATTCATCACTTTCTCATATGTGTGGTTGAGATGCATAAAATAAAAATAATAACTTTTAATTAAACCCAAACTGAAGACCATTCTACAAACAAATCCAATAAATTATATTCAGTATTAAAATTATTTTAATAAATATTAATATATATGTAATTATTTACTGTAAAATCAGATTAGTCATGCTATTTTTTTAGCATATGTATAATTATAATATTAAAATAATTGAACAAAAAATTGATCTAATTTGACACATCTAGAGATGAGAGTACAAAATGGAGAATACAAAGTGTAAAGTATAATTAAAAATGGCAAGACAAAATAAGTGTTGTTTTAATCATAGTAAAAATAGTCGCAACTAACATTTTAATTTAACTCCATTTGTTTTCTTAATAGAAAAATATTGTTAGAAAAAGTGGAAAAAAAAAACATATTAAAATATATATATATGATTTTGTCATTTGGTATTTATTTCATTCAATATTAATAAATAACAAATTTAAATTTTAATATCTTGAATATAAAACTTCTATCTTAAGTAAATATTTAAGTTTCAATTTTATTTTTAATGTGACACGTAGAGTAAGAAATTGAAACAACAAATATTCGACCATTACTATGAGATATTATTTAAAGTAGTAGAATAACATAGATCCTACGCGTTAGATTTTTTACGACGTGTCAACAAGAAACTTATATAATAAAATTAGTGCTCCTCTTTCTAAGTTTACAAGCTTTTGTTGATTTGCATTTCAAACATTTTTCATATGTATATTTCTTGACCGAAAATGACTTCCCCTTCGGGACAAATAGAGACATTATCATCTCCTTTGACCACGCCATCTTGACCAAAACACCCTTCTTCCATATAGTAATAAAGCATGATTCACAAACACTGGCCGTTAAATATACAACACCCACACATGGTCCTTGACCCCGAGATCGTCCCCTCTTATCTTTCCCACTATGACCAAAACCACTTTTTTATTTTCTCTATCCATTAGAAGCCAAAACCCCTTAATTGGTTGGTTGTGGCCGTACCTTGACATTAACACACATACGTACACACATTGCATTCCCAATCTAATTAATCCACACATTTTTTTTTAAACCGTTTAATCTGTGTATTAAACTATTTAAGTTGGTCTTCCACAAATGATGGCGAGTTTTGTGGGTGTACAAAATCCGGAAGCGACCCGTCAACCAGATTAGTAAGGTTTGAATCGGGCTGGATTTGACTCAGTCTAAAAATAAAATATGGACAAAAAACTAAGACAAAACATGAACATATTAAAAAGAAAGATTGAATTCGAATTACTTCTCGAGTTACTCGTTGTATCTTAAAATATTTTATGAACAAATGGTTATTTTATATAATATTATTATTTATTAATATTAATTTCACCATAACTAAAAAATAACTAAATCTGATCTCAAATCATACTTATAGTCTTAAAGTCAAACAAGAAATGGATTATATCGTAAAATATTCTTTGATCACCAATATATTTTTTTTTTTTATGTTTCCATAGATTTGTAAAATATTCTTTGACCAACAAATTTTTTTTAGGTTTCCATAGATTATCTCCACATGAGGTAATTCTATCTGAGATGTGTCAGACACTAAATGTGAATATCTCTTACAAAATATATTCGAACTCGGGTTTATCACGTTGTGGGAGTCTAGTCTCTTTCGCTAGACGCAACCTCTAATAGTAGACCATCTACCTTTTTATTAAGAAGGGAGTGGTGAGTTTAGTTACTTATTGCTTGAGGATGTTTGTATAAGTAGTCTAACTTTTCTTAATTAAGTTTTTTAAGCTTCATTCTCCATATATATACATATAAAAAGTTTCGACCATTTTTCCTTATTACATGTAACATGCTACATTATATGAGTTATTTCCTGATTAATTTTTAAAAAATATTTATATATTACTATTAAGTGATTTGTTTTGATACCAATCTGATCTTGTTTTTGTATCATCTCGTCCTTATTAGATTTGTATTTCATTGGGTTCGATCAGATTAAGGGTCAGGTTCGAATTTAAATTTAGAATCGGATTACGGTCACATCTAACCCGTCATTTGTACACCTCTAACGAGTTATGGTTAATGTTGATTTGAGCTCGCTCCATGTTGGTCCACAATTAAACAAAATAATTTAATTTATACATACCGTAACTGTTAAAAGTTTTTACATTGTCAATCAATCAACCGCTAGATCATTAATAATGATCGACTTTTGTCATTTCTACTTATAAAATTATCCACATAATTTATCATGATTTACTGAATATGTAATACTTTTTACACTGTCAATGCAAAAAAATTAAATTCTAAATAAAATGATCTATAAACCATAAAAAAAGTTAATAAAATATCACTCTTTTGTAAAAAGAAAAAAATTGGTATTATAAAAAACTCGATATTTTACAAAAGGTTTAATTGTAGTTTGATATCTTTATGTTGATCAATTCACGTAATTGATCCTCCTATTTTAAAATTCGACAATTTTAATCTCTTGACGAGCTTCATTAGTTCTTGTTTTTAAGCATTTTCTTAGTTTTATTTGAAGTTTTATTATTATTTTTTCTTATGATTTTATAGCCATTATAATAAAGAAAATGAATTTTAATCCTTTTGAATTAGTTTGGAAGTTTTGCTACTAACCCTTTCTAACCGGACAAATTTTCAAAGTATTTCTTTTCTTTTTGTTTTGATGTTACAGGTCAATTACATTAAGGAACAAACACTCGAGAAATGGTTACTGTAGACACAAGATAATTTTTAATGTGCAAAATTACCTTTTATTGGAGTTTGGAACACAACAAACTCCAATAAGATTATATAATAATTGACTATATATAAGGTTATATAAAACTTGAGTTATATATCTTAAATGAACCTATAAAACTTGAGTGATTGTGAGAAAGTTATATAATAATTGACTATATATAACTTAAATAAACGTATAAAACTTGAGTGATTGTGACATTTGGCGGTCTCCCTTGACTTCGCCCTTGTTTAGACATTAACTTAAACACACATTTAAAAAATTAAAAATAAAATAAAATAAAGTAATATGTATTTGTAAAAGAAATGATATGTATTTTTGTGTTTGTGTGTCAAAAATGATGTATTAAAATAAATATGTCAACATTTATTGTGTGCCAAAATGAGGTACCCAAATAAATGTCAACATTTAATGTGTTTGTATTATCCCCATTTTCTTTTTTATCTTAGAAGAGATAAATTTTATCATAATTAACTTACACAACTGTGAACTTTTGAACTCCCAACTAAATATACAATCTAATAATATCATCATTTGTCAATTGAATTATTTTTTTTTTAATTTTTCCTATTTATAACGCAAATAAGTCAACATTTAATTTAATATGACACATCAAAACATTTAATATAGTTATTTAACTAGTGAAACAAATTGATCAACACAATTAAATAAAAATATTTTATTAATTACAAAAATATGTGGTCTTACATTATTCGACTCTTACGATTTCAGATCCCAAATAATTTATTTATTTTTCTCATTTGCTTGGTGCTATGTTTGATCCTATTTATAAAAGAAAAAGAAAACAGCAAAATTAATGTATTTTTAATTGTTTTAATTTTTTTTTTATCATTTTACAAATATACTTCTATTTAACTTTTTGATCCTTTTTAAAATATACTTTTATTAAAAAATACGAATAATTATAAAATACATATATTTTAAATAAAAAATTTAAAATTGATTTGTATAATAAATACATTTTAAAAGTCATAAATGTATAACACAAAAAATTCTCCAATTTTTCTTATAAATAGAGTTAGAAGGATTATTAATTAAAGTAAAAATTTAATTACTATACATATATAAATTAAATCTTTAAAGAAAAAGAAAAGAAGGGAGAAGAAATGAGAAAAATAGGAAGACGACAAGATTGCTTACTAGGCAAGAAGCAGAATGTACGTCATGTCAGAGAGAGAACCAAAACGGCGGCGTTTAGCTGTCTACTACTTCGTTCCATTTCACCAATTTGCAGTTGCTTCCATTCCAACCCAATCCAAATCAGCACTTATTATTTTATCTATCTATTCCATCACCAACAAACCATTTCTCAAATCAAAACGTTGCCGTTTTTCATTCCATAACTCAAATAATCGCTCACCAAATACTAGAACCCTCTCTTATCTTTATTATCGGTTCGGTTTTTTGTGATGGATCGGGCCGCGATGACGGTTGGACCGGGCATGGACATGCCGATCATGCACGACAGCGACCGTTACGATCTAGTCCGCGATATCGGCTCCGGAAATTTCGGTGTTGCAAGGTTGATGCAAGATAAACAAACCAAAGAGCTCGTTGCCGTTAAGTATATCGAACGTGGCGATAAGGTTCAATACTTTAATTAAGAACTTTACTTTTTTTTTTTTTTGATTCTGGATAAAAGGAAAATTAAACTGATTTTATTTATTTTATTTTTATTTTTATGGTGTTGTTCTATTTGTTGCCTCTTGTTTTGGAAGTGTTTTTCTTTTCCACGTTTTTTCTTTTTATCACATGATCGTCGTTTTTGCTTTTAATTGTTGGGTGAGTTTTTAGTTATTGTTGACGTGACGTGGAATGCTATTTATATCAAATTTTGTGTTTCCATTTTTGTTTAAATACTAATGGATTTTGATTTTATTTTTAGCAAAAAATTTCCTTTTCATCATCGGTTACGCTTAGCAGTTATAGCTTTATAGATGAGTTTAGTTTATGAGGGTCAATTAGTACTCATTAAACGAAAATGAGTTAATTTTTGGATACTAATTTATGATTTTGTTAATAATGGCTTTGTTCACGAGTTGTTTCTGGTTTGCCAAATTTGCCTTTCAGTTGGTGAGAAATTGAGAACTCTGCAGCACCGGCACATTGATTACATTCAATCGATTCATTTACTCAAATTATTATTGGCGTTGACGTGTTAGTACTCAGTGTTGTGTTCGGTATCCGTGTCGGTATTCGTGCTTCATAGATTGAGAATGATAGTTTGGTTTAGCTGTATTTCTGGTTTAGAGATTCAAAGTTGAATTGTGGAACACTGGAAATTGTTGCCAATAACTATGATTTCTAAAATGAAACTTTATTATGCAATTTTTGTTGTCATTTATTAACTTTATGTTCTGAATGATGGATTTGTCTTTTTTCTTATATCATGTTATTGTGTGTCATAGATTGATGGAAATGTCAAGAGAGAAATCATTAATCACAGGTCTCTGAGACACCCTAACATTGTTAGGTTTAAGGAGGTTAGTATATTTTTATATTCTTTTACAGGCAGAAGGGTAATCACATATATGTGTAATGATGCTCTGTAAAATTTTACTCAGGTCATTTTAACACCTACTCATCTTGCCATTGTAATGGAGTATGCATCTGGAGGAGAACTTTTCGAGCGAATCAGCAATGCTGGCCGTTTTTCTGAGGATGAGGTTCTCATTAAGTTTTCTTACTTTTTTAGCACCTGTTTATTCATAGAGAGCATGATTTTGGATTTATAATATGTTGCCTATACAACAAACGTGGTAATCAATTGACTTTGATGCAGGCTCGTTTCTTCTTTCAACAACTCATATCTGGGGTCAGCTATTGCCATGCAATGGTAATTAAACTTTTTCTATTCTCTGCTGTATGATCTAAATCGTGTTTACCCTACACCAGAATGTAGTATAGGTAACAATTCACTCTTCTAAACATTATGCCTGACACATCAGTCTTATGTGTATGTGTCTCTTCATGAAGCAAGTATGTCACCGGGACCTGAAGTTGGAAAATACTTTGTTGGATGGGAGCCCAACTCCTCGTCTGAAGATATGTGATTTTGGTTACTCCAAGGTAAGCGTATATTTATCTCACTAGTACTTAATGGTTTGAGTTCTGTGCTTTGCTGTGTTTGGTTGAGTGAGTAATGTTACATCCAACTACTTCCTGTGTCTGAGTGTTTAATAAGTTTTTTTTGTCGCTTTTGTTCTTCTGTTGTGGACTGTCATAATGATGGAGTTGGATAGGTCCTTAAGTTACTAAATTATAGTAATTTCAGTAGTTTCTGCTTCGTTATGCATTCTCACGTGCTAGAGTTTAGCTTGTCAAAAGCTGTAAGCATGTAAGGTTGTCATATGAAGCTTTCATTAAAAAAACTAATGATCCATCTATTACCAAGTGATGAATGGGGTGATAATCCACTTGAGAGGAGGCAAAAGAACTTCTGATGAACACTGGCATAGTGGTATACCCCCAATCCTTGCTGTATTCCAATTTTCGAGTCTGCTTCTGCTTGAGTCTATGTTTCCCATTTAGGTGCATCAAAAACAATATAATGTTTTCTGGTATTCTTGGGAAATCTACCGTGTGTTGCACCTTTTTTGGTGGTGTTAAGCTAATTCAACGGTTGTTTGGTTCAGCTTAATTTTGTGGAGATAATTGGTTTTGTATTTTTTAAAAATCCTTCCAGGAAGCTGGAAAAAATAATTTTCCCAAAATAAACAAAACTAAACACCCATGAGATTTACTTGAATTTTACTGTCATCCTTTTAATTCTTTATATTTTAAATTTCCTTCTCATGAGATACTACTTTAATTAAGTTTTTTACGTTTTTGTTATAACTTGCAATCTGATTAATGGTGTTATTTTCAGTCTTCAGTGCTTCATTCACAACCGAAGTCAACTGTGGGGACTCCGGCATATATTGCTCCAGAAATATTACTGAGGCAAGAGTATGATGGAAAGGTAGAGTTGTTTTATTTCATGGTATTATTCTTTAACTGTAGAACTATTACCGACCCATTTGATTAAATGAAGAATTCTGTTGTCAATAACTTGTCATGGTTTGTATGCTTCTGAGTTCTTGATTGTTTGCTCTTTATGGAACAAAACCATGATATTTTGATAGCCAATCTGTTTGCACCTAATCCAATGGTCATTTTGGTCTGCAGTCCAGACCATTTTTTCTTTCTGGTTGTCATTTCCATGTAATTCAGGTCTTCTTGGTACTAGTTGAAAATAAGAGAGTAGGAGGTAAGTTACATTCTAATCTTGTTGTGCTTGAAAAATTATTGAAGACTCTTATTCTTGTAGTATCTTTTTGTTTGATAAAAATTTTGGAGTTCAAAATGTACTTAACAACAATAATAATAAAATGTTACAAATTCACCAAAAAAATAAAATAATACAATGTTATGTTATCTTGCATTCAATATCAGATTGCAGATGTTTGGTCTTGTGGAGTAACCTTATACGTGATGCTAGTGGGATCGTATCCCTTTGAAGATCCTGATGAGCCAAAGGATTTCAGGAAGACAATACAGGTACATAGATCTTAAGACATTTATTCTTTTTCTTCATGAGTAGTGTCTGATTGTTAGAGTACTTGTGGTTGCTTCCTTGCAGAGAGTACTCAGTGTCCAGTATTCCATTCCGGACGTTGTTCAAATATCTCCAGAGTGTCGCCACCTTATCTCAAGGATCTTTGTTTTTGATCCTGCAGAGGTACTTTCTATTTCAAATAACTGACTTAACTTTGCATGCATATATAAATTATAAAATACTCCCTCTGGTCCTATATATAAGAAGAAAAAACAAAAATCACCAAGACCAAGAAAGTTTATTTAATGTGTTAGTTTTAAAAGTTTTTTACTAAAATAACCTTGAAAATAAATGTTTTCACACCTACTAATATGAACATTAATTGTGTTTCTAGTAAAAATAAAAGGGTGTAAAAGACATTTAAACGATAAATACATCTTGAAACTTGTAACTTTCTCTTCTATTAGAGACCTTAATTTTCTCCAAATTTTTTCTTATATAAAGAATCGGAGGTAGTATAACGTGTGATAATAGAAAACAGGGCAAAATGTTGAATGCATATTGTGACTTAGGCCTATTCCCTATTGACTGCAACATGTGGTTTTAAATTCTACTCTTGCTAGTCAAATCTTTTATCGGAATCTTATGCCTTGGACTTTTGTACGTGACAGAGAATCACCATGCCTGAAATTTGGGAACATAAATGGTTTCTGAAGAATCTTCCCATGGACCTCATGGATGAGAAGATAATGGGTAACCAATTTGAAGAGCCTGAGCAACCAATGCAGAGCATTGATACAATAATGCAGATAATTTCTGAAGCTACTATACCAGCAGCTGGGACCTGTTCTTTAGACCAGTTTATGGAAGATAACATCGATATAGATGATGAATTCGATGAATTGGAATATGAATCCGAGCTTGATATAGACAGCAGTGGGGAGATAGTGTATGCCATATACTAATTTAATCATACCGAGTACTTCACAAAGACAACATGTTAAAAGAGCATTTATGGCATTTTCAGCCTCATGGACAGAGATATATGTGATGCCTGCATTTTCTGTAGATTAGTATGGATAATAGTAATACAGAGAAGTACATGTTAATTTTTATGTGTGCGTGCTTGGAGGATCATGCGTCCACATCATTTAAGAGTATCACCTTTCTTGAAGTGGGGTTGGATGTTTTCTTACATGCTAAAAAAGGGTACTTGCTGGTTAAGGGAAGATAAATGATTGTTATCCTTTACTCACTTTTTGGTGAATACTTGCTTAATATATTATTATATTTACACCAGCCTTTTTGTTGCTTAATTGGCCATTAGGTGAATCATATTTCATGGCCATGCTTATATTATATATGCACCGACTCCATGTAAACACTTTTTATTCGACACCGCCTTATTTTGTGTATGCGTGTGTGTGTGTACATGTGCGGATTTTTCAGGTTTTGCTCCACTCTAATAGCTGTACGTACCTCTTCAATTCCATGCCTGTGAATTCACTGAAGTTATTAGTACAACTAAGACGGAAATTGAAAATACTATTTGTCAAACAATAGTACATGCACTCATTTCGCCCTTTGATTTGTATTCTTAATGCTAATTGTAATAATAGATTGAAGGCCAAATTGGTATTTCTCAGCTTTTTGAGAAACTTTTTCTTCTAAAAATTGGCAGTTTCAGCAATGATATTTCTGTTTGGTTTAACAAACTTTAAAATATTTCTTAAACTTGTTAAATAAAATTATGTTTGTCAATTCTCCTCAAACAAATAGATATAGTAATGTTGCGATTAAGCACTGCAGTTTCAAATCAAGGACGTTGGAATTATGGACCGTAAAACTAAGAGATAGAGGAGTCACGTTAGGTATATGGTGACAGTAGGATATGTAGTTTTTTCTTTTTACTAAGGGTATTTTGGTATTTTCACCTATAGAAATATTTTGGGAGGGTGATCACAGCCACTATTAGTCCCACCTAAACTCTACTACTAGTTACAATTGCATTTGCAACCGTAATCACAATTTGAAATCATGAGAAAAACACCATGACAATATGGTCAATGGGATGAGAATAGGTCAAACAGATCGACAGAGATCTACGATCGCCTGCGACCTAGCCTATGTCAAATCCAAGCTAGACCAAACTTCTTTTAAACAGACAAGATCAAGACTTCTAAAAAACTTATTAGTTAAAAATATCATGCTACAAACCACATAAAAAACTATTAAGCCGACTTATTTAAATACATATAAATAATATTTTTTTTATTTAAATAAATATAAATAATATTTTTTTGACTATTATAAGTATTATATTAAATTTTGATCTTTTTATTAGTTATTAAATTTTTAGTAATTTACACATTAACTTTATTTAGTTTTTGACATATTTAAATGTATATTATAAAATAAAATTGAAGTGGCATGTGTATAAAGTCATATTCTTCAAAATGTCATGTTAAATATCAAAATAGAATTTAATTTTATTGATATATTAACTCGTTAATCTACTTAAAAATATTTGATTACTTATTCAAAAATGTTAAAATGAAATAAGCTTTTAAGCAACCTAATAAACTATATCATATTTCTATCGAGGTCAGACTCAGGCCTAAAAAATAAACCTGTAACAGACCATGAGCCAAACTTAAGCCTTAAAGTTTTTGATATGCCAAGCTCGGGCCTAACAGAGGCTAGCTCGGCCTAGTCTATTCCCACCCTTGGACAACAAACAAATTACATAACATATGAATGCTAAAAGGAGCATCACCAAATTCTAGATAACATTAATTAGTTGAACTAATAAAATCATCTCTTGTAACTAATCTGCATTTTGCTCTATTAAAGAATGATCCTAAATAGCTTATGGCTAAAATTTGACTTAATCACTCTGAAAAGTAAATCAATCCTTGTAATCTGTTCCACGGTTAAAAATGATCAAAAATCTGTGCATCACTTTGTTTTATTCCAAATCCAGATCATGTTGAATCAAAATTTGTTCTGAATACTTCTGCGCAGACCCAACAGAAACCGCAATGCATGTGCAGAAGTTCATCATTTCCCTAAACATCTGATAATACACCCAGATTACATTCCATCAAGCCTGCATCAAACATGATTCTTGTTTTGCAGGAATTGGCCAAAATGGTGATAACTCAACAACTTTTCCTATTATTAACAGTGTAGGTGACTCCAACCCTGTGGATGCAATTTTCTCAGGAAGGTCCTTCAGTTCTGCAAACACCTGCATGATTTCAAATATAATGTATGATCAGTCATATTAGACATAGCATCCTAAAATGTTGATCTCAGAAGAGATGGATTCTTATTATACCATCATGTTTACTAATCATTCCAATGTCAACTATCATTCTGAAGTGCACAATAAAATCCTGCCCTCAAAGAAGTTCACAGCAATAAAAAAAGACATCTACAAATCCTTGAAAGAAGTGTCAGTCATTTGTCCATGAGGTGTCACCTCAATGGTAAGAGTTTGATCTTGTAACCAAGAGACATAGTTCAAATCTCTCCAGAAATGCTAGTAACACACTCTCTTCTATTAGTTGAAATTCACATGAGTCCCACCAAATTGTGTGGATCCCATTTAAACTTATTGGAACCTACATAAATTTTAACCAATAAAAGAGTATGTTGGAAAGTTTGTCTTGCTAACATTATTCTCAATCTTTTATCATTAAGTATCCTGTATACAATTATTTGTTAATATTAATGAAAAGTAAAGACAACACAAATAAAAATTTGGATAATAGTACGTTTAAATAAAAATGGTCATTATATTATAAACTAAAGTCCTCTAAGTTTTTATTATATCAATAACTGTGATTACGTCAAAAAAAAAAAAACAAATAATTAGTAACTCAATCAACTTAACAAAAATTGGATAATAGTATGTTTAAATAAAAATGGTCATTATATTATAAATTAAAGTCCTCTAAGTTTTTATTATATCAATAAATGTGATTACGTCAAAAAAAAAACACAAATAATTAGTAACTCAATCAACTTAACAAAAAGAAAACAGTTATGTTGTGAAAAGGCAGACATGATCAATCTTACTGTGCGTTGCTGCAGTGTGGTCCCTCGCTCAATGGCAACAGCCGGGGTCTGAGGCGACAAACCATGATGCATTAATTTCTGTGAAAGGGAAGGGAACGTTGATAAGCCCATATAAACCACCAAGGTAGAATCAGGATCGGCCGCATTTTCTGATACAAATAGAGGATCGGTTCCTCCTTTCCTTGAATGCCCTGTGAGGAATCTCACACTATTTGCTATACCACGGTGAGTTAATGGAATCCCCAACTCTGCTGCTATTCCAGATGCTGCAGTTATACCTGCAAGCAATGAGAACTAATTCAATTGTAACAAAACCACCACCATTTCAATTTCACCTTCCTTATCTTTAAGAAATGATAATTAGATCAAAACAAAAACAGGTGCAGGCCAACATTTTAAACTTTCATTTCGGATTCCTTTTCAATGATCTAGTATACACTATATGGATGACAGACTCACTTGACAAGTCGCAGTTCATTTTAATGCACATGGATATATTGTTTTATAATGTAGAAAAATTAACTACTTTCTTTTTGCTACCGGTTATATAAAGTTTATGATATGTCTGTTATAGATTGATTGATGAGAGATAACCAGTTCAGATTTCAATAACTAACCATTTTCCATAATAAACCGGTCTGGCGAAAATGAAAACCCATTTTTCCCACTTTTGTCTACTTTCATAGAATTCCATACTTGCATTTAGTCAGTGTTAGGATATAGAAATAGGGATAATAGGAGTTTGTTAGTGGTGGTGTTCCTAGGTTGTTAGTAGTTGTATAGGTGTAACTGTTTTGGTGTTTGTTATTAGTTAGTTACTTGAACCTAATCCCTATCCTAATGTATTGGAAGTCTTTAAATAGAAGCTTCCACCCCTTTAGAAATTGAGTGGTGTAAACTATTGTAGGAGCATATCCGCTCTTGTGTATCATTTTCTTTGGAGAGATTCTCTCATATTATTTCTTATTTGTTTTTTCTAAATATTAGTGTTTTTCCTCTAAATCATTGGAATCCAATTCTTGGGTTCATAACAGTCAGTCATACTCATTCCTACAATTTTAATAAAAGAACAATGAGTGTTTCACTCTATCAAGCACAAACAGATACACGCACACCAGACACGACACTAATACTGATACATAGACACTAATAATAATCTAAGACAATAAAAGTGATTGAATATTACCACATGTATTGGTGTCGGACAATGACACGTGTTGGTGCTAGATATTTCATGCTCATTACCAATATTTAAACCAATATAAATGTGAGTGGTAGTGGATTGGGAAGAATAAATGTGATGGAGCGTGTGAAAGAAAGGGAATAAAGATATAAAGTAAGACATGAAGTTAGTGTAAAAAAAATCAGGAATCTTAAGATAAAACTTTTTGCATAAAATAGCATTTTCAGACACATACACACACAACAATGGAGCAATAGTGCCAATTGACATTGATGATGATTCAAACTATTAACAGTTTCAGCACGATAAAGATAAAGACATCAGCAGCATACCTGGAATAACTTTCACATGGATACCTTGCTGTTGCAAAAAATCCATTTCCTCCCCACCCCTTCCAAACACCTACAAACACCAAACAATAAAGCACAATAAGACATTCACATTCAACATATGTGCATCACACAAGCCATTACACTCTAATCCTTCACCAATATCCTACACTAAACAATGCCAAACAATGAACCACGGACACCAAATACGACACAAACACTGGCAAATATACACTTAGTAATTATTTGAGAAAACAAAACTTGTAAAGTGATTGAAATAATGAAATGTGTTTCTGTCGTACGAGTGTCAATGTCAGACACTCGAACATACTTTCAACCTGAAGTATTGGTGTTACATAGACAATTCCAAATGAAAACTCACCAATGGATCACCCCCTTTAAGTCTCACAACAGTAGCACCAGCTTCTGCAAAACTCAAAAGCAACTCATGTATTTCCTCCTGCCACAAGTTCACAAATCAAACAAAAACAAAAATTCATTTCATCAGTATCAAGTAAGCAAAACAACTATATCCAAACAAATTAAAACTCACCCAAATCCAAAAATAAAAAAGGAAACGAAAAACAACAAAATCCTATAGTAATTGAAATGTAATCATAAAAAAATTTGGCTTAAGCAAATAACCAATAACAAAGGGGAAAAATGCAAAAGGGAAAAAAAAACGAAATCCTATTAGGATATAATAATTGACATGCAATCATAAATTTTCAAGCTTAAACAAATAACAAAAAAAAAAAAAAATTTAAAACAACCCCATTTGAGAAAACAGAAAAAAGACATTAACTTTATAATTTACCTGAGTTCTACTATGGTATCCAGCAGTTTTTCCAACATAAAGAAGTTTAGCAAAAGGACCAACCAAATCCAAAACATCATTAGAAACCAACCTATCATACAACAACAAATCAGCACTTTTAATAACTCTAACAGCTTTAAGAGTCAACAATTCAGGATCACCAGGTCCTGTTCCAACCAAAAACACATCTCCAGGAACACACTTCCCTTCACTACACTTCCCTTCACTTTCCCTCTTCTCCTTCAATACCTGAAGAAGCTTTTTCAGCTCTGGAAGTTGTGAAGCTATGTCATCCTCTCTTATTGAATCAGTAAAAGGGGTGTGATTACACGACGTCGTTTTTTTATAAACCCATTGGTCTCGTTGGTATCTTTCTTTGGAGTGTTTTTCTGTGAAGGGTGAAGTGGTGCAGTTGAATGAAGAAATGGGGTGGCGTTGGTTGTTGAGAAAATGGTGATTTGTGTTGAAAGGTGAACGTAGAGAGGAGAAAGATGGAACCTTGTGAATAAGAGCCATAAGGGGTTGTTTGGTTAATAATCAAAGTGAGAGAGGCTTTAATTGAATTTATATAAATGTGATAGTTGAAGTGTTTGAATTGGATTTTGGAGAGTTTCAAGAGACAGTGTTGGAGTTGTTCTTCGCCTTTCGGCTTTGCGAGGGACACTTTCTTTGTTTAAGGGAAGCTGAACTTTCTATACAATTAAATCTCAACCATTAATAATTAATGATTATATAAAAGACAAATAAAATATTTATTTGGTTTATAATATAGACCATTAATAATTAATTGTTAATATTATATTAACTTTATACTTATATTACTACATTTTAATGTGGGGTATGTTTTCGTGATATTTTTTTTTTTTCATAATTTTTAATGAGTGAAATGTGATATAAGACATTTAATTATAAATCAATTGATAAAATCGTTAAATATATTTTTAGAAAGTCTTAAATCCTATTCATTCATTAAAATATAACTAAAATTTTAACATAATAATACAATTGATAAAATTTAATATATGAATTACTTGTAATTAGATTCTCCAAAACATTCTACATATTCTCAAATGTGTATTTATAAACTCATATGTAATAATTACTCAAATAAACTCACTTGAAAAAAATACTCTACAAACAAAATCAATAAATTATATTATTTTTGAAATTTTAAAATCTTATTTACAATAATATTAATATGTTAAAGTCGATCTGCGCAATGCGTAAGTCATATCCTAGTCAATTTTAATAGTAAAATCAATTATTTTCATTAGTCTCTAAAGATGTTAAAATCAATTTTCTGCAGTCATTCATTAACAATACACCATGTATCACCCTCCTGGGGATGATGAAAAAGGAATTTCAAAGTTGTAAAAGGACTAATTTGATCACTTTATATATATATATATATATATATATATATATATATATATATATATTCCCTACTACCATACAACAATGCATAGTGCAAAGGAGCTTAACATTTTTAGATCTAATGCATTTAAAGATGGAAAGGTTTGATAGACTCTGTCACATAATCTGTGATACCAGTATCTAGAATTCATTATGCTAATTTGGATGTGAAATTACCTGAAATGGTTGTTTGTTTTTTAGTAGAAAGCTCACAAACAAAAGAAGTTGTGACTGGTTGTTGGTTAACATTGTACTTCATACTCATATTGGACTATGTAAATAGATTAAGAGGCTACTAAACTTGCTTAAGATTGAATTTAGATATTTGTTGCTCATTTTCCAAAGCCAATTAAGAGCAAGATCTCCTGGTGGCTCAGAAGTGCTCTTTCAGAGTTGAGAAAGTATAGTGAGATTAACCTGCTATGTTACCGTGTATGAAACTTGATAGAAAGAGAAAAGAAAGTAATTGAATTGATCGACAGAGAACGGTTGATACAATGTACTTATACAAGGTGTCAATGTGACACTTTTTGAGATAACTTGCATAACTTCTAGCATCCATACCTAACAAAGTTAACTAAATTATCTATTCGTACACATCATTGCTTAGTAAATTATTTCTTTGGAATAAGTGACTATTTCAAATTGCATTGACTGAGTCTATCTTTTTTTTTTTCTTCGTTTCATTTTGGTAAAGAAGGTATTGAAGCTCATAAACCCGAAAAATTAAACAACTACGAGACAAGAGGATAAGCCACCTAACCTAAGCAACCAGGCTTCTTGCCACGCATGTTTTCAAGTAGGGAGAAAATTTACACGATTGAATAGCATAAACCACATTTGTCAAGACACCAATCAGACTAAAAATGGAGGGACAAAAGATAAAATTCAAAAGGGATCAACTAAGAAAAAACACTTCAACAATTTATTGGGCACCAACTAACTTTATTTGTATCCATGACATTACACTACAAATAATACAAGCAGCATATATGAAATCTCCTACCTATTTTAAGCAACAAAGTAGTAGCAAAAGTATTTACAACAAACTTGATACTACTAGAGAACCTTATAGAAACATGAATTAGAAACAATACAAGGAGGAGGTTTCTTATTATTTTTTAGATTAAAAAAAAGTTTAGGTAAGTTAGTTTCCAGAGACTAATAGAGATATTTACAGATTACCTACCAGCGAGGTATTCACGTTGACAGCGGGAGTTGAATCTACACCCTTGTAGGGTATGAGTCAACTCCTTACCATCTGGAACAGCCTTTGTTGGCTATTCAAATAACACAAACAGTGATACAAAATTCATTCAAAGAAGAGGTCTTAGGTGTTCATTTATTGAAGCCAATTTAAATTAACATCAACATGAGGAACCTCTATCTTCATATTGGGAAGCATAGGTTGGAAACCTTCCCATGAAGCAGCCGTCTCTTCGTCGCATGTTATCACCTTCAAATTCTGAAGATTGACGACCGAGAATGGCAATACAGTACTTGCACAACTTGCCATGTACAGATTTCTTAGATTGCAAAGATTGCCAAATTCCTCAGGTAAACTTGAAAGGCTTATGCAGTCTGATATGTCAACAAGTTTAAGATTAGAAAGATTTCCGATAGAATCCGGTATCGCTTCCAAATCAGTACAGGAACTGAGCCTTAGAAGTTCCAAATTCTCCAATTTTCCGATATCTTGAGGTAGTGCATAAAACTTGTGGCAATTAGTGACATTGAGCTTCTTTAAAGTGATGATATCACAGACACCAGTAGGCAATACCACCATATCTTTGCAGTAATCAATATTCAAATCATCAAGATTCGGAAACACGTCTGAAATTAGGACGCTACCCTTTTCAAAAGCCAGTTGCGTATTACACATGTACAAGGATAGTTTTTTCAGATTCTTCAATGTGCTGAAGGAAGGAACAGAAATTCGCTCTAGTCTGATTCTTTTCAGGTTGGTTAAAGAGTCAAGTAACTCAAAGTTGTTCAGTTCAGAAGGGTGGAAACCGTAGTTTGTGATTATCAGAACTTTTAGTTTACTCATTTTGTCCATCGACTCTGGAAATAAATACTTCTTGTTATGAAGATTTAAAATCAGAACCTCAGTCTGAGATGGTTGCATTTGGGACCAATCTGACGCACAAGTTTCATCTGAAAACGCAACACATACGAGATCAATTGTGGAAAAGGAATGCATGAATTATTGCAGCAAGTTTTTTAATAGCACTTTTTTACTTCATGAGTAAGTGGTATAATTTAGAGAAGCACATAAGCATTAGTATTACTAACCAGTTGATACCGATAATATACGGGCAGAGAGCTGTCGGGGATTTTGTTGAACACATAATCTAAGAAATTTTGACAATACACGGTTCATCAGGTCTTGCCGCTTCTCCCCACAACACCATTCAATTTTATTTTCATTTATGGCAATCATCAGTCTTTTTCTCTGCTCAATTGGTTCCTTGGTGCTTTGGTGAATTCCAAGCTCTCTTATAAGATCATGAAGAACAATGAAGTGGTTATTGTAGTTGTAATTGTCTGTGCCACTTGCATTTTTCCTGGTAAATGAGCAGAGGTTAATTACTTCAAGATAAAAATTTCTCTCAAGAGTTCTGTAGAGCATAGTTCATTAGATATTTAAGGATTTATTTAAGTGGCCTTGAAGAAAATATAATGTCATTGTACCTTGCTATAAAGACATTAGCTAGATTCATGGAGCCTAATTTGTTGATGATGTCCATTGCTTCTATTCCGTTGTCGTCTAGTCCATACAACTCTGCCCACATATAAATGAGAGCAGCAGCAGGAATTCTATGGTCTTCGGAAAATAAGGCTAGGTCCATGAAGCACTCCTTGATTACGGGATCATCTTCCAAAACTTCCAAGATCATTTGGAGGCGAGTAAGTAATTCAGTGTTAGAATCAAGTATAGAATGACCTTGCGATAGTTCCTTCACTATCTTTTGCCACATATCATCAGGCCGATTTCTGAGTGATGTAGCAATCACTTTAATCGCAAGAGGTAAACCTTTGCAATTTTCCACAACCTTCATTTGAGTGCAAAACAAATATTATCAGTTACATCCAGGGATTATGACTTAGGCACCCTTTTATGTGAGTTCAATGATGTGTTTGTTTTAACAAAAAATAAGTTCCAAATGATCATGTACAATCTTGTTGTATCTATCTCAAACGAACAACTTCAGACCAAAAAACTAGTATAGCAGCTAATACACATATGTAGGGAAGTAAGAACAAGTACCTTTTCTACTAGATCTTTGTCAAGAATATTTGAGCTATTTTTATCCATCTGAGCATAGTGACGGAAAAGTGTTACTGCATCTTCATGAACAAGAGGTTTTAAGATACATGTTGTGCTAAGTCTTCGAAAGGCAACCCTTGAAGTCACCAAAATTTTGTAATCTGATATCTGGAATTGAAGTTTCTCGACGATTGTTTCAGAGCCAGGCCAAACATCATCCAGGACCAACAGTAGCGGACTTCCCTCCACTTTCTTCAGCAAAAGTCCCAATCTATTAATTGCATCTTCATCACTTTGAAACTCAGGCACTGGATATCCACAGTGTTCAAATAGTCTCTCTACAATAATCTTCAACATGGGTGTTTTTGAGAAGGTGACAAATATAATGTTTTCCTTGAATTTACCTAGTAAAACCAGAGACAATTGTAAGGCCAAAGCATTTGATGTCTTGTCCCTTTTCAGAATGCATGTGAACAAAGTACCCAATTTCATTATTCCATGTGCTGCCACAAAATAATATATTACTACGTTTAACATGCTCAACTAAATGAACACTTATCAGAAAAGAAAATTACCTAATTCATGTAAGAGGAAAATGCTTCTTTAATATGTTAAAGCCAGATTTGCAGAAAATATGAAAATTCCTATTGTTCGGTACCAAAGTGTCTGGCTACTTGGTCCAAAAGTTAGAGAAAAGGTTAGCAATAAAAAGGTTAGCAAATTAGTGGACCGAGTATCCAAGCAGTTTGGTACCGAACATATCTCACGAGCATCAAGCCTATAATGCATAGGTTATAGAAAAGGTTAGCAAATTAATGATTTAACACATAATACACGGTGTAATATAATAATAATAGTAATTTATTTATAATAATAATAGGCTGGCATGATAGGCCTTAAAAGTATTTTTGGTGGCCTATAGTCTGGTCTTTTTAGTTAAATAAACTTCTAAAAAAGTTTTAATCTTGCCTGTTTTAAAAATGTCTGGCCTAGTCTAGACCTGACCCAGGCCATAGACCTCTACCGACTGACCTGACCCAACTCCTTTATATGGAGACTACACACACCAAAGAGGGTTGGGCTTGAGAAAGGTGGGGGACCAAACCCTAAGGTAGGTCACTCTTATAAAAAGGTAAGAAGAAAAAAAGGATAAGGACAAACATGACACAATCCTCAAAATATTAGGCTATCATCAAGAAGACACATCACTGACCCTTGATAGAGGTGGTGACCTAGACTTGTGATTTCAAAGAGAACACCTACAACGTGTTAATATGATGTAAATTGGACATTAATGAACCCTTTGTAAAATAATAACTTCTCAAAGGCCAAACTATCTGCATTTAGTGAGCATGAACACAACTTTAAGCCTCTCTACTCAGAAATATTTATATAAAATATTCCTTATGCCCCTAATAGGTTATAAATTGTAGTCTGCAACTGTAATTACAGCCGCAATATAACGATTTTAGAGGTCTCTGCAAAGCAACAACATCGCAACCGCAATTATGGCCGCATCAACCGCATTCTACCTTAATATAACGTTTTGCAATGTAACTGCAACTGCAATTTAAAAACTTGTTCCCTATTTCCATCCATTATTTACTGGTAAAACTTCCATATTCCCTAAAGTAGTCATAGCAAATTTTATAATGGACATAGAACTGTGATAACTGATGTATAAGAAGAACAAGTTAGCCAATATTTATAATGCATGAAAGATTCAAAGAGAATTTTACCACATACCTTTAACATGTTCGTCCCAACAAAGCTTTGTAGCCAAAGTAGTTTTTCCCAATCCTCCCAAACCAGTCAACACAAGTGTAGAACTACCATCCCTAAGAACCTCCATTTTCAGCTTGCTCAATGCTACATCAAACCCAACACTGAATTCTTCTAGCTTCTCAGGAACACCAAAAGGACTCTTGAAAATTGTTCCCTCAGATCCATATAATTTCCTCTCAAAATTCTCTTTATTAAGAATCTCAAGAATCTCCCTAACCTTATAAAGTGTCTCTTTAACATCATTCACAGTAAGAGATTGATTACGATCAACAATATTTTCACTGCTAAGATGAAACCAAGAGAGACACTTGTTCCACCAAGTATTATCCTTAAAGGAACATTTGCATGAACTTTCTTGTGCATCATTTTCTTTGATTAAAGTCTTAATTTCTTCTCTAGGTGGATTCAAATGTTCATTGTACTGCTTAATGTCTTGTACTACAGGAGTTAAATCTTTTAAAATTGACCTAAGCAATCTCCTTGTACTTTGATTTTTCCTACCTTTTTCCACAAATTGTGATATTTTGTTTAAGATATCATTAAATCTTGGTGTAAGGGGAACATACTGTGTTGTGTCTCTCATTGATTGGAACCTTCGATTCTTTAGCTATGCAAGAAGTAAAAGTTAAGATAAGTGATTATTGTAAAATTGAAAGTTTTCAAACGCGAATTATGTAATATTTATAGAATCACCAGGCAAGGAACGAACACTTACTTTTTCGTTGGCGGTTTCGGAATCCCTGCTTGCAAAACTTCTGTGTTATTTACTTTTCCTTTAAGAATTCAAGGTTTTAACGGGTCTTGTCTTTTTCTTTTCCTTTTTAGTCAACCTTCAACGTAGTAAATTATCATTCCATGTCCTCAAATTGTTATGAATTTTATATCTCAATATTTTCTCTTAAATTGTTTAAAATAAGGGAAAATGCTCCTTTTATCAAATATGATATAATTTGAGGACATGTTTGTATTGGATATATAATTGGGAACTTATGTGTAGTCGACTTTTTTAAACTAAAAATTATTTTTTATTGCTTAAATAGTATTTGTTTCATATGTTTGAAAAATTATTTTTTTTTGTTAAAAATGAAAAATAAAAAATAATAGTTTTTTTATATTTGTCTTTTGAGAAAGATGATACAAAATTAATTTTATTCCGTGTTTTTTAATTTTGTGTCATTTTTCTCTATCATGTGAAATTATTATGTTTAACTTTTAATTTTTAATAAATAAATAATTTTTAAAAAATTTGAAATAAACATGATTCAAACAATATAAATTGATTTTTGATTTAAAAAATAAATTTTTTCATAATTTTTTTTGAAACAAACACACATCAACCAATCATACCAATTAAGAAATAAAAAAATAAAAAGAAAAATATAATAAATATAATATAGGCTAAATACCACCCGTAGTCCTTTAACTTAATTTCAGTTAACGATTTAGTCCTTTATCTTTTTTTTTCCCCGATTTGGTCCTTTATGTTTTTAAATAATTTCAGCGTTACCCTTTAAGTGAGGTTTCGTTAAGAAAAAGTTAAAAAAATCTCTCATCTATGTTCAGAAAAAATTATTCTTTATATTTTGAAAATATTTCTGAAAAATATTCAAAGTTTGTTCTAAGTTTGATAGTAGAATTGGTTCGTTAAAATTGAAGCTATTGGTATTTATAATCCATAAAAATCACTTCAGATCAGTGACAATCGTTCCTAGAGGTTTGATGAATACATGCAATGATCTACATGAGAGATTTTCTAACTTTTTCTTAACGGAATATCACTTAAAGGGTAACACTGAAATTATTTAAAAACATAAAGGAACAAATCGAGAAAAAAAAAAAGATAAAGGACCAAATCGTTAACTGAAATTAAGTTAAGGGACCACGGGTGGTATTTAGCCAATAATATGTTATTGATGTGATGAAAAAAGAAGATAATTTTTTTTTGAAACAAACATACTTTTTATTTAAGCTCAACCAATTATATCCATTAAGAAATAAAAAATAAAAAGAAAAGTATAATAAATATAATATATTATTGATCCGATGAAAAAAGAGATATATAAAAAAAGTAATGTATTGAAAAATTTAAAATATCCAAATACCGTTGTAAATATAACTAAAATAAATATAACTGTTAACTATAATAGGGAGATGATGTACCCCTAAAAAACAAACGGATGTCACTTGGATTTAGATTAGATGCATGTAGCCACATGCATTTTAGTCGTCCGATAATAATTACATAATTCTTTTATCTTAAGATAAATTTTAATTATTTTATGAATAAAATTCCAATATAAAAATCTAGACCGTGTGATTTGTCAAAATCATGTGAGTGCATCGCACGGTAGTGACTACACCAAAATCGAATCCATGTTACTCAGTTAACATAGTGCACCCATATAGAATAGAAGTCGTTGAAAGATATTGTTTATTCTCTGACTCTACTTTTTTTTTAATTGCAGTTAACAAGTTTCTTCAAGCTGACGAAACTAACAGCACTTTTGTTTCATCATCAAAACTTACCTCAATTATGTATAAATAGAATTTCACTTCCTTAAAATAAGAAATTGACGAATTAATGATTAATCCTATAATTACGTATAATTGATTATATGTGTATATAATATTATTTATTTATTTAATCATTAATAATTAATATTATTCACTTTTTTTAAATGTGTCAGACACTTTAAATGAGTTAAATTTATATAAACAAATTTATCGAATTATTTAGTTCAAAATTTTTATAAATAATACACACTTTATTGATGTATTTTAAATTAAATATATTAATTTTTTTTATTTACATTTGTTTATAAATGAGCCCGGAAGAAGTATTATGGATATTTATTTTCATCAACAAATAACCCACATCAAATAGGTTTGTGATATATTTTTAAAAGTAGATATGCACAATTTCCCATCACATTTGTACATATACATATATATAT
>JBBPBP010000004.1:13769967-13784897 GCA_037974735.1 Cicer chorassanicum
GAATACAAACAATCACTCATCTTTTTTTAATAATATTTTTAGAGTCAAAATCACTCATTTTATTTAAATCTTTTTAATTGTGTATACAAACACTAACTCATCTTTTTTTAATCATATTATTTAGAGTGAAAATCACTCATTTTTTATAAACTTTTCAATTTTTTCTATTCTATTTATTATTTTATTATACAACCAATATTCTTATAAACTAAAAAACTTACAAATTTGAAACATTTTTTCCGATCAGGTTGATACATTTATACACCATAAATATTATTACCTTTAAACTTCTTAAAAAATTTATACCGAAAGAATATTTTATAAATTACACTCCCGCAACGTGCGGGTTATATTTTAGTTTCTATTTATTTGCAAACACTTAGTTACTTTTAAATTGAAAATTTCAGTTTAATCTATATTGTGTATATTTTTTTTCAAAATTCATAATTAAATTTTAGATGTCACATTTTCTTTAAAAAATTATGTAATTTATTCAACCGCTAATAAAAATTAACTACGTAACAAAGTTTAAATGTGAATCTTGAATCTTTGAGGCTCAAAGGAGCCTTTGTCGTGTTTGCTCAATACCAATTCAAAGATACCCATTAGAATTATTAAAAAAACCTTAAATAGGGGTCAAGGTTTAACGTCGTCGTCTGGCGAGGCTATCACGTCGCCACCAAGGACTTCAAATATGATCAAATTCGAATGGTCTGGCTTAGCGAGCTAATGCTTTCGCCATCGAGATTAGGCATATATTGATTTTGCAAATTTCTCCCTTATTAGCTTGTCACATGAGCACGTTGTCTCGCAAGGCGAGATTAAATAGCAAAACTCCTAATCTTATTCCTTATTCCTTAAACATCATGCGCGATAACTGCAAAACTTTTGGAAATATTATTTTACTCCAAATGGTCAACCTGATAAGGTGAACAAAGAAATAAAACAACACTACTAACAATTTTCTGGTTAGAAAAGGAATCAAAATCATATTCACCAAATTGATTAAAGAGCTACAAAACTAAAATATATTCAAATAACTCGTAACATAATTAAAACCTAAGACAAGTTGTTAAAGTCAAGATAAAACTTAGCTACTAGTAAATTTACTAAGTAAACTTAGTAACTAAGTGAGATTGCTTAGCCAAGAAACAAGTTTCTTAACCATAAAGAAAATTGCTTAGCCAAGAAGCAAGTTTCTTAACCATGAAGGAAGTTGCTTAGCCATTAAACAACTTGGCCATTAAGAAAATCTAAATCACCTATAAATAGAGGTGATGGATGAAAAGTGAAATTCATTCCAACCTGAAGAGAATCCAAACATTGAGAGAATTTCAAGAGAGCTAGAAAGATTTCTAGGAGTGACATTTTTTGGTGTAATTGAGTTTTGGGTAGTGAGAGACCGTGAGTGTTTGTAAACAATTTGTGTAAATTTCCCTTTTTCAATATAAAGGTCTGTAACAGTTTGGAGACTTAGATAGATTTAGCCAAACTCCGTTATCAATTTTGTGTGATATTATTCCGCAATTTTACTTTCACTTTAATCTGACAATGGGAAATTTTGCGTAGTTTCCTAACACAAGTATACTAAATAAATACTCATAAGCTACTAAAAATTTGCATAGAATGAAAGAATTGTCAATTGCCTTGACCCAGGAAGCACTGCTGCTTCTGCTGAGTTCTTTTGTCTCCACAACACTATTATTTGACATATAATTTCTAAACCTTCCTCGGCCAGCCCATTTGATAAAGAGTCCAACTTCAAAAAAAAATTAAAGACAAAATACATGGCGTAGTCTTTAAGTTACATAAAAGGCTAAATACCACCCGTTGTCCCTTAACTTAATTTTAGTTAACGATTTAGTCTTTTATTTATTTATTTATTTTTTTTTCTTCCGATTTGGTTCTTTATGTTTGTAAATAATTTCGGCGTTACCCTTTATGTGGGGTTTCGTTAAGAAAAAGTTAAAAAAAATCTCTCCCCCGTGTTATAAAAAAGTTACCCTTTATGTTTTGAAAATGTTTCAGAAAAATATTCAAAATTTATTCTAAGTTTGGTAGTATGATTGATTCGTTAAAACTGAAGCTATGAGGTATTTATACTCTATAGACATCACTTCAGATCAGTGACAATCGTTCCTAGAGGTTTTATGAACATATATAATAATTTAAATGAGAGAATTTTTAACTTTTTCTTAACAGAACCCCACTTAAAGGGTAACGCTGAAATTATTTAAAAACATAAATGACCAAATTGGGAAAAATAAATAAATAAATAACTAAATCGTTAACCGAAATTAAGTTAAGGGATTACGGGTAATATTTAGTACTAGTTACACCTAATGACGCCTAATGGTGCAAAATTCATCAATCATGTCTCTTACTCTATTGCCAAACAGAAAAATCAACAGTCAATTTTCATGTGTATTATTTTACAAGTGGCACTTAGTGCCTTTACAAGAATATCACACAGAATATCAAATTGTTTTAAGAGCAACCCCACCATGCCACGTATTGTGTATTACAAAAAAACATATCAACCATGTTCACGTTGACATTTTAGTGAACTTTCTCCATTGCACTCACCTCATCTTCATCATGGAGTTCTGCCCACATATCAACAAGGATAGAGCAGGGGAGCCTCTTGTCTCCAGTAAATAACCTGAAGCCTGAAAGAGCACTGTATTTCATATTTTCAAGTCACGTATTAGAAGGATCAGAATGAAGCTTAGCCTTTGCACAACTGGAATTTTTGACTCATCAACTTGTGCTCTTGGCGCATGATTGTCAATGTTAATACTACTAGATAATGCTTCAATTTCACAACTCTTTTAACTCCTACACCTCTACCTCTTCCTCTGCCAATTTTATTCTAAACCAATGTCTGATCACCATGTCACACTTACTCTGTTCGCATACATAGTTGTAAATTGTCCACCTCAGATGCAGCAGGTGCTGAAGAAGAATCATCATTGATTTTCATTTTCTTTATATGTGCCTTACCATCAGTATCCCTGTTATTATTCCTTAACGTGGACTCTTTTGTTTTTGATTCCTTCCTACCTGCAGATCTTAAACATAGGAGCCTTTTTTGATACATGTAAGCACATTGCTAGCTACTAGAATCAATAATCAAATGACTCTGAATGTTGCCAAGTGATCAACTTTGTAGCACCGACATTATGGTCAAAGGTGTGTCTGGTGTCCAACATTGATATTGACACGACACCAACATATGTGATTACTTTTAATTAATTCATTTATTAAATTATTATTAGTGTCTCTATGTCGGTGTTGTGTTTGTGCTTCATAGGTGATCAACCACTCAAAGTAGCTGGCCTGAAAATTGACAAATCTCCTCGGATTTGGAATATTATCTATATATATTCTTGTTTGGTGAGTTCATTAATAGAAAGCCAAATATTTTCTGTCTGCTTTCATGTGTCTTCGACGACATCTTCCAAAAGCACAGGAAGAGTGCATGCAGGTCTTAGGAGCGAACTGCATGAAGCCAATTTAAGTTGACATCAACTTTAGGAACCTCTATAATTAGATTGGGAATCATAAATTGGAAAGCTTCCCATGAAGCAGCCGTCTCTTCGTCGCATATCACCTTTAAATTATCAAGATTGACGACTGAGAATGGCAATTCACAACTTGCACAACTAGTCATGTAGAGATTTCTTAGATTACGCAGATTGCCAATGTCGTCCGGTAAACTTGACAGGCTTATGCAGTTCGAGATGTCGAGTAGTCTTAAATTTGAAAGCCTTCCAATGGAATCTGGTAGCTCTTCCAAATCAGTGCAGGAAATCAGACTCAAGAGTTCCAGATTCTCCAACTTTCCAATTTCTTGGGGCAGTGAAAAAAGGTTATGGCAATTAGTAATACTGAGCTTCTTTAATGGGATAACATCGCACACTCCATTAGGCAATGCCACCATATCCTTGCAATAGTCAATGTTGAAATCTTCTAAATTTGGAAATGCATCCGAAATTAGGATGCTACCCTTTTCAAAAGCCAATTTCGTATTACACATGTAGAGGGATAATTTTTTCAGATTCTTCAATGTGCCAAAGGAAGGAACAGATATCCGCTCTAGCCTGATTCTATTCAGGTTGGATAAAGAGCTAAGTAGCTCAATATTGTTTAGTTCAGAAGGACGGAAACCGTGATTAATGGCTATGAGAACTTTTAGTTTGATCATTTTCTCCATCAACTCGGGAAATGAGTACTGCTTGGTTTGAAGATTTAAAATCAGAACCTCAGCCTGAACTGGTTGAATTTGGGACCAATCTGTAGCACAAGTTTCATCTGCAAACGCAACTCATATGGGATCAGTTCTGATAATGAATGAATAATAGATCACAGAAAATAAAATAATGGCATTTTTAACTTGTAATTAGTGAATATATATAGAGAAATGTATAAGTATAACTAACCAGTTGATATAGACAATGTGCGGGCAGGGACCTGCTGAGGTTTCGGTTTAACACACCATCTAAGAAATTTGGACAATATGTGGGTCATTGTGCCTTGCTGCTTCTTCGCAAGCCAGCGATCACGTAAGTTTTCATTTTCATCAATAAGCAGTCTTTTTCTTTTTTCAATAGGTTCTTGAGTGCTTTGATAAATTCCAAGCTCTCTTAGAAGATCATGAAGGATGATGAAGTGGTTATTGTAGTAGTAATTTTCTGTGTCACTTGCATTTTTCCTGGAAAATGAACAGAAGTTAATATTCCTTAAAGAGAAAAATTCTATCACTAGATAATAAAATTCATGCTCCGTATTAGATATCTAATCACAACTATTGACTTCTTCCCTTAGAATCAAATGAATAAATGCAGATTACATAGTTACACAATGCAAGAAGTTTAAATTCAATCCAAGACAAATGATCCGTTTATAATGTTAATTAAGGAACCCAATGCTTCTTATAATGCGAGCTATTGAATTTTTTTGTTCCATATTATTCATCTTAGATATATATTTTATTTTGTGACCTAGATTCTAGAAGTAAAGATCAGTAGTAATTGTACCTTGCTATTAAGACATTAGCCAGATTCATAGAGTCTAATTTGTTGATAATGCTCATTGCTTCTATGCCGTCATCGTCTAGTCTATACAACTCTGCCCACATATCAATGAGAGCAGCAACAGGAATTCTTTGGTCTTCAGGGAATAATGCTAGGTCCATGAAGCACTCCTTGTTGATGGGATTATCTTCCAAAACATCCAAGATCTTTTGGAGGCGAGTAAGTAATTCAGTATTAGAATAAAGTATAGAACGACCTTGTGAAAGTTCCTTCACAATCTTTTGCCACAACTCATATGGCCGATTACGGAGTGATGTTGCAATCACTTTAATGGCGAGAGGTAAACCCTTGCAATGTCCCACAACCTGTATTTCAAAGCACACAAACATAGTCAGTAATCAATAGATTATATAACATTGGTGCCCAAATGATAAGTAACTACCATTATCATCATTATGAAGGGTTAAAAAACATAGTAGTCTACTTTTTTTTATCCCTTTTGATGTCAATTCAATGATAGTTTGTTTACAAAAACAATAAATTCCCAATTGTCATTTGCAATCTTTCAATGTTTACTGTAAGAAGGACAAGTATAGATAACTCCCATATGTCACAAAGTAAGAACAAGCACCTTTTGGATAAAATCTTTGTCGGGAATATTTGAATTGTTTTTTTCCAACTGTGTGTAGTGATGGAAAAGGGTTACTGCATCTTCATGAACAAGAGGCTTTAGGATAAATGTTTTGTTGAATCTAGAAAATGCAACTCTCGAAGTCACCAAAATTTTATAATCTGATATCTGGAATTGAAATTTCTCAACGAGGTCTTCTGAGCCAGGCCAAACATCATCGAGGACCAACAATATTGGACTTCCCTCAATTTTCCTCAGCAAAAATCCCAATCTATTAATTGCATCTTCATCACTTTGAAACTCAGGCACCGGATATCCACAATGTTCAAATAGTCTCTCTACAATAATCTTCAACTGGGGCGTTTTTGAAAAGACGACAAATAAAATATTTTCCTTGAATTTACCTAATGAATCAAAAAAGAACCATAAGCCAAGAGCATTTGATATATATCTCCTACCACAATGAATATGTGTACATTCATTTCACTGTGTGCATATATCACAACAAACAACTTACTATTAAATTCATTACTGATAAGTTCCATATTAGGTTGGATTGACTTATTTGAGTTTATCTATTAACATAAGCACTTGTTAGACTCTTTGGAAGAGCTTGTAGAAACAACTTATGACATGTTTTCAGCTTATTTCTACAACCTTTCCAGAATAGCTTATGAAAACTGAAGAAAGTAAAAGACAAAATAATATAATACTTTCATATTTTATTACTACAGCCTTAAGCTGTTTATATAGGAAAAGAAATTACAATAGTAATACTGAGTAATAATGACAAAATCATAAAATAAAAATAAATATAATAATATAAAATAAAAGAGAATCAAATATGATTTCTCTTGATTCTTCAACACCCCCCCTCAAGTTGGTGCATAGATATCTGTCATGCCCAACTTGGCTATAAGTCGCTCAAAATTGGGTCTTGCCAAACTTTTTGTCAAGATATCAGCAGTTTGCTGATTGGAAGTCACAAATGGTAGGCATATAATTCCAGCATCAATTTTTTCTTTTATGAAATGGCGGTCAATCTCAATGTGCTTGGTTCTATCATGTTGTACAGGGTTGTGAGCTATACTTATTGCTGCTTTGCTATCACAGAACAATTTTAAGGGTGAGTCAACTTTCATTTTCAATTCGTCCAAGAGTTTACGAATCCATAAAAGTTCACAGATTCCTTGAGCCATTGCTCTGAATTCAGCTTCTGCACTACTTCGAGCAACAACCCCTTGTTTCTTACTTCTCCAAGTAACTAAATTTCCCCAAACATAGGCACAATATCCAGTGGTGGATTTTCTATCAGTAATTGATCCTGCCCAATCAGCATCTGTAAATATAGATACTTCTCTGTCATTAGTTTTCTTGAAGTACAAACCCTTTCCAGGATTGGATTTCAAGTACCTTAAGATCCGATAAACTGCTTCCAAGTGTTCTTCATAGGGAGAATGCATGAATTGGCTTACAACACTCACAGAGAAAGCGATGTCAGGTCTAGTGTGGGCTAGATAAATAAGTTTGCCGACTAACCTCTGGTATCTTCCAATCTCAATAGGAACACTGCCTTTCTCCCAAAGTTTAGCATTTAATTCCATAGGAGTATCTGCTGGTTTACACCCACTCATCCCAGTTTCTTCCAAGAGATCTAGGATGTATTTTCTTTGAGAAACAACAATTCCCTTCTTTGAGCGAGCAACTTCCATACCAAGAAAATATTTAAGCGCGCCTAAATCTTTGATCTCAAATTCTTGTGTCAAATTTTTCTTCAACCTTTCCATCTCGACAATGTCATCTCCTGTGAGAATAATATCATCTACATATACAATTAGAATTGCAATTTTACCAACATTAGAGAATTTCATGAACAGAGTATGGTCTGATTGTCCCTGCATATATCCTTGCTTTTTGACCGACCGAGTGAATTTTTCAAACCAAGTCCTTGGGGATTGCTTGAGACCATAAAGGGATTTTTGTAGTTTGCACACATTTGAATCAAATTTATCTTCAAAGCCAGGTGGACTATCCATGTATACTTCCTCCTCCAAATCACCATTCAGAAAAGCATTTTTTACATCAAGTTGGTTAAGAGACCAATCTAAATTCACTGCCAAGGACAAGAGGACTCTAATAGTGTTTAATTTGGCAACGGGAGCAAAAGTCTCTGAGTAATCAATGCCATATGTCTGAGTAAACCCTTTAGCAACCAAGCGTGCCTTGTATCTTTCAACTGTGTTGTCAGAATTATATTTTACAGTAAATACCCATTTACAACCAACAGTATTCTTTCCTGTAGGTAACGTCATGACTCTCCAAGTTTGATTCTTCTCAAGAGCTCTCATCTCCTCAAGAACAGCTTCCTTCCACTTTGGAATTTTTAGAGCCTCCTGTATATTTTTTGGAATTTTTACAGCAGACAACTTAGAGGTAAATGCAGCAAATGAAGAAGACAATTTTGAGTATGACACATAATTAGACAAAGGATATTTAGTGCATGATCTAACAGGTTTTCTAATTGCAATAGGAAGGTCTATATCAGGATACTCGACATGACTCTTAAGAACAGAAGAAGACTTACCTGTATCAAGATGATGTGTTGGATTATCTATTGGTTCGGAATCTTGGAAGGGTCGGAGAATGGGTCCTTCATTTCTCTGTTTATGGTTTCTTCTTTCAAAGACATTTCCCTTCCAAGTAGGGTCAATTGTAGTAAACCTGCTTTGTGTCTCTTTATCTGAGTCATTATGTTGTGGCATTTCAGGTGGTCCTTCATTATTGTGATTTTGATCATTGTGATTTTGATTTGAAATTGTCGCCCCCGAATCTGTCGAAACCTCATTCATAAGTGGATTGAGTTTCAATATGGATTCTTGGGCATTTTCTTTTGGTGCATCTATATAAGTCTCAAAATTTTGTGACGACACTATATCACTTAAAGTAATGATGTTTTCAAACGTAAAAGATGAATCTTCCTTAAAATTTCCCCCCTGAAGATGAATGTCAGTAAAAAATGGTTGATTTTCAACAAAAGTAACATCCATGGTTACAAAAATTCTTTTTGATTTCGGTTCAAAACATCGATACCCCTTTTGAGTTGGAGAGTAACCGGTAAACACACATTTTATTGCTCGTGGCTCGAGTTTGTCAAGGTGTTTATGTTCATGAACAAAAGCAATGCAACCAAAAACTTTTAATGGCAAATTAGCAGAGACACTAGTCAAAGGAAAATAATTTCGAAAAACATCAAGAGGGGTATGAAAATCTAAAACTTTAGATGGCATTCGATTAATTAAATATGATGCAGTTAAAACAGCTTCACCCCACAAATATTTTGGAACGTTATTTGCAAATAGTAAAGCTCTAGCAACCTCAAGAAGATGCCTATTCTTTCTCTCTGCAATTCCATTTTGTTGGGGTGTATTAACACAAGAACTTTGATGAACAACCCCATTTGCAAGAAAAAAATCGGACAAAAGTGTATTAAAATATTCTTTACGATTGTCACTTCTGAAGACTTGAATATTTGTTTGGTATTGAGTATGCACCATTGTAAAAAAGTTTTTGACAACCTGTCCAACTTCAGATTTTTCTTTTAATAGATATACCCAACAAATTCTAGTATGATCATCAATAAAAGTTATAAACCATTTTTTATTAGAAAAGGTGTTTATTCTATTAGGACCCCAAACATCACTATGAATAACTGCAAACGGTTTTGATGGTTTATATGGTTGTGTAGAAAAAGAAGAACGGTGATGTTTAGCAAGTTCACAAGTTTCACAATGAAATAAAGACGGATCCTTCTTAGAAAATAATTTGGGAAACAAATGTTTCAAATACGGAAAACTAGGATGTCCTAACCGTAAATGCCATAACATAATATCATCATTATTAGAAGAGACAAAAATAGATTCAAAGCAGGTACTTGTTTTTTGTTGGTCTTTGAAGTCGAGTCCATTGTCAAGATAATAGAGTCCTCCACTCTCCTTAGCATTGCCAATCATCTTCCCCGTGCTCAAATCCTTAAAAGTGCAATGAGAATGAAAGAAGTTAGCTTGACAATTTATATCCTTTGTTAATTTAGTAATGGATAACAGATTACATGATAAATTAGGAACATGTAAGACATCTTTTAAGGTTAACACAGGTGACAGAATAACAGAACCTTTCCCTGCAATGGCTGAAAGAGAGCCATCTGCAATTTTAATTTTGTGGTTACCTGTACAAGGACTATAAGAAGAAAATAGACTCGACTCCCCAGTCATATGATCAGTAGCACCAGAATCGATAATCCAAGTATGGCTGGGAGTGACACTAAGTAGAGCAGTATTTGGAAAATTACCTCTTTGAGCTATAGAGCAAGAAGGAGTTTGAGACTCAAGGAGTTTGTACAATTTATCTAATTGTTCCTTGGTGAAAGGAGATGGGCTTGAAGGGGACTGCTTCTCTTGATTAGAGGTACCAGCTTGGAGGGCATGACCTTCGTTTCCTTCTTTTTTCTTCCAATTTAGAGGTTTTCCATGGAGCTTCCAACACGTATCACGTGTGTGCCCTAGACGTTTGCAATGTTCGCACCATGGTTTCTTGCCATCTCTCTTCCCGTCTTCATTCTTAGAGATTAGGGCAGCGCTTTCAACCTCACCAACAGAAGGTGTCTTACCCATCATAACACCTTGTCTCGCCTCTTCTCTTCTAACTTCTGAGAACGCTTCCCGAAGTGATGGCAATGGAATCTTTCCCAATATTCTGCCACGGACTTCATCGAGCTGCTTATTAAGCCCAACCAAGAACATGAATACTCGGTCGTTCTCCTGTCTCTTAAGAAACAAAACACTGTCCTCACAGCACTTCCAATGATCATCATAGCAGAGATTCAATTCTTGCCATAGTGTCATCAACTCATTGTAATAGGTAGTGACATCTCTATCTCCTTGTTTGGCATGCCACAATCGTGATTTGAGATCAAAAATTTGAGAAGAATTCTGAATGTCAGAATATGTTTCTTTGACTGCCTCCCAAACTTCCTTTGCAGTAGGCAAAAACATAAAAGGTTTTCTTATCATTGATTCCATATTACTAAGCAGCCAAGCGATAATAACAGAGTTCTCAGATTTCCAAAACCTGTAATTCGGATCAGTAGTGGCAGGCATTTGCACCTCTCCGGTTAGGAAACCATATTTTCCCTTACCGTCTAATATCAATCTTGTGGTTTGGGACCATTCAACATAATTTTTTCCATTGAGTTTTTGAATTTCAACCTTGAGGACATTAGAAGTTCCCTCATGGCCAAAAAAGTTGGAAAAACCATTGTTAGATAAACCATTATTGTTGCCTGGGCTGCCGCCACTGCCGCCTGGGCCGCCGCCACTGCCGCCTGGGCCGCCGCCACTGCCGCTTGGGCCGCTGCCTAAACCCATACTGTCGGCGTTGTCGACTACTTCTGATTTTTTACCCAAACCATCGTCGTTGCTGCCACCGCTACTCATAAGGGCTGCCTTCCATGGGGTATTTTGTGCCATAGCTCAGTTGATTAAAGCCACAAACCCTGATGGGTTGTTTACAGAACCCTAACCAGAGCTCTTGATACCATGAAGAAAGTAAAAGACAAAATAATATAATACTTTCATATTTTATTACTACAGCCTTAAGCTGTTTATATAGGAAAAGAAATTACAATAGTAATACTGAGTAATAATGACAAAATCATAAAATAAAAATAAATATAATAATATAAAATAAAAGAGAATCAAATATGATTTCTCTTGATTCTTCAACAAAAACTATTTAACTTTATTTTATCTTTTGTTATATAAATAGCTTATACTTAAACACTTGAACACTTATATGATAAGTGTTAATTTAAGTTGTTTATCCCAACCAAGCCAATATGTAAAACATTCAATATTTGCAAATTTCAACGATCTTTTTAGAAAGTATTGATGAGCAAATAATTATCACTCTAACAAAATCTAATAGTGAGCATAACTGCTTAATGCCATGACAAATTTCCTGTATTAGAATCAAAAGTTAGCCAATTGATCATACATAAGATAGTCAAATAGGATTTTATCACTTACCCTTGATTTGTTCATCCCAACAAAGCTTTGTAGCCAAAGTAGTTTTTCCCAATCCTCCCAAACCAGTCAACAAAAGTGTAGATCTGCCATCCCTAAGAAGTTCCATCTTCAACTTGATCAACGGTAAATCCAAACCAATTGTGAATTCCGGGTTGTCACGAACACCAAAAGAACCCTTGAAAACTAATCCTCCTCCAGATCCAATTACTTTCTTCTCAAAATCCTCTTTGTTGAGAATCTCAAGAATTTCTCTCAACTTATAAAGTGTATCCTTAACATCTTTTGCAACAAGAGCTTTCTTGTTATCAACAACATAGGAATCATCAAAATCAGCATCCCTTTTATGCCAAACTCCATCTATGCAAATCCTAATCCAAGACATAAACTTGTGCCAACAAAGATTCTTGATAGAATCTTCTCCCCTATCTTGTGCATCATTTTCTCTTATGAGAGTCTTAATTTCTTCTCTAGGTGGATTCAATTGTTCATTGTATTGTTTAATTTCTTGAACAAGTGGAGTCAAATCCTTTAGGGTTGACTTAAGATAACGCATCGTAGTTTGGTCATCTTGAACTTGTTTGAATGTTTGTTGAAGTTGTGATGTAAGAACATCTAGTTCCGTTGTTTCTAATTCCATGTAATAATAATAACCAACCTAAATTTGTGTAATTTCTCTGTTTAATCGAATTGAACAAGGAACGTGTTATAAAAAGTAGAGAAATATGAAAGTTTATGATATGCAAATAAACAAATATTGAAAGTATTATAGTATACCTTCAGTTTTGATGACGAAAGCAGCAACTAGCAGAATTGAAATGGTAGCTTAATGAAATTTGGAAGCGCAAAATAGATAGTTATAGTATCATGAATTATTATCATGAAGATTCGTTCTTACTTGCAACTGAGTTTCTGTGAGTTTTCTTTGTCGCGTTAACCCGCTCTTAATTAATTCTAGGCGCGTTGTAGGTAAAATTTGCTCAAATCATATTATTATTATTTTATTAGAATAAATAGGTAAATTATTTCCATAAATGTCATTTTTAAAATAAATTTGTAATTAATTATAATTATGTATAAATTAATTATTAATAAATTAATTTATAAAACATTTAAATTTCATAAAAAAAATTAATTAATATTATAATAACATTGATATAAAATTAAAACATATAAATTATATATTCAATTAAGATACAAGATCACAGTCTCTAATAGTAAAAATTTAAATATAAATTATTTTAGTTAAAATTTTATAATTTTAAACATATATTTGTTAAACTATAAAATTCAAAAAACTAATTTAAATCACACTTAAAATTTCAAAAATTAATTAATTTATTTATTTGTTTTTATTATTATATATTTAACTTTAAAATATGAAAAATTGGTAAAATCAATCAATCCATGATTTATTATTACTACTATTAGGTAAAATTGAAACTACCGCACTAATGCTGGGTTTGATTTGATATATCAATTATTATTAGTCCATGTACCGCGAGAGCACGTGATACCAAAAAGTGAAAAATAATATATATCAACATCAGAAGAGATTGTTAAATGGAATTATAAAAACAACAGAAAAGTGATGGTTAGAGGGAAGAATCCTCCCCCTTCAACATTCTTATGGTCGCGTCTGCTATTTGGAGAAACTACGGATTCAACATTCTTAAATGGAATAATTTATGACTTGTTAGTTGTTGCTATTTTGAGTTTCTTTTTTTTAATAATTAAAAAATCAAAATGGGAGACATGTCGATCAACGGAAATGAATAAAAAAATGGAGTTGAACCCGACGTGAATCGAACACGCAACCTTCTGATCTGGAGTCAGACGCGCTACCATTGCGCCACGGATCCACTTTGTGTTTCTATCTCATTTAACTAGATATATACTAATGTATTTTACATTGAATAGCTTTAAGACTAATTATATTTGATATCTTTATGAGATGAGTAGGAGATAAATTAATATTTAAGGTCCTCCTAACGAGTGTTCTAAAATTATTATTTAAGGCTTTTAAAAAAAATAATTATTCATTAAATTGTTAAAAAAAATATCTTCTAAACGTTAAAAAAAAATACAAATTTTTATAAAAAAAGTTACTCTTTTAAATTTTCTAAACAATTCCCTTCAACATTCATAATAGTGAATGTTTCACCAGATTAATACTAAATTAAATAGTCACCTCAATTGTAGAGTAAAATTTTATGGTATTTATAGAGAACATGACTATATAGAAACACGTTTTCATTTTTTATGAGTTTCGATTAATAAATTTTATTAAAATAAATTAATACTATCAAAATATAGTGATATAAATTATTGATAGAATGTGAAATCCATTTAAGCAAACACTAAAATGAATGACATTAAATCTGTCATTAGGATTTGCCTAATATTTAAGGGACTATGTTAAATTTAATTGAATGATCCAAATAGGAACATTGGCAAAAATAGTAAAAGCATGGTTGGGTGTGGTAGGTTAAGAGAGGGCAAGTATATGTATTATAATAATAATGGACAATCACATGAGTTGCAGGCAGGGAGAGCGTGAATGGTGTTGAAAATGACAGCGTAATTAACGAGATGATGATCAATCATCAACATTAAATTTCAAGGCTTTTCATACTCATCAATGGAGTGGGGTTCACCCAATAGGATAAAGTTCAACCGTCATGGCCCATTTCATCTCCATGATTATGGCGGATAATCGGATATATAAACATTAACATCATAAATACGCATAAAAAATGCATTTACTCCATGCTGGATCCGAACCACGATTTTGAAATAATCAAACCCAGTAATGTACTTAAAAAAATAATGTTCTATACTATACTACTCCCTCAAATCCTTAATATAATAGTAACGTGGTCTCAATATATAAGATTTTATTAACTAAATTATAAAATTTTAAAAAATTATAATATTAAATTTATTACGGTTTGCAGAAAAAATATAACATAATTAAAAGTAAAATAATAAAAAATAATTAATATAGTTCAAAATTAGACATTATAAAAAGAATATATAAAAATCTCACGAAATCCTATATTTATAGACGAAGAACATAAAAAATTACAAAAATCACAAACACCCACATTTTGAAAATAAATTACACTATAGTAACATAGTTCATCGGCCTTGTAATTTAAAATGAATTACAAATTTTGATTT
>JBBPBP010000004.1:13785039-13813365 GCA_037974735.1 Cicer chorassanicum
GAATAAATTTAACTAAATTATTTGAGCATGTTTTTTTTAAAAAAAAAAATATAAAGCGTACAAAGGAACTAAAATATAATGTCGTTATCATGGCAAATATAATGTTTGCAATTTCAAATGTAATTAGCATATTTGCAATATTAAAAGACTATACTAATACTCCGAAAAGAAAATATTTACATACAATGTCAAATATAATGCAGCTATATGGCAAATATATGTTACTACAATTTCTTACATAAAAATATTTACTTGAAAAGAAAAAAAGCAGAAAAAGAAGAAAAAGTTGATAGGGCGAAATTGAAAGGAAATATAGTATAGGAGTCAAAAAGAATACAAGTGGTGGACTAATAAAGCTACATCCAATTTCACTTTAATAATGGTATGTCATTATTATTATTATTATTATTATTATTATTATTATTATTATTATTATAGATATACAAAATTCAACTAACAGCAGGCATGACATATTATAACTTTAGTTTGAAGCAACTACAATACGCGTTAACAGCGCCGAAGATGGATGAATCATCAAATTTTTACCTTAAAACTTAAAAGTATCAAACAAAACTAACATCCTCCAACTTTTTAATTTTTTATTCATCATAGTAGTAGCACACATTGTATATATATTATTAATGTAAACAAATGCTTCATCAGTACAATTTGAGTCACAATTTGGGAAGAATCACATAACTGGTAATTTTCAAATCACCTTCATTCTTAGAAAATTTGAATATAATGAAAGTTATATGCTTTATTTTCAATTCCTAGTTACCAATATTCTTTACTTAAAATGTAACCATGTTTTTCTTTTTTGTTGTAGTGGCAATGAGAAGCACATGTTTTCTCTTTTTGCTGCATGTTGTGGTTGTTTTGGCTCTGTTTAGTGTTCCTCAAGTGAAAGCAGAAGATCCATACAAATATTTTACATGGACTGTAACTTATGGAACTCTTTCTCCACTTGGTAGTCCTCAACAGGTGTGTAATACTTCCAATATTGAATCTTATTAAGATGTAATAGTTTTCTAGAGGATGATATTTGAAAGACTAAAGAATCGGTAAAACATACTTTCACAGTTCACATTTGCACCGGAAATCAAAATCAAACAAATTTTTATTCTTTTGTTCAATATGAGATTTATGTTCTCATTGAGTATAATAGTCGTGATTTTAATTTTTAGTATGAATATGAACCGTATTTTGAAGTTGAGTCTAAAGTTTTCTATACTTGATTTTTCAGGTGATTCTGATCAATGGTCAATTTCCTGGACCTCAGCTAGACTTAGTAACTAATAACAACGTGATTCTTAATCTTATCAACAAATTAGACCAACCATTTCTACTCACTTGGTGAGTTTCTATGTTACTCTATTTAGAGTATAGATATTCCCTCGTACTTCAAATATAAAAAAAATTAAATTTATTGTCTAAATATACTTTTTTTTTCATATTTAAAGTCAAAGTATTATAGGTCAAAGAGATTATGCATTTTCTTATTAGTCATTTATAACATAGGGTTGTGACATTTTATTTAAGAAAATGGTTTAACAATGTTGTTGTAAACTAGGAATGGCATAAAACAAAGAAAAAATTCATGGCAAGATGGAGTATTGGGAACCAATTGCCCCATACCTCCAAACTCAAATTACACATACAAGTTTCAAGCCAAGGATCAAATTGGAACCTACACATACTTTCCATCAACTCAACTTCATAAAGCTGCTGGTGGGTTTGGAGCACTTAATGTCTATCATAGATCTGTCATTCCAGTTCCTTATCCATACCCTGATGGAGATTTCACTTTGCTCATTGGTGATTGGTACAAAACCAGCCACAAGGTAAGCTAGATTACATTTTTGTCCTCCTTTATTTTCTATACAAATTGAACACCATGTCATAATTTTCCAACATTACTCATAGTAGTATAACTTGTGTTGTAACATGTTAAGAATGTGTATATCAGATATTTAATCTAATGGTGAATTTGGTACCTAATATTCATTGCAGGCATTAAAGGCGTCGTTGGACTCAGGAAAATCTCTAGCCTTTCCTGATGGTCTTCTTATCAATGGCCAAACTCATTCAACCATAAATGGTGATCATGGTTAGTCTTTTAAAAATGATATAGTTCAACTTTTTACATTAAATTTGTTTTACCAAACAGTAATAATGCTTAGTTTTTTAATTTCAGGAAAGACATATATGTTTAGGATCTCAAATGTGGGAATGTCAACATCAATTAACTTCAGAATTCAAGGACATACCCTAAAACTAGTTGAAGTAGAAGGGTCACATGTTATCCAAAACATATATGACTCACTTGATGTTCATGTTGGGCAATCAGCTGCTGTTTTGGTAACATTGAATCAAAGTCCAAAGGACTATTATATTGTTGCATCAACAAGATTTTCCAAAAGGGTTCTCACAACAACTGCACTGTTACACTATTCAAATTCTCACTCCCCTGCTTCTGGTCCTTTGCCTAATCCTCCTTTTTACCAATATCATTGGTCTGTGAAACAAGCTAGAAGCTTCAGGTAACAAAAAATAAGTGTCCAATATTTTTTCCCGTTAAATATGGTAACTTTTTCTCTTTTGATCTTTAACCAAAAACTAGATCACGAAAAAACTTAGATGCCAAAAACATGAAAGCATTAAGTATTTGAGTCGCATATCTTATATATCCTTCATTATAACTAATTTATGTCCGTTGTCGAATTAAGCACTATCACGTAAAATCTAACAATTCTTTTCTCAAGTGTGAATCTCCCATATTACTATACTTGCACGACCACTACCAACCAACAAAACATGTCACGTAACTATGCCGTCAAAAAGACTTTTGATACAAAATCTATTGCACTTGAATCTACTTGTGCTTCCACATCATACTAAATCAAACTTTGATACGACTTTTTTTTTAAGGAACTAAGCAACATTAGCTGTATTTTGTGTGACAAAAAACATATTTAACCAATAAAAGTCTAACAAAAATAAACAAGCCTTGAGTTTGCATTAATTAATTTACAATTTTGATTTCAGATGGAATCAGACAGCAAATGCTGCAAGGCCAAACCCACAAGGATCATACCATTATGGAAAAATAACTCCTACAAAGACAATCCTATTAGAAAATTCAGCACCTTTGATTAATGGAAAACTACGTTATGCTGTTAACAAAGTTTCCTATATTAACTCAGATACACCTCTCAAACTTGCTGATTACTTCAACATTCCTGGAATATTCAATGTGGATTCAATCCAAAGTCTTCCTTCAAATAATGGTCCTGCATATGTAGCTACCTCTGTTCTACCAACTACTCTTCATGATTTTATTGAGCTTGTTTTTCAAAACAATGAAGAAACCATGCAATCTTGGCATCTTGATGGATATGATTTTTGGGTTGTGGGGTATGTAATATTTTATTTTATTTTTTGCATTTTTGGTTTCAATCTTGTTTACTTTACTTGTTGTGGAAGTAATCATCATTGGTTAAAATTGGTTTAAGGGAGAGTTGATGATGTTTAATGAAATGATTGCAGTTATGGTTTTGGACAGTGGACACCAACCAAGAGAAGATTCTATAATTTAGTGGATGCTATGACTAGGCACACTGCACAGGTAACAATTTTTTTAAAAATCAGTATCTTTACAAGATTGATTTATTTTATACTAATAAAGTTCTATATAGAGAGAGATAGGATGAACATAATTATTTAGGGTTTTATAAAAAAAAACATAATTATTTAGGGGTATGTTTTTATGCATTAATAATGACAAATATAAAATAATTTTGCTAACTAACTACTACTTTTGTTACAAATATAGAAACCAGTTGATAAATTTATGGGAATTAAAAAAAATAGTTATATTAATTTTGTTGACAATTAACCTTGCTTCACAAGTTTATCAATTAAGAGAAGAAATTAGTTTTGTTTCTATTATAATATATATGGGTTTTTTTACAATAAAAAAATGAAAAATAATTAAAGATATATTAGTGAAAAAAATAATTAAATGTAATTAAAAATTGAAAGAATTTTATAAAAAGAGACTAAGGTAATATAATTTACTGAGAATATCATGTTGTAACATTATTCTTTAGATTATATATATATATATATATATATATATTAGATATGATCACATAGACCACAAAAAAGAGTGATAAATTAACTATGATTTTGATAAAATAAAGAAAAATAAATGTGTTCATAAATTAAAATTTATCTTGAATTGATATCAATCAAATCACCGTCTCAACCATAAATATAAAGAGAGCTTCTAAATAAACTATCAAAGAGGATCATCGATCATTATTAAAATTTTGGGTGACTTTTAAGTATTAATCCATTGGTCTAAACTTTTCCTATAATTGAATTCTTCTTTTGATAAATTAGTTCAAGTTTATAAAATTTTAAAAATAATTAATAATTAATTACATTAATTTATTTTAAAATAAGTAAATATATGCTATTCTTTTTACAGCAAGTAAATATATGCTATTAACATTTGTAATTTGTTATTATGTTTTGCCTTTTGGTATGCTTATTGGTGTGCTTCAATATTATCATAGGTGTATCCAAACTCTTGGACTACCATATTGGTGTCGTTGGACAACCAAGGTATGTGGAACCTGAGGTCTGCAATTTGGGAAAGACAGTATCTTGGGCAACAATTATATCTTAGGGTTTGGACTGATCAACACAGCCTTTACAATGAATATGATATTCCCACTAATGTATTGCTTTGTGGCAAAGCTGTTGGACATCACCTTTAGTATCATCACCAACCAATTTTATGGTGTTTGTCTTATATTTATGAGTCTTTGACCACAGTAGAAAATTTAAGGAAAAAAGATTCAGAGAAATTATAAAATATGTGCTTGTCTTGTGTAAACTTTATGTTCGTTTCTTAGTTTATCATTTTTGTTTTTTGTTAAATGAAACTAGTTGATAATCTAAAATTATAATACTGTGTAAATGAAAATGTTAGATTTTATTTGTTTTGAAACTAAAAGTTGGAATAGATTAGAAGTACTAGATTTAAATCTTGACTACAATAATCATTGATCAATTTTTACATACCTCGACCAAAATTAAAATTATTTCTTCTGGAAATGTTAAATAAAATAAACATAACATGTTTTGACTTGGGAGATTGCTGAGTTATTATGACGCCTTAGGCTCATACACTTTGGCCACTCCTTTCATAATGGACCTTAATTTCATACACATGCTGATGTTTCATTTTGCATATCTTTTTCTTATGGAAAATGATCATCTCTCATTTTGTTAATTCGCCTTCAATACAGTACTAAAAATTATGATCTAAGAGTGTATTTTACATTATAAAAAACTAAGATCTAATAAAATAAGCAAATATAGAGATTCCACGAGGATCCACATTTTCTTATATGCTCTGTTTTCCCTTTTTAACCAAAAACAAAAAGAACCTTATTATAAATGAATTTTCCGAATGTTGTTTTGTCATATAAGAAAAGTGTCATAACTTAATTTTTGAAATTGTAACTGTTGCTCTCAGAAATGCAACTAGAATCAAATTTTTTAAAATAATTAACAATTACAAATATCAACTTATATTTTTTGATTAAAAAATATTTAAAATTATTTTTTATGGAGGAACTTTTTTTATAATGTTATAATCATATATACAAAATTTTATTCAAAAATATACGTTGATAATACAAAATAATTTAAAATAGTTTGTAGTTTTTTCTACAAACAAAGTAAACGAAAATTTGAAATTTTATAAGACAAAAATATTACTATTGTTAGTAAGTTACCACAACAAATTAAAATCAATCATATGTACTCTACTAATTATATCAAACTATTTAGTTTTGAAAATAGTAGAGTATACCTTACATGACACTAATATACTAATATTTCCTTTAATTTTGAAAAAACACTCACCTCCCCTCTACTAACTAAAAAAAGGGCATCAAACATTTTTTTGCCACATTTACATCTAAACATGTTATTTATTATATGACACAATTAGAGTTTTTGATTTAATTTGTAAATGTACGAATATACATATGATATTTGCAATTTTGAAAGGTTTGATTATTTACGTATTAACACAACCAAAGTGTCTATTCTAGTGTATTTTTGATAAATGACATAAAATTGAAAAACTGACATAAAACAAATATTATGCATAATTTTTTTAGTAAGTACAAGGGAGGTGAATGTTTTTTTTTTTAAATTAGAGGAAGTGTTAATTAGTGTATTTAAGATGACCTCAAAGATAAATACAATTTCTCATTTCTTTTGATTTAATGTTCGTTTTAGAGTTATTTTAAATAAACAGTCCTTCAATAAATTAGGCTTATTACTCAAATCATGCAACTCAAAGCATTGAGATGTTCATTTTTTAAAAAAATTTATGTGGACTTTATTTTCAAGTTCATCTTTTTAAGAAAAAATATATTAAACTTTTAATATTTTTGTCAATCCTTGAGTTGATTTTTATTAAATGACACATTTATCATACTTGTGGTGTGATGACTAAGTGAGACTAACATACCGATTCTAAAAAAATTGAGTTTTATTACTTAAAGTTTTAAGTGAAATGAACATGTGTCGATAACTAAAAATCTATTTTTTTTCACCCACATCCGACCATTTAAACTTATATATATCCACATGTGCGAAGAGGAGGATTCTAATCGATTAAGTTATTGTATACCGATATTTAAAATTAAGATGCTGGAATTTTGTTTTAGGAACCCTTTGAGACTTCCTAATATAGTCCATGACACTCAGTATAGATCTACATCATATTAGTATATTAATGATAAAATATTTCAGTGTGAGTAATATAATTATAGACTTCATCATATTCTTTGTTTTAGCCTATCAATTGAAGTCTTCTTTTTTACCACTTAGCCGACCAATGTATAGATGACTTAAAATGTTTTAACTACCACCTCCTTCTGAGTGAATTAATGTAAAGTGTGGATAAATTGGTGGACCTTTGATTATATATGTGGGGATAAGAGGTGAGTCTCTTGTGACATTGCGCAAGTGATTTGAACATTATATCAATGATTTATCCATTAAGTGTAAGTCCATCTTTGAGCGAAAGTTTTTTATTCATGTACATTTGTATTGCCGTTGACATCACACATCAAATGAGATATGCCGTTGACAACCATTAATATCAAGAGAACTTTTGATACGGGGAACTAGCAATCTATAAGTGAAATCATCGACTTTGATACTACTCTTAGATCATGAAGGGAGTTTGAGACATCATCACATTAATCAAAAAACAATCACACATTTGAGTTGGACTGTTGTTTTAGATTTCGAAAACAAAAAATTTGAAAAAACAATTTATGCCACCGATAAGATTACTGGGATGAGTCGCGGACTAGGTCGCTCTCTTTAAGACGTTTCGAGGCACTGCCCAAAGGTGCAAGGCAGACTATCAACCACGAAGTCCCCAGGATAAAACAACCCAGATCACTGTACGGAGTTCTACTGCACTGCAGAAAACCGTTCGAATTACACCCTCAATATGGCAGTCTAACGACTACCACTCGTAATATGGCACGAAGGCCAGTCAAGAAAAGAGAAGAAGTAGAAGTAAGAACGGGGGGAGGAAGAGAGAAAAGCCTCAGAATCGGAGTGCTTTTGGTGCGAGTTTTTAAGTGAGGAGAGTCCTCTATTTATAGAGGAATTTCGTAACTGGATCAGAGAAATTGGTGGATCCATCAGAGCGCTCCTGTTGACCGATCCAAACCTGAACTTCTGGAAACGTGTGCTCCAAAACCGCTGCCCACCCAAAACGTGCGCCTTTGACTTCCTGAACTTGCACTAGGGTTTTTAACTCTGAATAATGACCGGGCAATAGCAGTTACGTGGCACCTTGAGTCAGGGATTTGACTGGGCAAAAAGGAAGGACTGAAACAGATCATTAGGCAGATTCGGTGGAGGGCAGTTACGTAATTAACGCAATAATAAGAGATCAAACGCAAGCATTCAATTTTCAAAATTAATTAAATAATTTTTAATTTTCATTAAAAAATAATAATACACCACAAGACCAAGACCAAGACCAAGACCAAGAACAAAGCCAAGGCCGGGCCGGGCCGAGCCGAGCCGAGCGGACGGCGGCAGCGGCGCGCGCGCGCGTGTGTGGTGGTCAACTTTGCTTGCGTTCTCCCTCCTTCACAAAATTGGGGTACCCCTTGGGGCACACCCCAAGGTACATACCTCCACCTTATATACCCTTCCAAAGTGTGGTATCCCTCCTATGTGGGACTTCTCATTTTTTCAATTCACAACCACACTAGTTCATTAATGTCACCATTAATACCAACAATTCCATCAATAATTGTTCATCATTTCCAACAATCCCCCACTTGAATTTAAAAAAGAGGTTTCAAAAGTAGCGTCAAACGCTTCTATAAGATTGTGCATAAACAAAGGTGTCGCTTGACTTGAACCTTTGCATAGTAAGTAAGATTCAGATTCAACAAGAGTGACTCGTAGTCTTGAACTCTATCTCTGACATCAAACCCACACACAACCTTTTCATAGGGTGTATTCTCAAAAGCCCGTGCTTTTGAGGCCATGCACGTATATCCCAGTATAGTGAACGCTCTAGGAATTCTGCCTCGAAATTCCATAGGAAGCGGCCCCCACTTCCACATTCACATAGGTGAGTCTATCAAGAGTACTCCTGTAGCTAGGTACTCCACTCCACATAGAGTATAGATCTCATTAAGAGTTTCTATTATCTCATCCTTACATCGCTTCAGGAATCATGCTTCTCTCATAAATAAATAGCATGTTCATCTCATATCACTATGACTTGTTATTACCCATTAAACCTAATTCTTGGGATCTCCAGTCTTTTAGGTCGGGTTACCATCATAAGTGACTCATTGATCTATAGGCAATAGTCCCATCCTTTTGGATGTATTTAGGACTTTCTCTCTAGCTAATCCTTTCGTCAAAGGATCTGCTAAATTATCATCAGTGCGTACATGATCCACTAATACAGCTCCTTTAGAAAGTAATTCTCTAATTGTGTTGTGCTTACGACGTATTTGTCGTCTCTTACCGTTGTAATAACGGTTCTCAATTTTTACAATAACCGCGGTACTATCGCAGTGGATCAACACAACTGGCAAATGTCTTTCCCATAACGGGACCTCAGCTAGCAAGCATCTCAACCAGCTTGCTTCTTCACTAGCAGTAGCTAGTACTATCATTTCAGACTCCATAGTGGACTGAGCCAATATCGTCTGTTTCTTCGATTTCCAAGATACTGCACCACCGGCTATACAGAAAATATAGCCACTGGTTGCTTTGGAATCATCCGATAAGGTGTTCCAATCAGCATCACTGTATCCTTCAAGAACAGCAGGAAATCTTCGATAGTGTAATCCGAGACTCATGGTCCTTTTAAGGTATCTCATGACTCTTTCAATAGCGTGCCAATGCTCCATACTAGGTCTACTAGTAAATCTGCACAACAATCCCACGACATAGGCAATGTCGGGTCTAGTACAATCAGTGGCATACCTGAGGCTGCCAATGATGCTCGCATATTCAGTTTGTCTAACACTTTCACCAGTGTTCTTGAAAAGTTTCACACTTGGATCATATGGTGTGCAAGCAGGTTTACAGTCAAAGTAATTATATTTCTTTAGGATCTTTTCAATATAGTGAGATTGATCCAAAGAAATTCCCTCCTCTGACCTAGTAATCTTTATTCCAAGGATTACACTCGCTTCTCCGAGGTCTTTCATATCAAAGTTGTTACTCAATAGTGATTTCACATTGTTGACGGCATGAATGTTTGAACCAAATATGAGTAAGTCGTCTACGTAGAGACATATGATAGTGCAAATGCCATTTTCAAACTTGTAATAAATACATTTGTCACTTTCATTCACTTTAAACTCATTCGACAAAATCAGGTTATCAAGTTTTTCATGTCATTGTTTAGGAGCTTGTTTAAGACCATACAGAGATTTATCTAACTTACAGACCTTGCTTTCTTGCCCATGTATCACAAAACCTTCTGGTTGTTCCATATAAATTTCTTCTTCTAGGTCACCATTTAAAAAAGCTGTTTTTACATCCATCTGGTGTATCACCAGGTTATGAATAGCCGCAAGTGATATGAGCACCCTAATGGATGTTATTCTAGTGACAGGCGAAAAAGTGTCGAAGAAATCTATATTTTCTCTTTGTCTAAAACCTTTGGCTACAAGGCGTGCTTTGTATTTATCAATTGATCCATCGGGTTTTAGTTTCTTTTTCAAAATCCATTTACAACCTATAGGTTTGCAACCAGGAGGCAAGTCCACTAAGTGCCAGGTCTTGTTAGACTCTAGGGAATCCATTTCATCGTTGATAGCTTCTTGCCATAAATCTGCATCCAAAGATGACAATGCTTCCTTGAGATTTGCAGGATCCTCTTCCAAGTTATAGGCCATATATTCAGGTCCATAATCTTTAGCAACTCTCACTCTCTTACTCCTTCGAGTTTCTGTTTCGTCTTGTTTGTTGCTTTCAGAGCTTCTTATCACAGGAGCTTGACTTGGTTCGCCGCCCCCACTATTTCTCGATTTGAAAGGAAATTTATTTTCATAGAAGTCAACATCATTTGATTCTATGATTACTTTAGAATTTAGGTCGTAAAACCTATAAGCTTTACTGTTTACCGCATACCCAATGAATACACATTCATAGGCTCTATTAGCGAGTTTAATTCGCTTGGGATCGGGGATTCTGACATAAGCCAGACAGCCCCAAGTTCGAAGATAAGACAAGTTGGGTTGTCTTTTCTTCATTATCTCATAGGGGGATGTTTTGTTTTTAGATTTAGGGATTCTATTCAGAACATAGCAAACAGTCAAAATAATTTCCCCCCACCAGTGAGAGGCAGCACCCGAATTAAGCATAATAGCAACAACAAGTTCAGTAAGAGTTCTGTTCTTTCTTTCAGCTTTACCATTCATTTCAGGGGAATATGGAGCAGTAGTTTCATGTATAATTCCTTGCGTTTTATAAAACTCATTAAACAAACTAGAATCATACTCTGTTCCTCTATCACTACGAAATCTCTTAATCTTCTTATTAAATTGATTTTCAATTTCAGTTACAAATATCTTAAACATGTCAAGCGCTTCACTTTTATTTTTCATAAGATATACAAAGGTATAGTCGGAACAGTCGTCAATAAAAGTTATAAAATAGCGCTTTCCATTTCTGGTTAAAGTCCCATCAAGTTCGCATATATCAGAATGTATTAAGTCTAAAGGTTCAGATTCTCTAACTACTGATTTATGTGAACTCTTAGTTATTTTAGCTTGACTACAAAAATCACATTTTTCAAAATCCTTTAATGATAACTTTGGAATTAAGCCTAAGTTACTTAAATTCGAAATTATTCGTTTATTCATATGACAGAGTCTAGCATGCCAAATATTAAAATCACACAACATGTAAGCAGAAGGAAACATTTTATTGATTTCAACATTCAATTTAAACATGCCATCAGTAGCGTACCCTTTCCCAACAAAAACACTATTTTTAGAAATAGTGTACAAATCTACCCCTATAGTCTGAGTAAACCCTGCCTTATTGAGAAGAAAACCATAAACCAGATTCTTCCTTATTTCTGGAGTGTGCATGACATCCTTCAGAATTAAGGTCTTTCCAGATGTGAATGTTAGTTCCACATCTCCAATACCAGCAACATTAGTGGTGTGGGAATCTCCCAACAACACTTTCTTATCTTCAGCAGCAGTGTATGTTTTAAACATAGCACGATCATAACAGACATTGCGGGAGGCACCAGTGTCTATCCACCATCCATCTGATCCACCAACAAGGTTGATCTCAGTAATCATAGCAATGAATTGCTCTTCTGTCAAGTTAGCCTGATTAGTAGGGTCTGGCTTGTTCCTACACTTGCGTGCAATATGACCCTCTTTTCCACAGTGAAAACAGAGAAAATGAGTAGGGCCATTTCTTGGAGGTGGTTGCTGCTTTGCAATTGGGGCCTTTGGAGGGTTCCCATTCTTGTTGCTATTCTTTGAAGGGCGATTCTGAATCTTTAGCTGTTTGCTGTTGGGCTTCAGAACTGCTCCGATGAATTTCTTTTTCTTGTTGTTTGCCACAAGAAGAACTTCATCTTTCTGGTCTTGCTTACGGGATTCTTCCTCAATTCTAAGGCGAGTTATCAGAATTTCTAAAGAGAATTCTTTTGTTTTATGCCTGAGAGAATTTTTAAAATCTTTCCAAGCAGGGGGCAGTTTGTCAATAATAACAGCAATTTGAAACTGTTCATCAAGGGACATACCTTCAGTAATGATTTCGTGAGCAATTTTCTGGATTTCATGAGACTGAGCTTCCACGAATCTGTCATCTGTCATCTGATATTTGAGGTAGCGGCTAACAGCATACTTTTTGGCTCCAGCTTCCTCAGTATCATATTTCTTCTTCAGAGCTTCCCAAACCTGTCTAGCAGTATTGCTGTCTGAACTGTAGTAATCATACAGATCATCAGCAAGTCCATTTAGAATATAATTCTTACATAAGTAATCATTATGTTCCCATTGGGTTAATTCAGCAGCTTTCTTATCCTTTTCTGTTTGTTCAGCATTTTCTGGAACAACAGGAATGTCATCTTTCAGAACGTTGGCAAGGTTTTTCGTGGTTAGAAAAAATAACATCTTTTGTTGCCATCGTTTGAAGTGACTTCCTTCAAACCGAAACGGTTTGTTGTAGTCAGAAGCAGAAGAACCTGACCCAGTAATTTCGTCGGTAGACATGGCAGTTCGAAAAATCGTCTTAAAATTGTTGTTTTAGATTTCGAAAACAAAAAATTTGAAAAAACAATTTATGCCACCGATAAGATTACTGGGATGAGTCGCGGACTAGGTCGCTCTCTTTAAGACGTTTCGAGGCACTGCCCAAAGGTGCAAGGCAGACTATCAACCACGAAGTCCCCAGGATAAAACAGCCCAGATCACTGTACGGAGTTCTACTGCACTGCAGAAAACCGTTCGAATTACACCCTCAATATGGCAGTCTAACGACTACCACTCGTAATATGGCACGAAGGCCAGTCAAGAAAAGAGGAGAAGTAGAAGTAAGAACGGGGGGAGGAAGAGAGAAAAGCCTCAGAATCGGAGTGCTTTTGGTGCGAGTTTTTAAGTGAGGAGAGTCCTCTATTTATAGAGGAATTTCGTAACTGGATCAGAGAAATTGGTGGATCCATCAGAGCGCTCCTGTTGACCGATCCAAACCTGAACTTCTGGAAACGTGTGCTCCAAAACCGCTGCCCACCCAAAACGTGCGCCTTTGACTTCCTGAACTTGCGCTAGGGTTTTTGACTCTGAATAATGACCGGGCAATAGGAGTTACGTGGCACCTTGAGTCAGGGATTTGACCGGGCAAAAAGGAAGGACTGAAACAGATCATTAGGCAGATTCGGTGGAGGGCAGTTACGTAATTAACGCAACAATAAGAGATCAAACGCAAGCATTCAATTTTCAAAATTAATTAAATAATTTTTAATTTTCATTAAAAAATAATAATACACCACAAGACCAAAGCCAAGGCCGGGCCGAGCGGACGGCGGCGGCGACGCGCGCGTGTGTGGTGGTCAACTTTGCTTGCGTTCTCCCTCCTTCACAAAATTGGGGTACCCCTTGGGGCACACCCCAAGGTATATACCTCCACCTTATATACCCTTCCAAAGTGTGGTATCCCTCCTATGTGGGACTTCTCATTTTTTCAATTCACAACCACACTAGTTCATTAATGTCACCTTTAATACCAACAATTCCATCAATAATTGTTCATCATTTCCAACATGGACAATACATATTTACCTAAAACTTTAAGGTTTTAGGAGAAGATGTGATGTCAAATTCACTTGTGTAGTCGTTCTTAACCCAATGTATGTCAAATTCACTTGTGTAGTCGTTCTTAACCCAATGTATGTCAAATATCCGAACTCCTATCATGAACCAACATTATTTAAGTACAAGAAAGATATGCACTTTTTCTTTATATAACTTTTGTCCCTAATTATAAGATGTTTTAGAGAGAGAAAAATGTATCCTTAAACATAAATACTATTTCAAATTACTAGATTCATTTATGATTTTTTTTTCAAAAAATTTTCTTATTAATACTCATAATTTATCTTGAAAAACGAAAAGTTGGATCGAATGTAGTTATATATATATATATATATATTTATAAAAGATATTTTAGTAATATCCACACATTAAATTCAATAATTAAATTTATTTATTTATTAGTATATGCGACAAAGACAATTAGGTTTGTAATTAAGACAGAGATAGTAATTGAGACTGAAGGGATATTCATTGAAAATTGATCTGATGATCGAGTTGGAGCACAATTGATGAGTAGAGAAAGCTAAAAGTTTGGGACCACCAAATTTGTCAACATTGTTGTTGGAGGCACACAGCAGGGCGCTAGCTGGATGCGTTTTTCTACGAAGCTATTAATGGAAGTATAGCTGAGTTCCGGAGGTCTTACTACTCACTCCATGTTCAGTCACGAGAACTACCCATAATTTAATGCTATATTCTTTTGACTAGAAGTATTAGAGTAAACTTTTTACTAGAGACTCTTGATTAAAAATAATCTAAAACTAATTCTTGAAATTCTTTAAAATTATAAATTAATTGTTCCTTTTATCTCTATTGTACGATCTAGATGATTACATGATTGATGTTGATTTTACGAATTAAATTTTGAAAGATATATCAATTTTCTTTTATTTTTTATCAAATTTATATCTACTAAGACATTGTTTCATTCGTAAAGATATTGTCTTGCTACCGATTTAAAAAAAATAGAATTTTAAAAGATATATTTATTTTGTTTTAATGTTATCGAATTGACATCAATCAAGATAATGTCTCCACTTTTAAGCAGTGGTGTACTATGGAGCACCGTTAAATATTCATACACTTTTAACAAATTTTTAATTGAATTAAATTTTATAAAGATCATCCTACCCAAAAAAAATTATAAAGATTTTATTAATTTAAGAATGAGTGTCATTATGCTTGTTAAAAAATATAATGAGTCATATTGTAATATTACCTCTATTTTCAATTATAAGAAAAACAAAAAACATCACTAACATTGAATTTATTTATTGTTATTATTATTATTTAAAATATATTTACAAATATATCTTTCATAAAAAAATGTAAGATAAATATATCTACTAGTATTTAAAAGACAAAAATTAAATAAAAATAAAAAAAGTAATTTATACAATAAATACATCTTAAAGACATAACTTTTTTAAAAACAAAATAAAAAATCCCAATTTTTTTTATTTTTATAATTGGAACATGAGGTAGCAGAAAATTAGAGTTACAGTACGGGTCGAATTAATTTCATCAAATTCGATTCCATTCATGTTTCCTATGGGATCTGTTCCGATCCTAGGATCAATTGCATGCAATTATTAACTATGCTAGACTTATTTGACTTGCAAGTGTAGTGTTAACTTAATCCTTTCCGAAACTGGTTGACTTACTCCCAAAACTGGTCCTGCCTCAATTATTAGCAAAAGTAACATATTAATAATAATATTAGTGCTCTTGTTAACAATAAAGGATAACAAAAACAACTCTGTACTTGTGAGTATTTATCCGATTTAAGTCGAAAAATTCATTTTAATTGAGGTATATTTTTTTCGAAATTAAAACTCGAGAGCAATAAACAGGTTTAGAGTGATGATATCCACACTACATTCATTCGTTAGTAATATTATTGACATTTTTAAATTTTATATACATATACATATTTAATATATTTAATATTTTCTTAAATATTAAAGATTATAATTTTTTCCATAAAAATTATGATTTTATATTTTTATTTTATTTTATTAGTGTATAATAACAATTATATTATATTAATTATAATAAATATGACTTTTAAATTTATTATTTTATATATATGAATAGGTGTGAAAGAAGAAACGCGAACGAAGACGAAAACTTAAATTTCACACCCGATGAAAAATAGAGTAGATGCACGTTTTCTCCGCAAATGCGGGAGTTGGTGAAGTTTAAGAATATTTGTTAAACAATAAAAAATAACAATTTTATATTAAAAAGAATAATTTTAAAAATTTTAAAAAATTGAAAATATAAATTTCAATACATTTTTAATTGACATTTTCATTTTTAATTCTTTAACAAATGTATTTGTTAGGATTTTTAATTGACCTTAAGACAGAGTGTATAATATTTTTCATGAACGTCGTGAAAAAAGTGATAACAACTTGATCCGTGCAAAAGAAAAAAAACTTGACATAATCATAAATCACAAGTTGGCAGGCAAGGTGCACATATTCAGAGATTAAACGGAATAGTCAGATCCAATGCTAGAATTCACTAGTAGTATCGAAAAGTGCATCTTAAACTGTACCTTTGTGTGCATTTTTTATTTATTTTTTAAAGCTGTTGTAAATTAATTTACAACGGTGAAGATAATTGATACTGAAATAATTGATTTTAGTTAAATTAAGTTCAATATTAATTGATTTGTGTTTAAGTTTTGAATACGTTAACGTAAATGTAATTTTTATAAATTAAAATTGTTTAGATAGTTTTGATCAAAATTATTTCTAAAATCAAAAAACGAATTTTAATTGTATTTAAATCTATTTTGAATTAAATATTAAATTTAATAAAATATATAAGTGTACATATTATGAATTAAATATAAATTTTAATAAAATATATAAGTGAATATTATTCAAATCACTAATACATGAATTAAATATGTTTAAATTTAACACAGTACTTAAGTCGTATTTAAATATAAATATAAATATTATTAACTTAAACGTAAATTAAATTTAAAATTTTACAATTGTAGATAAAAGTTTTAGATAGTGTAACTATTACCGCTCCGTTTCTGAAAAAGACTTTCTATCCGCACGAAATAAAAATGTGAAATTGCAGAGTCCAAGTAAGAAATGGGAAACGAATTAAGCAGCAATTCAGAGACCGGTTGAAATAATGAATCCAACACAGATCCATACTAGTCGATCACATTGTCTACAAGTTTGCTTCCACATCCACGTTATACCTCTTGACTTGTTTAAAGTTGATTTCATAAAAATAATACTCCTACATATTTATATAAGAATATATCATATAATAATTAAACGTAAAGCACAAGAAATGAAAATTTAACTTCTAATTAATACTTATTGTTCTCAATTTGCATGCTCAAGTGTATTCTAGAATCATCAACGGGAATAAGTCTAAGGAAAGAAGTTAAATTTCAATTTTTTTTTTTATTATGAAAATACTTTTTCTTTTTAAGTTTCTCGATATAGAAAGAACACGTTGAAATTTTCTTTTTCAAGTATCTCGATATACTTCTTGTTCCAATAAATTTTTTTAAAAAAAATTTCGGTAGTGAAAAATCCTTTTTCATGTTTCCCAAAATAAGTTATGTATTGAGAAACTTTACAACAAGTTTTCTAAAACTATCAGAAAACAATTTTTTAAAGTTTTTCGATACATAACTTGTTCCGGACAACTGAAAACCCCTAAGTTTTTTGGAAATTTTTAAAATTTTCTTTTCCATTTTTTAATTTGTTTGTTTTTCAGTAGGTGCTGGTGGTATATGACGAGACAACAAAATAGTACATCAAACACACAATGTTGATACTTCACCATCTTGATGGATCCTCCTCTAGTAAGGATTTGACTGACATTTGGAGGAAACATTAATTTATAGTGGAGGAGGATGGTGAGGGAGAACATAGTATTTTATGTATGATCGAGGAGCTTGTGCAGTTGGAGATTAATGTTGTTGTGCAGGAAGAGCCCTTAGACACTTCGTTTGTACATGAGAAGGAACATATGAAAGATGTTGTACAACCATAAGGGCATGATGACCACATGCAGCAGGAACATGATGTACATCATGAAGAAGAGCTTACAATGTATATTGGAAGAACGCATCAAGAGACTATCGTTTGGTCACGTACATTATAGTAAGAAACTGCAACAATTTACTCTGCAAATACTCGCACAAAAAATAGAGAAATATGTGAATTTGTTTGGATTAGCCCCACTACAGCGGGGTAGTCTGAAGTTGAAGGACAACAACCTCATTTCTACATTTGTGGAGAAGTGGCACCCAGAGACTCCATCATTTCACATGCCATTTGGTTAATAACGATTACTTTGGAAGATGTTGCAACCTATTAGGCATTTGTATTACGGGTGAGTTTTACAGTCCATCGTCCAACCTAGATAAAGTTATAACATGTAATCTTGCCATTAATTTATGAGGGTGCCTCCTCCTGAGATATGAGAGGAAACTAGAAAGACCAGGGGAACGCACTATAGGCTGAATTGATTGAAGGATGTCTTCATAAGACAACGTGTTGTAAAGATATTTGATTGTGCTGTTAGGGTGTACATGATGACATCATACCAACAATTTCAAGTAATGATATTCTTTATTTATTGGTTTTATAGATGTCCATAATCAACACAATAGAAAATAACTTCAACATCTTCATTGAATCTGGTTGGGCCAAAATAATATTGCTCATAATATTTAAGTCTTTCTGTTTTCTATTTCAATACACATATTATGTATGTTCAATTAATTTGAATAAATGTTGCATTTATGTCATATGACCTCTTACATGCAATCAAATAATACTCATCTACTTTTAAACGTCCAATAAATACATGTCTCTCTAAAATATATAGTAATTCATGGTTGTGAAATTCACAAATGACTTTAATTGTCCATCATAAACAATCTTTTAATAGTTTTGATATAAGCTTGATTGAGCAACCACACTTTTTTTTATTGAACTTTGAGTTGAATTATCCATGTTTGTATTTCCCTCATTTGTTATGGCCTAATATTAATTTATTCCTCATTCACAATCATTTTGTTTTTAATACCAATCTCCCTTGCCTAATTCACAACAACTTCTAATGTATCTAATATTTAAAATAAAATATAAATAAATTAAATTACAATAATTAATCACAATAATAATTTTTTACAATATTAATATTAATTATAATTATTTATATATGATATGTGGTGAAAATATTGATAGTATCTATACATATTTTAGCACATAATAGTAGCAGTTTATTCATATCGTTAAAAATCATCTAAATAAATTAAATAATTTAAAATAAATGTTAGCGCGTATCAAAAAACTATTTTACAAGTTTTTCAGTACATATAAGTTAACCGAAAAACTTGTGAAACATAATTTAAATTTTTTAGGAAATTTCTTAAAAACTTTTGCATACCAAAAATGTTGGAGGTGTAACCTCGAAAAACTTTGAATAATGTAAAGTGAATTTGTAAAATTGTAAAAGTAAAAATGGTAACATTAATATTTTTAAAAATTGTGAGGTAGTTGCATAATAGTGGTAGTACAAGATAAAATTTTCCAACATTAATAAATATTTAATAATTGATTTTTTAAGAAAATCTTTAATACGATATAGATTTGGAAATAGGGTCGTAGAATTTACTCATTAATGAAAGTATAGTTTAACCTAGCGGTATTGGAAGACGGTTGCAGAAACAATTCTTGTTAGTACCATTTTACTAAAGAAAAAATAATTTGATTTTTGTTAGTACTATTTAATTGGAGAAAAGTAAAATTAAAATATTTTGTAAATATTTAACGAGTCGAAAAATTTATTATAATTAATTTGAGTACCATCCTATGCTTTAAAATTTTTATATATAAAAAAAAAGAATTTAATTCATATTTTTTAAACTAAAGGTTTAATTCATTAATGTTAAAAAAATGGTAACTAATGCAGAAAAAAAAATGGAAAGTAATAAATGAGGATCCGTTAACGGCTGCGCCGCAACCGGTTTGCGCAGATCTCTACTTTTGGTGCCACCACCGACTCAACCTAGCTTACTACAAAAACCAACTCATCTTGCTTCACATTTTCACGAATTAACCCTTTTAATATGCTTCTCCTAAATCTAAAGCAATCGAAGATTAAAAAATAAGTCCACGTTATTAATAATTTTTTATACCCTTAACGCGGTGGGATCTTGCTTGTTTCAATAAATTCTAGTCAACTTCGAAACACATGGGCTTTAAATTTTGAAAATTATTAAACAAAGAACAATCACTAGTGTTGATAATGCATGTGGTTGTAGTTTGCGTATAAATCCATTTTTTTACTCAATCCTAATATATATAGGATTGCTTCAATCACTGTATACTCCATCCTCATATTATTATTTCTCCTTCTCAATTCCTCTATCTTAGAGGAAGAATTTATTTTTAATTTGGTACGTTTTACATTCCTCGTTGTATATGAAATTCTAAAGCTTTTCTTTCTTATGTAATAGTTATTTCTTGAGATGCAACATTTAAACAAATGTTTAAACTATTAGATGAAAACACATTAATTGTCTAATTATTTTTTGAAAAAACTAGTATAGTGCTTGCATAATTTTAGATATACTTAACTTTTTGTCCAATAAATTAAAATCATACATTTGAAATTTACAGGGTATTTTTATTATAAAGGAAGATGAAGCAGGCCATTTTAACTCCAATTTTTCTTGGAATTTTGGCTTGTTGGAGTGCACTTTCAGTTATTGCTGAAGACCGATATTTATTCTTCACATGGGAAATTACTAATGGAACAATTTTTCCTCTTGGTGTTCCACAAGAGGTTGGTCTATTTTTTTCCTTGCTTTTTAAAATGATATTCTTTTCACATTTGAAAAAGTTTGTCATATTTATTTACTCTCTTTTTATATCAGGGTATTCTTATCAATGGCCAATTTCCAGGCCCTACAATTGAAGCCATTACTAATGACAATATTGTTATCAATGTCATTAACAAGCTGGACGATAAATTCCTCATTACATGGTTAGTGGTTCTGTTCCACTTTTAGTTGCCAAGTGAATCACTAATCACTAGTTCAATCCTTGAAATTAAAGAAATTCTAATTTTATTTTTCAATCAGACTAATTTTATGAAAGATTTTTCAATTTCATATATATGAACCATTACAAAATTTCATTAATTTCAATAACTAAATTGCATGTCATGTAATTTCAAAAACTAAATTAATAATTCACTCATAGATAAATTAGTACTACTTACGGTCCCTATCATAAGAAATTTTTTAGAGATTGTTTTAGTTCTATTTATAAGAAAAAATTGTGATTTTTCAAATGTATTTATTATTTAAATGACTTTTTTTATTCTTATTTAATATTTATATTTTAAATATTAGTGAATGCATTTAATATGTCATACTTTTTTATGATGAGGTATATTTGTAAATATAATCAAAAAAGTAATAGTAATGAATAAACTCATTGGTATTGATATATTTTGTTTTTTCTTCTTAAAATTAGAACTAGAGGGAGTATTTAACTAAATTATTGTTCTCAAGTGGTTAGTAAGCTTTATGAAAGACAAATCGTTCGAGAGACTCCGAGATTGAACTCTAATTGAAACAATCTTCGAACAAACTTTATTTACCTAGATAATTTTCTTTGAAAAATTGAATGGATAAACCAAAAAGATTAAAATAGGATTTAATTAGGTTACAAAGTGTAAGGTGCATTGAGTCATTTAATTTATTTGTGTTGTGTGACATAAAATAGGAGTGGTATAAAACAAAGAAGGACATCATGGCAAGATGGAGTCTTAGGAACCAATTGTGCAATTCCTCCCAACACAAACTGGACATACAAATTTCAATTAAAAGACCAAATTGGAACCTACACATATTTCCCAACAACCAAAATCCATAAAGCTGCTGGTGGTTTTGGAGGATTAAACATTGAACAAAGATCTGTTATATCCATTCCATATCCTGCCCCTGATGGAGAATTCACTCTACTTGTTGGTGATTGGTACAAGACCAACCATAAGGTTTGTCAAGAAATCACTTCCCTTCATACCAATTAGTATATTATGATTTAGTTGTTATATTATGTATAATTTATTGGAAATCATAATTGATAAGTTAGATATGCAATCTTGATTTGTAGGTACTAAGGAGGCTATTAGACCTTGGCAAGAGTCTTCCTTTTCCTGATGCTCTTCTTATAAATGGCCAAAAAGATGTTGCTGTATTTACAGGGGAAGCAGGTAAACCACTCATACTACATTTATTAATGTGTTGTTTCTTAGTCCTTAAATATAGGGTCTTGCTAATTATTCGACAAGACTATATATTTATGAATAAAGGTAGTAACATATTTTTATATATAGAGAAAAGAAGGTAGTTTTGTTTATAAATTCTAAAAAAATTCTTTATATAATGTTTAGTTATGTTTGTGCATAAGCTTTGTTCCATAAAAAAGTTGTTAAAAAAATTATGCAGTTAATAAAATAGCTATTTTGATTAGCTTTTGAAAATAAAATTATTTTTAATAGAAGACAAAGAAATACAAAATCATCATCAAACTCGGAGTGTTTAAAATATCTTACTCTTACTCATTTTATTTAATAATTATAGGTGGAATCAAGGAATAATCCCACTCAAAAAGTGGATAAAGATAAAATATTTCTATTTATAATTATTGAATATTAATTTTATTTTTTTAATAATCCATAACAAATTGTTAAGAGTTGACTTATTTTAGGGAAAACATACAAGTTCAGAGTGTCGAATGTTGGAATAGCAACCTCAATTAACTTCAGAATACAAGGTCATTCGTTGAAGCTGATTGAAGTTGAAGGTGGTCATACATTACAAGAAACATATGAGTCCCTTGATATTCATGTTGGACAATCAGTGACAGTTTTGGTCACACTGAATGGGTCAATTGGTGACTATTACATTGTTGCATCAAGCCGTTTCATTGACCCTGTTCTTATTACCACATCAACACTTCGTTATTCTGGATCAAACAGTAAGGCCTCAGGTCAATTACCCATTGGCCCAACTACTGATCTAGATTGGTCCATGAAGCAAGCCAGGACCATCAGGTAGATTTTTTTTTAAAACATGTTTGAAATTGGGAATCTTATAATGATTAGTTTCTAATTCTGTTTTATTTTGTTATGTTTTGAAAGGCTGAATTTAACAGCAAACGCAGCACGACCAAATCCTCAAGGATCATTTCACTACGGAACCATTCCTGTATTGAGAACATTACAATTAGCAAATTCTAAATCCATTGTAAATGGAAAGTTAAGATATGCAGTAAATGGAATTTCACACATCAATCCAAGCACCCCATTGAAGCTAGCTGATTGGTTCAACATTCCTAGTGTCTTTGATCTCAATACAATCAAAGATTTCCCTTCTTCTTCAAACAACCCTATTAAACTAGGAACATCTGTCATAGGTTTTACCCTTCATGACTTTGCAGAAATTATCTTCCAGAATAATGAAAATACTGTTCAGTCATGGCATATGGATGGATCTAGCTTCTATGTTGTCGGGTAAGACAACTATTAAGGTTTTTTTTTTTTTAATAATTGGGTTTAACTTAATTGAATTTATTAAGTACAAAATTAATTAATAATAATGTGTTGTTTCAATCGAAATGTATTTAGATTTGGCAATGGCATTTGGACATCTAATGCGAGACAGACTTACAATTTGGTTGATGGTGTTACAAGACACACCGTTCAGGTGAGTTAATTGATTTGCTTTTTTGAATGGGATAACCCGTAACTTTTATATTGCGGAAAAATGTGATGTAAATAAAAAAAGTAATTAAAAATATGATGTATGACTTTAATTTAAAATCAGATAACTTCATAGCATAACTAATATTGTATCTATAGGGCAGGTAGGATTACTCCCAATAGTTTTGGCAATGAGAAATTATTTTAATTATTTGATTGATAAAAGTTTATGTTGCATGGATGGATGAACAGGTGTATCCAAAGTCTTGGAGTGCCATAATGGTGTCTTTGGACAATAAGGGGATGTGGAACTTGAGGTCTGCAATATGGGAAAATCGGTATTTAGGACAAGAGTTGTATCTAAGGGTGTGGAACAATGAGCAAAGCTTATACACTGAAACTAATGTCCCTCTCAATGCATTGTTTTGTGGAAAGGCTAAACATTTGCCCAAGTTATTATAAGACAAACCAAAAGGGATTAGTGATTTGATTAAGTTTGTGGCATAATTAAGTTTGTAACCGAGTTTATTTCTCTTCTTTTAATTCTTAACATTATTTTGTTTAGAAGTTTCAGTTACGAGGGTGTGACTGTCATATATGGATATAAAAAAAAAAAAAAAAAAGAGGCATCTTTATTTCATTAGTTTATTATTTCTTGTAATCATAATAAAAAATAGATTTCCCACTTTATTATCATTTCTCGTCACATTTTACATTTATATAATATCAACAATCTTAAGATTGTAAACCACGTTAATATTGAGTATATAATATAAAATGTGAAATTATTATTATTTTGGGAAAGAAAATTTAATATAAAATAATTTTTAATATTTGATTCTTAGGTGACAGTTAACCTTTAGGTATTGAGTGTAACTGGTATTGAGTGTAACTCTCACAGAAAGTCAAAGACGTTAGACTGCTACATTGAGTGTCACACTAAGATTAATGTTTGTTGACACGTACTAGCTTTGTCAAATTAACAAATACTTAAAATAGTCAAAACAAGTCTGATATAAATACCAACAATCACCCAAATCACCATAAAATTTTATACTAAAAGATGTATCACCGCCTAATGTGCAAATCCACATGATACACATATATATAGATGCAACCACTTATCTAACCTTGCATCAAATGAGGTTTTTGCCATTTGGGACTTTATTGAACAACAACTGCCATGAGAAAGCAACAATTTTTGGTGGTGAAACACTTAACGGTTTAAAGTTAGGAGCGTTAGAGTTAACCGTCTAATTATAAAATGATTATTTAACTTAACGGTTTAAGGAAGGGACCTCTCATTGAGCTTAATAAAACGGTTCAATCCATCGCGATCCATTCAAGAACAATAGTCCAACACATAATTCAATGTTTAATACTAATTAACTTAAATTTAACTAATAATAATTTTTAATAATTAATTATTGTCAAACCATAACTAATTAATTAAATAAATAATCTAACAATAACTCATCTTCCATATCATAGTCCACTAGGGAACCAATTTTTGTTCCAATTGAAATTTATTCTTAATTGGGATATATCCATCCAATAGAAACTGAGTGTTCTGAGGTCGACCAATTTGTTGGAGAAACCATTAGATCGTTACCATATCTAGAGACCAATACTTAATTCTAATGTATAGGGATATTGGTAAAGACCAATACTAGATGTAAGTTTTTCACCCCAATGCCACCATTGATCTTTAGTTTATGATCTTTAGTTTACCAACCTTCAAAGGCTTCTTGAGCATCGAAAGATGCGTAGAAGATAAAGATATTGGTAAAGACTAAGTTGAGCAATACAATTTTACTCCCAATACTGAAAAGTATATTTCTCAAGGCCCTGAGTCATTTATGAAGGGAAATAATCATTGGTAAGCAAGTACTCATTTTATGCAATTTGCCCCAACCAAGATTCCTAAATACTAGACTCACAAAGCTCCCTCCCTACAGTTCAAAAAGCAAACCGTCATATTCAAAAATGGATCCTCTACATTTACCCCTATTAAAGAAATTTTGTAGGAAATAACTTTAATTCCCACAACAAGGTCCAAGCATCGAAGAATGAATTTCAACGACCAAATTTATCCATACTAGCCTATTCAATTAATATGGTATCATATTAGGTAAGAAATCATGAGGCCAAAGTTTTCCATCGAAAAACTCTTAAACATATTAAACATATTGAGGGGCTCTGTTTTTCCCACTACAAAGAAAAGTTAATTGTGGCGGCCAAAAGCCCCACAAAGGAGGAAAAACGACCACAAAAGTCATATTTATGGCGACCTAATGCAACCACAAATAATACAATTACAAACCTTTATGGCAACTAAAACAACCACAATGGATAGTATTTTGGTTACCATTTGTTATGACTTAAGTTCGTCGTGACGGAAAATGCAGTTACAAATTTATCACGGTACAGACAAATTTGAAATATTTTGGTTTTCATATTTAAAGCTAATAGACAAAAAATACAGTTTGTGAATGTTTAAACCGCCACAAATTGTCTCACAAACGGATAACTTCATTACAAAATTAATTTTATAATATTTGAAATTAATATTAAAAATATAATATATATATATATATATATATAATTAATATTAATATAATTTAAAAAATGTAAATGTAAATTTAAATAAAATAATATATATAAAAACAAAAATTTATTTTCATATTAATTAATTTGTAAATAATTAGTTAAATTATTATAACCAAACAAAATAAATTATTCTAAAATTAATAAATTATATCATTCAAAACAAAATTTAGAGATAAATTTGAATAAATTATATCATAAATTATATTCATTAAATAAATAATTTCAAATAAAAAATGAACTTTAGAAAACAAAACATAAAATAAGGATTTATCGAAACTCAAGGGAGAAAGTAGAGAGAAAAGTTGGAGAAAGATAAAAGTCGAGAAAAAAAATGGTGGTCAAAGCATCCACCAAAATACCAACCGATCTATTGCATTTGTGATGGGGGGTGGTGGTGAATAAACTCTTTGGGTCTGCTTAAACAATTATAATATTGCAACGGTTGATTTTTGTGACGGCATATGTCACCATAATGTTGATATTTTCAATAAATTAAACTCGTTATAAGGTCGTTGGCGACCACAAATTCAAATATTTTTTTCCTAGAACAATTTTGTGACTATTTTTTGCCGTCACAAAAGTTACAAGTAATCAAAATATATATATTTTATTTGTGATAGTTTTTTATTTGCGATAGTTTTTTCAATCACAAATAATAATATAATTTAAATTTTAATTTTTGTGATGGTTTTTTTGTTAGTAATTTGTGAAGATTATTTTAGTCAATAATTAGTTAGAATTTTTTTCAACCACAAAATATTTTTAAATTGAACACAAATTGATGTTGGTCTTGTAGGGGTCTGATCATCCCCCACACAACCCCTCTATTATCAATAGATCCCCCTTATGTGAACCTATTCCACATTAATTTTAGTTTGCTTTATTCCCATCTAATGAAAATTTTACCCCATACCCCCCTAATTATACTTATACCCCCAAAATAGCAGTGAAATGACCGTTTTGCCCTCCCTTATATATTAAAAGTCCAAAAAACAATTTTGATAACTTCCGGAAACCTTTTAAGAAGATTTCTGGTACACTGCCTTCCGGAAACCTTTTAAGAAGATTTCTGGTACACAACTGTCTTCCGGAAACCTTGGTTTGAAGATTTCCAGTACACAATAGGCTTCCGGAAAACTTATTTCAAGTTTTCCGGTACACAACAAAGTTCCGGAAACCTTGCTTTCAAAGCTCTCTGGTACAATACATAAAATTCAAAAAACTTGGAAAAAAAAACAAAAAAAAAATAGTTGTGTACCGGAAACCTTGTAATTAAGTTTTCCGGAACACAATTTTTCTGTACTGTACCATAGAGCTTTGAAAGCAAGGTTTCTGGAACTTTGTTGTGTACCGGAAAACTTGAAATAAGTTTTCCGGAAGCCTATTGTGTACCGGAAATCTTCAAACCAAGGTTTCCGGAAGGCAGTTGTGTACCGGAAATCTTCTTAAAAGGTTTCCGGAAGTTACCATAATTCTTTTTTACGGCACCAGAATTGATGAAATGGTGAAAAAAAAAATTTACTCTGATTTTAGTGAAATAGTAAAAAAAAGTTGGAGAGTATTTTTACCATTTTAAAATTTTTTTGGGGGTACGGGTCAAATTATGGGGGTATAGGATAAATTTTTCCCATCTAATACTCTCCAAGTACTCAATGTGACGCTTCTTAATTTCCAATCTAGTACTCTCCATGTTGCTTTTTATGTATCACTTTAAGAAAAAAAATTATTTTTTAATTTATCTTTTTCAAAGTCTAAAAAATTATAATTGTGTTTTAACAAAATTATTTCTAATTATTTAGTGTAAACAAATAAATAGGTGGATTGAGATTAAAAAAAATAGTTAAATTGTTTTTATATACAAGAAGAAAAATAACTTTTTTTAAGGTAGCAAAATTTATTATTTTTTTAAACTATGTAAAGTAATTTTAAAACGAAAATAAAAAAGAAAGTAGAGAAAATAATATATATACTCCAACTATCTCATAATAAGTGTAACTTTTGTTCATTTTATATG
>JBBPBP010000004.1:13813551-13854529 GCA_037974735.1 Cicer chorassanicum
AAAAATTGACAATAAATAAAAGAATAAAAATATTAATTTGTTTAAATTATTCTTACTTATTATTGATATATTTTTCATTATGATAAATACAAAATAAATACAAAGTGAAGTATAATTATTTGGAATTATATATATGATACTAATTAAAAGATACAATTGAAAAAATAATTGATACTCTCTGAAATATAGTTCTTTGTAAATTTTCATAATTCTTTTAAAAATATTTCATCAAATAATATATATATTTCTGATTTACCAAGACATTTATCAAAATAAGTTTAATTTACGATTGATAGTTACTGAATTTTAATTTTTTAAGATAAAATAAAAAATTTAACTGTTAGATTCCCAATGAATATGTCAGCGCTAATTAGTAATCATTGCTTTTAGGTAGATCGGCGCAAGAACGTACGATCATATGAATTACATTTTTGTTTGTATGAAATTATTTGAAATTACATGCATGTTTTCGTATGATTGATTTATTTTCGTGACTTAACCTGTGTTAGAATCACATTACTGATTAGAAATACTGATAGAGAGAAAACTAATCTAGACGAGGAATAAAATATAAATAATAATAAATAAATAATTAATATATGTAGTTTTAATTTAAAATAAAATATATTAATTATATTTTATTGAAGAGTTGTATTATACGTAGTTAGTTGTCATATATGATGGATGTAGAATGTTTTATTCTATATTTATATACACAACTTTAGAGATAATATTTATATACAGCTTTAGAGATAATATATATATATGGGGTATATAGAGAGAGATTTAGTGATGAGTAGTTAAAGGAAAGAATTGAATTTAGGACGACAGAGAAGTATCTGCAGGTGTTGAGTGAAAGTGGATTCTTTCTCGCACTAAGAAACATCTGCAATTAAGAATCTTTCTACAATGCCGTTTGTGGAAACACTTTGAAAAGGCTGGTTTTTCCTTTGCTTCGTCGATTTTCTCGTTACAAAACAAACTATTACATTTCCATATGCTACCTCACTAGGACCACATCTTGTTACACTCATTTCAGAGTATATATACTGTATAATAAATATATACAAAAAACATCAACATGTACAATGCAAACTCATCAACTTCAAATTTATAAGACTAATATATAAATATGTTGTGTTACGAAAGCATGAGAAATACAAAGGGAATATAAAGATCATCATACGATGTTTAAAAAAGAAAGAGATGAAAGGAAACTAGATTCGATTAATTAATTATATGAAAAAGCAAATTAAACCCTAAAGTTTTGAGTGGACCAAGAATGTGTATCCCACACCAGCTTTACTCTTTATTGAAATTAATAAAGTAGTAATATTTGTGAGTATAATATATCCTCGTGTTTAATTTACGATTAAATCATAGATATTCTCGTTGTTAACAATCGAAACCTCTAGCATACTTTAGCTAGAAGTAGAAACAATGAATTATTTGTTGTGCGTTTGAAGTAGTTATATATAATAACTTAGCAAGCCAAACATAAAATGAAGAAACTTATAAACTAACATTGAAAAAATAAACTACATTTTAGTACATCCAATTTTAATTACTATGGTCTCTTCGAATACATAACTTATCCAAACACACCTTCAATTCAACTAACTTACACAAAAAGAAAAGATGTACTCCATCTTAAACAAAATATAGATAAAAATATATTTTAATTTGCAGAAGTATTTATATCAAAATTTAGACCAAACAATACATCTACTTCTTGATATATTTTTACTTAAATTTTATTTTAGATGGAGTAAATGATAAGTGAGAGAGGAAGAAGAAAAATGAAATAAAAAATACTAGATCCATAGTAATTCATATACCACCCCAAATCAAATCAAATTAACCAAAAAAAATAAAAACTCTAAGCCTAAAATATAAACATAGTTTTAAATTGCGGTCTGCAACATAATTGCAGCTACCGTATTGTTGATTTTGAAACTTTAATATTTGCATAGCAACCACAACTTTGACTGAATGGACCATATTTTACAAAAACACAAAAGTTTGCTGTAGGTGACCACAAATTTCGCAGCCGCAATTTAAAACTATTTAGAAAGATGAAAACCTATGCTACTATACTATCTAGTGATAATGATGAGAAATGAAGATTTGACTGGTGAACAAAAGTAGTTACTTATTACTATTACTGTTATTACGGATAAGCAGTACTACCATTGGTGGTTTGAAGATCAGACCAAGAAAGAGTTGGATTCCAGTACCCTAATTCACCACCACCACCAACTGAAAAAGTTGTTTCCAAAATATTTGATATAGAAGAAGAATTAGTAGCCACGTTCCCTAAAAACACTGGTGCTCCTGAGATCTCACTACAATTATTATTATTACCTGATGATGATGATGTTGATGACCTTAGCTTCTGGTAAAGTTCATGGATTTCACTGTTTTCATGATGATGTTGATGTTGTTGTTCTCCAAGTACAAAGTTACTATTTTGATTGTTTCTCCAAAATGGGTTGCATAGTACATGTCCAACACCATCATAGCTATTCACCAATCCTCCTGTTGTTCTTTGATTCACCAACATATTTGAAATCAACGGCTCAGAACTCATCATGTGAGAATGAGATGATGATGACCCCATTAAGTTAATATTCCCTTCTTCCTTTGTTGTAGCATGGTTAGGGTTAGGGTTTTGGCTTTGGTTTGATCTTAGTAGAGAAAGTAGATGAGAGTTTTGAGGAGAACCCCATAAGATTTGACTTGTTGGTGGAACGATATGTTCGAGATCAAACCCCTGACCATGTACTGACCTTCCAATAAACTCCGATGCAACCATTTTCATCTTATTAGCGGTTGTTTTTGCCGCGGTGTTTGACACACCGGTGTTCTTGTTTTTCCGGCAGCCACCTCCGATAGGGACGTTTCTTAAAGCGCCGCCTTTTGTCCAATAACGGCGACAAGTCTTGCAGAAATGACGAGGCTGAGTGAGGTTGTAATTGTTGTAGTAACAAAATTTGGTGTTCGATGAATCGCATCGTGGACACCTTAAGTTTTGGTTTTCCGATGAGGTGGTGGTGGTGGAGGTGATGGTGATGGTGGTGGTGGGTGTGGAAGATGGAGCTTGAGAATTAGAAGGGAGAGAAGAAGGAGATTGTGTGACTGGTTGAAGTAAAACTCCTCCTCCTACTCCTCCTCCATTAATGGAAGAGTAGTTTGTTTCTCCAAAGAGTTCTTGGATCATCTTTGTTATGTTTTGTTGTGGAGATCTACAACTACAATCCAAAAAAAAAAAAAACAGAAAAGCAAAAGGGTGGTGAGTCTTTTTGTGTTAGTGGGAGAAAAAGATAAAGCAAGTATGTTTGGTATTGTATGAGAGTGAGAGAGAAAGAGTAGCTAATAGGGATTCTCAAATCTACTATGACACTTGCCTTTGAGAATTCAATTTGTTGGCTTCGTTGGCAGTTTGGTACTGGATACTTCCAAAAGAATATATAGAATTAGGGACTAAAGAATGCATAAAATAAAGCCAATAATGAATCTTCACATTCTCTTGCACTGTAAAATGCTACATATATTATAATCAAACAAAGAGATAGAAATTACGACAAAGTTTTGGAGAAAAATAAATTAAAAGAAAGAAAGAAAAAAAAACTAATAAGTTGGAGTACCCTTGTTCTCCCATAAATAATATTAATAATAACAACGATGTATGTAAAAAAGGGAAGGAAAATTATTGCGTTGAAGTATTTGAAAATAAAATAGTCAGTAAATATTTGAAACCCTTAATAATAATAGTCCTAATATTTATATAATCTAATAAATTAAAAACCTATTGATATTAGAATATTAGAAAATAAAATTATTATTCAGAATTATAAAAAAATGATATTTTTCTGTTTATTATTATTATTATGTGTGAATCAAATAAATGATATAATAAATGTTTATCTTATATTTATCATATTATTATATTTTTATCTAATTTTATAAGATATATTGTCTTTATCATATTCTAACTATCTAAAAAATCCTAAAGAGTTAAAGTTTTGCATATACCTCTTATATATAATTGCTTACTCACACACACTATGTTATGAAGTGGGAACAATGGTAAGGAAATTAAGAAAAGTGTATAGTTACGTGAAAGAGGAAAAGGGTTGTTAAAACACGAAAAAACTAAACTGAATTATTGAATTATCCGTTTCTTTTAATATTCGATTTGATTCCATTTTTTAACAAACATAATATTGATTAATAATTACAATTTGGTTCGCAAGAAATGAGTCGATTAGTTCAAAAAGGTATAGTTCAATATTTTATAAAGATGGTTTGATTTGAAAATACATAATCAGTACACCAAACCTTTATATCTACTCGATTTATGATTAAATCATCAACATTCAATTCAATTTTACCAAAGTATCGTAATAGTTTAGTTCAATTCAGTTTTCTTCTTGAACTGATCCACGAACAAATGTGTGTAAGAAAAACAAAACTCTATACTGTATGAGAAAGGTATTGTTTCCTTTTTCCTTGGTCGTCGCGGTCAATTTGATAAGGAAAATAATTGATTTACACTCATTTATTGAATTGACAATTTGAAAATAAAAATTAGATAGATTGATGTGATAAGAAGAGTGAGATAAAGAAAAAATGAATTTTAAATGAGTATATAAAATATTAGGATGTTCAAACATCAGTGCTGATTTGATATTATGATTGGAAAATAAATATTATTATTTTATTAAGTTCATAATTACTTTTGATCATGTAATTCAAACCTAAGTTAGAGACTTATTAAATGTATCTATCAAAACATCGTGCGGTCTTTGAAGACCCAATTATGAATTATGTAAGGGGGAAAAATCATTTTTGCATGTCCCACTTGAGAGTAATTAGTGTTCATGAAAAGTAACGTAGCTTCGTTATTCTCTAATCTCTATACATCCAAACAGTTTGATTTCATTTTCTTTTTGTTTGTTTTACATAGCAAAGGAACCAAACAATGGACTTGAAAAATTCAATATTGATTGATGTTTCTATATTGTTTAGTGCAGAAATGACTATAAATGTATTCTCTATATGTGGTTGAGGGTTTTGGGAGTGGGCCTGTACTTCTGATTCCATATAATAATAATAATAATAATAATAATAATAATAATAATAATAATAATAAAGTATTTAATATCATTATTTCTAGATCAAAATTCATAAAATCAATCAAGATTTAAACCTAGCTATAATGTTAAATATGTATTTAGTTTTCTATAAAATTAAAGATTTTTAAGTTTAGTCTTAACAAATATTTTATTCATTTTTATCCCTTCTATTATAAAAATCACCCTTTATTTTTTAATAGGATTGACAAAAACCAACTATTTTTATAAAATTGGAAGACTAAAAATTGATGAAAAAAATATTAAAACTAAACTAAAAAAATAATATTTTCTAGGAATTAAAAATATTAATCCCATAATTATATAAAAAAAATCTATTAGAGAATTTACTAGTAATCAATTTTTTTAAAGGTTTTTATCAAGTTTTATTAAATATTGAAGGAATGAGCATATCTGGTGGGAATACGTGTAAAAGTTGGTATTACCAGAGTTCTAGTTACTACTCTCACTATTTCATAAAAAAATTAAAAAAAATAGTTTAAACATATTCATTCTTTAATTTATTTTTATTTATATTATTAGATCAATGGAGTACTATTTTTGCAAAATAAAAAAACAATTTTAATAATTAATGAAAAAGAGGCATTGCGCGCCCGAAACTTGTGGCTTGAATAAAGCCGTTCCCCACACACTGGCGCGCTTTGTAGGAAAGAACCAACACACGTCCCATTTTCCTGCTTGTGGTACAAAATCTGCTGGAATATTTTCAACCTAGCTAATTTGGCCCTATATACATGTGTAGTTTCTTAGACAAATATGGTGAACAAGGTAAAGGTGATTATGATGACAATCCTCCCCCTCTCACTTCAAATAATATAGGCTAGCTAATAGGAGTATATATGCCAGCTAGCATATAGTACATCATCTATCTAGTATCTACTAACTAAAGAGATACAACACATGATTAATCATCAATTTATATATCCATTCATGTAAGTATAAGAGGTACAAATAAATTTATACATCTCAATATATTGACAGAACAGCACTTTACTTGCGTAAATAAATTTATATATCCCCACCTTCATTGAAAGAGCAACTCTCACCGGTACATCACAGAGTTATCTACCTTAGAGTTAATAAAGAGGCAGAGATATTTCAGAGTTAATATAAGATAATTTCTGTTACTTTAAAAAAAAAGTATTTCAAGAGTCTTAATTTAATCAATAAATATGTTAATTTTTTATTATATATTAAATTGACTGAATTATTTGTATGGTATATTTAACTTTGTAATTTAATCTCTTAAATTGAATAAATGATTTTTTTAATTTTTTTATTTAAATTAAAATTAAAATCATTATCAACTAAGAAGTTTAGAACTCTTTCAATTCTTTTTGTAAAAACCGTTTCACCATCAAAGGAAATCGCTCTCCTTCGTCCTTCTATTGACGTGAAAAAAATTCTCCATCATTCTTCCACTATAGCGAGAAGATCCCTCCACTAATTCACGCATGTTTGCAATGTCATCTTGGAACCATCGACCAAACATTGTCATCATCGCACCGTTGTTTTCAGGCTTGTCTTTGATTTTTAATGAACTGATAACGAAGATAAACGATGTAGAACAGCGGATGGAGACGGTGAATAACGAGTGCAGCAGAGAGATAACAGGTGTAGAGAAAAAACTTGATTATTATTTATATATAGCTTAATAAATAAATATTAATTATTTTAAAATAAAACAAACAAATAAAACTTCAAAATTTAATGATATTAAATTTAAAATATGTTCAAATTAGATGAATGTGATTAGACTACTAGTGATCTAATTTGACGGTACATGTCAATTTTCTATTCTAACATAGAATTCCCTTCACATAAATATGTTTAAGTAGGTTTTGTCGGATTTGTAAATTAACGTGTTAAAATATATGGTAATTTTGTAAATAAGTGATATTTGTTTAGTGCGGTTATAACGATTTAATATTGATAATAATAAAATAAAAAACATATATCACACATTCTTTTTATGCGCGCGATAGATATGAGAATCCTAAAATCCCACGCCTCCTTGATGTTCCTCTTCCTTTATTTACGTTTGTTCCTCCCCTCCATTCTTTATGTTTCATCTCCATTCCTTTCACTTCATCTTCCTTCTCTCCATTTCTCTGCTTCTTCGTCGACGTCCTATGTGTTCTTCGCCTTCATCGACGTTCATTTGCACTCTTCGATGTTCGTTGTTGTCCCAATATTGTACTTTTCGTTATTATCGACATTGTTCGTTATTGTCAGCTGAAATTGTTGGAACATATATGTTATTATGTGAATTGAGAAGAAAAAATAATAATAATAATAATATTTTGTTAAAGTACCACATTGGAAAGAATTGATTTTTGTAAATTCAAGTGGAATGAAACGTGTTTTTAAAATTCAAGTCCCACATTGGAAAGAAATTTTTTTTGAACTCCATCATTGGAAAACTCTCCTATTTTGAGAATGCTAAAGTCCCACATTGCTTAGAAATCATATGTGAGTTTGCTTCCATCACTATATAATGAGCATCAATCTATTGAGAAAAGCACACCAAAGTTGGATGCTTTTCCCAACTTTCTCTTTTCTCCCTCTTTTATTCTGCTCGCCAATTTTTGAGTCACTTCTCCCCTTTCTTTCTGTCCCTTCGGTTTTTAGAGCGGTTGTTATGCCGTAGTCCCTTCGGTTTTTTAGAGCGGTTCTTATGCCGCAGTCCCTTTGGTTTTTTAGAGCGGTTCTTATGCCGCAGTCCCTTCGGTTTTTAGAGCGGTTGTTATGCCGCAGTCCCTTTGGTTTTTAGAGCGGTTGTTATGCCGCAGCCCCTTTGGTTTTTAGAGCGGTTGTTATGCCGTAGTCCCTTCATTTTTAGAACGGTTTTTGTGCCGTAGTTCTTTTGATTTAGAGTGGTCATTGTACCATATTGCGAATGACTTTATCGTCATATTGAGAGTGGCTTTAACTGCCATATTGAGGGTGTAATTCTAGAACGGTTTTCTACAGTGCAGTGGAACTCCGATACAGTGAATCTGGGCTGTTTTATCCTGGGGACTTCGTGGTTGATAGTCTGCCTTGCACAATTTGGGCAGTGCCGCGAAACGTCTTAAAGAGAGCGACCTAGTCCGCGACTCAACCCAGTAATATCTTCGGTGGCATAAATTGTGATTTTAAAGAGTTTTTCGAAACTCAAAAATAACAATTTTAAGACGTTTCTCTCTGCCATGTCAACCGAAGAGATTACTGGATTTGGTTCTGTTGCCTCTGATTTCAATGAATTGTTTCAATTTGAAGCAAACAGAAAAGGATAATAAAGCTGAAGAATTAACCCATGGGAGAATAATGATAAGAATCATATTCTTAAGAGACTTGCTAATGATCTGTATAACTACTACAGTTCCAGCAATACTGCTAGTGATTCTATGAATATGTATGTTGTAAGGTGCTACTCAGAGTATCATATGTCCGATGACATATTCGTGGAGGCTGAAGAAAACTCATGAGATCATCTATTAAGGTACGTCACTCATGACATATTTAATTTAAATGCTGAAATTTAATATGTCTCTTTTTGTTTGAATGTTGAAATCAATAAATGTCTCCTGCTTACATGTTGTATGATTTTAATTTTTGACATGCTAGACTATGTGATGTGAACACATTTGATTTCAAACTTAAGTAACCTAGGTTTAATTCCAAAATTATCTATGAATGATTTTGAAAAATGTAATATTTTTAGTTAAGCTAAAATAAATAAATAAATAAAATGCTCACATAAATTTGTAGTTAGAGAATTTGAGTATTTAGATTTATTAACATTATGATATATGTGAATTTGATGGGACGTTAACAAGGAATGAAAAATGTTATTTCATTACTTTTATTGATGATTGTTCTGACTATACTTTTGTATATCAAATGAAAAATAAAAGTGAAAAGCTTGACATGTTAAGGATCTTTGTAACTGAAATTGAAAATCAATTTAGTAGAAAGATTAAGAGGTTCTAAATATGATTCTAGTTTGTTTAATGAATTTATAAATTGTCTGGAATTATAATTGGAACAACTGCACCATAATTGCTTGAAGTGAATGGTAATGTGGTAAGAAAGAATAGAACTCTTATTGAACTAGTTGTTGCTAGTATGTTTAACTCTAGTGCTGCATCTCATTGGTGTGAGAAATATATATTGCTTATTTGCTATGTTTTGAATAGAGTTTCTAAATTTAAAAACAAAACATCTCCTTATGAGATAGTGAAGAAAAGACAACTGAACTTGTCTTATATTCAAACTTGGGGCTGTCTGGCTTATGTCAGAATCCCCGATCCCAAGCAAATTAAACTCCCCAACAGAGCCTATGAATGTGTATTCATTGTGTATGCAATAAACAGTAAAGTTTATAGGTTTTATGACCTAAATGCAAAAACGATCATAAAGTCAAATGATGTTGACTTCTATGAAAATAAATTCCCTTTCAAATGGAGAAATAGTGGGGGCGGCGAACCAAGTCAAGTTCCTGTGACAAGAAGCGCTGAAAGCAACAAACAAGAGAGTAAGAGTTGCTAAAGATTATGGACCTGAATATATGGCCTATAATTTAGAAGAGGATCCTGCAAATCTCAAGGAAGCGTTGTCGTCTTTGAATGCAGATTTATGACAAGAAGCTATAAATGATGAAATGGATTCTCTAGAGTCTAACAAGACCTGACATTTAGTAGACTTGCTTCATGGTTGCAAATCAACAGGTTGTAAATGAATTTTGAAAAAGAAACTAAAACCTGATGGATCTGTTGATAAGTACAAGGCACGCCTTGTAGCCAAAGGTTTTAGACAAAGAGAAAATATAGATTCTTCGACACTTTTTCGCCTGTCACTAGAATAACATCCATTAGGGTGCTCAAATCACTTGCGGCTATTCATAACCTGGTGATACACCAGATGGATGTTAAAACACCTTTTTTAAATGGTGACCTACAAGAAGAAATCTATATGGAACAACCTGAAGGCTTTGTGATACATGGGCAAGAAAGCAAGGTCTGTAAGTTAGATAAGTCTTTATATGGTCTTAAACAACCTCCTAAGAAATGACATGAAAAGTTTGATAAGTTGATTATATCGAATGAGTTTAAGTGAATGAAAGTGACAAATGTATTTACCACAAATTTGAAAATGACATTTGCACTATCATATGTCTTTAAGTAGATGACTTACTCATATTTGGTTGAAACATTCATGCCGTTAATAATGTGAAATCATCGTTGTGTAACAACTTTGATATGAAAGACCTCGGAGAAACAAATGTAATCCTTGAAATCAAGATTACTAGGTCAGAAAATGGTCTTTGGATTAGTCTCACTATGTTGAAACAATCCTAAAGAAAATATAAATGTTTTGACTGTAAACCTGCTTGCACGCTACATGATCTAAGTGTTAAACTTTTAAAGAACATTAGTGAAGGTGTTAGACAAACTGATTATGCGAGCATCATTGACAGCCTTAAGTATGCCACTGATTGTACTAGACCCGACATTGCCTATGTCGTGGGATTGTTGTGCAGGTTTACTAGTAGACCTAGTATGGAGCATTGGCACGCTATCGAAAGAGTCATGAGATACCTAAAAAGGACCATGAGTCTCGGATTACATTATCGAAGATTTCCTGCCATCATTGAATGATACAGCGTTATTGATTGGAACATTTTATCAGATGACTCCAAAGCAACCAATTGCTATATTTTAGTATAGCTAGTGGTGTTGTATCTTGGAAATCGAAGAACAGACGATATTGGCTCAGTCAACTATCGAGTCTGAAATGATAGCACTAGTTACTGCTAGTGAAGAAGCAAGCTGGTTGAGATGCTTGCTAGTTGAGATCCCTCTATGGGAAAAATCTATGACAGATGTGTTGATCCACTGCGATAGTACCGCGGCTATTGCGAAGATTGAGAATCGTTATTACAACGATAAGAGACGACAAATTCGTCGTAAGCACAACACTGTTAGAGAGTTACTTTCTAAAGAAGTTGTTATAGTGGATCATGAACGCACTGATGATAATTTAGCAGATCCTTTGACGAAAGGATTAGCTATAGAGAAAGTCATAAATACATCCAAAAGGATGTGACTAATGCCTATAGAGTCACTCATGATGGTAACCCGACCTAAAAGACTGGAGATCCCAAGAATTAGGTTCAATGGGTAATAACAAGTTGTGAAGTGATATGAGATGAACATGCTATTATAAATTAGAGAAGCATGATTCCTGAAGCGATAATAGGATGAGGTAATAGAAACTCTTAATGAGATCTATACTCTATGTGGAGGGAGTACCTAGCTACAGGAGTACTCTTGATAGACTCACCTATGTGAATGTGGAAGTGGGGCCGCTTCCTATGGAATTTTGAGGCAGAATTCCTAGAGCGTTCACTATACTGAGATACACGTGCAGGGCCATTAATGCACGGGCTTTTGAGAATACACCCTATGAAAAGGTTGTGTGTGGGTTTGATGTCAGAGATAGAGTTCAAGACTACGAGTCACTCTTGTTGAATCTGAATCTTACTTACTATGCAAAGGTTCAAGTCAAGAGACACCTTTGTTTATGCACGATCTTATAGAAGCGTTTGACGCTATTTCAGAAACACTTTTTTAAATTCAAGTGGGGGATTGTTGGAACATATATGTTATTATGTGAATTGAGAAAAAATAATAATAATAATAATAATAATAATAATAATAATAATAATAATAATAATAATAATATTTGTTGAAGTCCCACATTGGAAAGAATTGATTTTTGTAAATTCAAGTGGAATGAAACGTGTTTTTAAAATTCAAGTCCCACATTGGAAAGAAATTTTTTTTGAACTCCATCATTGGAAAACTCTCCTATTTTGAGAATGCTAAAGTCCCACATTGCTTAGAAATCATATGTGAGCTTGCTTCCATCACTATATAATGAGCATCAATCTATTGAGAAAAGCACACCAAAGTTGGATGCTTTTCCCAACTTTCTCTTTTCTCCCTCTTTTATTCTGCTCGCCAATTTTCGAGCCACTTCTCCCCTTTCTTTCTGTCCCTTCGGTTTTTAGAGCGGTTGTTATACCGCAGTCCCTTCGGTTTTTTAGAGCGGTTCTTATGCCGCAATCCCTTTCGGTTTTTTAGAGCGGTTCTTATGCCGCAGTCCCTTCGGTTTTTAGAGCGGTTGTTATGCCGCAGTCCCTTCGGTTTTTAGAGCGGTTGTTATGCCGCAGTCCCTTCGGTTTTTAGAGCGGTTGTTATGTCGTAGTCCCTTCATTTTTAGAGCGGTTTTTGTGCCGTAGTTCTTTTGATTTAGAGTGGTCATTGTACCATATTGCGAATGACTTTATCGTCATATTGAGAGTGGCTTTAACTGCCATATTGAGGGTGTAATTCTAGAACGGTTTTCTACAATGCAGTGGAACTCCGATACAGTGAATCTGGGTTGTTTTATCCTGAGGACTTCGTGGTTGATAGTCTGCCTTGCACAATTTGGGCAGTGCCGCGAAACGTCTTAAAGAAAGCGACCTAGTCCGCGACTCAACCCAGTAATATCTTCGGTGGCATAAATTGTGATTTTAAAGAGTTTTTCGAAACTCAAAAATAACAGAAATACATTTGTGAAATAAGGGTATTTCATATAGATGATACATTTTTTGTTGTTGGCGTTGATACATATTTTTTGTACCTAACTTGCAATCCACTATTTATAAATTATGGTAGTACTATATAAATGATACTAATTTCAAATGAGATTTATGTGTAAAAGTATTTAATTTTTTCTATATTTGCATCTAACCAGAATATACCTTATTTGATAACATAAATTTATATTTGAGAATGTACATATGAAAATAGTGGAATGAACAATAAAGAAGAAATACTGATATAATTAATTTGAAAAAGTAATATTAGAATGTTAATGTTAGCAATTGTTTAATTGAGTACTTTATAATATGAAAAAAAAAACTTTTTTTTTTCTTTTAAATGATAATCAAGTCTCTTACTTTCTTTCTTTTAACTTTTAGAGTTATAGAGAATTGAAATGTGTTTACGATTTCATACTAACAAGATTACTTATTTGTGATTTTTTTTTCTCGAAATAGGATAATGAGGAGATGCTATTATCATGATCATCAGCTATGAACCTTTACCATGTTTTTAGGTGATATATAATATATAAACTACTTATTAGCAATTTAATTATGACTCTAGTTAAACCTACATTATTTCTTCATTTAAATTCTTTAGCATTTGACTGCATTTTTGTGTTTTTGGTAATTTATTTATCTTCTGATTTATAGTTTATAACATAAAATATACAATGATTTATGTGCAGCAAATCATGTCAAATAGTACTTTGCAGTGCAGTTTTGGTGCTTTGTACTTATTTCCAGATAATCAATTTAGAGATCAAAAGTGCATATCAATCTGCAAGTGGACATTCACTATTTGACTTCTTGAAGCTTGATTACTTTTGGGTGGACCATGTACAAATTATATCAATCTACAACAGGCTTTTAAAGAACTCAAAACTGATTCATTTGTCTCTTATTTTTTTATTTCAGACAACCAAAATGTTTTGCCTTCATTGTGTCATCAATCTGGAGATCAATCTGGATTTCATTATGCAGACTAATCTGCAAAATATTCTGCATGTTTGTTTTTGCAAGTAGGCATTCAAATATTGAGTTTTAATTGTTCATTAAATGTTAGGAATACCATCTGAAATGTCAATTGATTTACTGCATGCTGCTCTTCCAAAAAGATCCCTTTTGTCAATTGTTCTTTAAATGAATAACTAGAACATTCTGGTTAATGTTCTTCCATTATTCTTTTAACAAATGACTTAATAAATGACTCAATCTTGAATTGATTTCTTCTTCGAAGTTGATATTTGTCATTTTGCTGAACTAATATGATTATTTACGAATGAAATGAACTTGTTCATCATGAGAATATTATTTCATAACAATTAAGAATATTGTCTTACATATGAGAGGACAAATCTTATGTTGAATCAATAATTCCTACAATTTCTCTTTACGTTACACACGTTGTCTCTTGTCCATCAAATTTTCCTAAGATACTTTAGTATAAGTATGAATGTATTGGACACTTTTTTCGTGAAGATACAATAATTATTCTCTTGAATGATTGATATATAATATATTCTTTTTGAGATTCTTTCATTATTAAGTAGATATTTATACACTGGTTGATGTGAATGAAATCTTTTTTGTCCCACTTATGTATTTCATGTTCCTTAAACTCAAATATAAATATTAGTAGATCACTATTTATAAAATTTAATTATTTATTTCATAAAATTTTGTTATCATGAAAACATAATTAAAATAATTTTTACCTCAACATAAATGTACTCAACATAAAAACATAAATGTACACCAAATATTTTCCTATTTGATATCGCCTGAAAGCAAAAGATATATAAATGAATGACGATGAAATTCCAAGACTATATTTTTTTAGTTCACCCTTGATTGTTAACTTTTGATAAAGCCAATATATAGATGGGGACTAAGAACATAAAATATAGTTATATAGATGGGGAATAAAAATGTTGAATAATCCAATATATAAACATACTCATTAGGTTTGCTGACTTTATGCAATAATGTTGATTGAGACTGATTAAAGCAACAGATTTCCAAATATAAAAACAAAACACAAGTTGTTGTAACAATATTATCATGTGAATCAGACTAAAAGAATTAACCACCGTGTTAATTTCTTCGTACCATGCATGGAAAATTACCTAGAAAATCATTGAAATAAAGAAAGCTTTGAGAATTGAGAGTTGATATATAGCATAGGAATATCAATTATAGAGATAAAAAATCAAATAGAAAAAGGAAAAGGAGAAGTTGAGGCAGCAATAAAACAGGGAATATCAATTATTGAGATCGAAATACAAGTATAAATGTGATAGTGATTTGATGTGTTTGCACTGTATACAGACGCAGAGGCAATGGTTGTTCTGTATGGTGTTCAAATTTGTGACTGTGAGAGACTATTTTGTTATATGTTACGATTTATGTCACATTTGTGAGGTTATATATATATATATATATATATATATATATATATATATATATATATATATATATATATATATATTAATCAGAAACATTAGTAAACATGACTTTAGATAATAATTTTAATAATTAAAACTCAAATATTTTTAATAATTATAATATACTGAGAATATAAAATTATTATATTTATTTTTTATTATAATATTTATTAATAAAAAATATGTAATTTATTTTTTTAATATCTTTTATTTTAATTTTATTATAATATCAGTATTCTATTAGATAGGAGAGAGATTTGGAATGAAGAAAGAGAGAGGAAATTAAGGGGAAAATATTTTGAACTTTAAAATAAGCAGTAATTTAACATTGAGTCCATAAATAAAGAACAAAATTAAAAAGTACAATTTGACATTTTGCTAATTTTCTCTATCCTTATATAGATATAAATTTTTGTATTTTTGTTATGAAAAATAAATTTATGCAAATTGGTTCTTGGGAGTTTGCCAGGATTTAATATATAAGGACTTAAGGCCCAGAGGACACCTATAGTAATACTTATGGACTACCTCCGTCATAAATATCAATTGCATATTTACAAGAAAAGTTTGTATGTTTTTGTATATGACTGTTACTAAATTATTTTTTATGTATAAATATATTTAATCTTTATTTTTATCTTCTAAGACAAAATGATTCACTTAATAGAGATATATTTGGAAAATGAATAATAAATACAATTAATAAATTATAAAAGTAGTTTATATTTAGGATCAAAATCATATCTGAAAAGAATGTATAATTATAGACAGAGGTACGATATGTTCCCCATTAATAAAATTTTCACTTCGACAATAAAATTTACTAAAAATATATATGTGATATTTGACTTGAATTGTTATCAATTAGACCAACTTATGTTTGAATAAACTGTTAAAAGAAAAATTTGATTATAAAACTAACTAAAAAATTAAAAACAAGATGCTACTTTTGTAATTGTAACATATTAAAAAACGGTTTTGTCTAATATAATTAAAATAGTCTTAAATCGTCCCTACTAGTATTTTAATTGATACTGTTAGATTAAATATTTTATTACAAATTAAAACTTTGAATATCACAACAGGGCCGGCTCAACCAATTATGAGGTCTAAAGCGAAATTATCAGACGGGGTCTTTTCAAAGTTAATAAATAAATTATTAATATTCTTATTAAAAATTGATCTTACGTACTTTTTTTTTATGCAAAATCATTTATCAAATTATTGTAATTGATTTCGTTTAACAATTCTTTTTTAATCGATAATAAAGCTAATCCATTTAAAAAAATTTCTAATTTCAGCCAAATATATAGAAAAGGTTGATATCTGATACAATTGAAAAAAAGACTAATAATTTAGAATATAAATATTTACTTAATACTTAACAGATTACAGATGAAAAAGAGACCAATAAATTAAAAACATATACCTTAACATATACCTTAATCAATTTTAATTGGCTAATTAAATTTTTTTTGGAGGTTTTATTGTTTCTATATATAGTTAAAGGGTTTTGATAATATATTATTGGGTCTTTATATCGTATAAAAATTAAAATAAAAAATTTATTTTTTAGCGAGGCCTAAAGCAAGGGTTTTAGGTGCCTCCCCTTGGGCCGACCTGTATCACAATTGTATTAAATATATACGACTATATTTATCATTTTTTTACGGGAAAAAAAAAATAATAGTTGTACTTTACACGTATAGAATTCGCGTTCTATATAATAATTGTACTTTACACGATGAAGAAACAAAAATAGTGTTTATTGATGTAGAAGAAGCATTAAATGAATACAATTCATCGCGCGTGCCGTCCGGAGAGGGAGACAGATACTGAGTCAGAAACATATGTGAAAATTCAGAACTGAGAATTCATGAATACGAAGAGATGACCGACATGCATTTTAGTTTTCGTTCTCGTAGTACAAATAAGTATACAAACATAGTATATGTAGCTAGCTACTAAGGATAGTGTTGTGTTTGTTGTGCATCCTTTATTCTCTCACGAAATAAAAAGTTAGCATTAGAAAACGAAGCGCACATGTTGGGCAACGCGGGTAGGGCGGGCACTTAGGTAGACTAGACATTGATTCTTTACCCTCTTGTCGCTTTCAACTCATCTCCCTCATATTCTATTGCTTCCTAATAATCTTCAACTTTTCTTCAATTTTTCACTTGTCATTCACAACATGTTAGTACATTTGCGATTTCGATTACATAGGGCAGTTACGTTGATGTCGACTACTAAATCAAAATTAGAGGATTTTCATTTTAAGATATATTTTCAACTTTTAAAAAATAATTTTTTTTTTATTTTTAAATTTGAACGGTTAAATCTTTGATTAAATTGTCGTGATTAAGCGAGTACACACAATTCTGATTTATATATTTGATAGACCTAACTATTATTTTCTTGATTATCTTTAAAAACTTTGATGGTAATTAAACATTGATGATGTCTTGTGATCAAAGTTTGGGTGTTTGTATTCGACAAATTATTAATTCTTTGAACTTTGTTTTTTTATATTGAATTTATATTTTCCTCTTTCCCGTTATGTGGGCAAATTCATCTAGGATAATGCTCATATTTAAATACTTATGGTGCGTTTGGAACACAAGAAAAGAAAGGAAAACTAGGAGAAAGAAATGAACTTTCAAAAACTCTTCCATTGTTTGGTTCTATAAAATGGAAAGATGCAAAAAGACAAAAAAAAAAATTGTTTTTTTCTTCAGAATCACCCCTTGCTTCTATTGTGTATCTTAAAATATTCTAGTCACTTTGTTAATAGTAAAATGATTAATATTCTAGGCATAGATGGTCAATATTCAAATAGTGAATATTTGGCCCAATCGAAAATATTATATGACAAATCAAAGCCTCTAAAATGTGAGACATGTTAATAGTAAAATGATTAAGATATTACCCGAACTAATAGGAAATTTATAATGGTTCACAAATAATGCAGGACTTTTCATTAAATTAAAATGATTGTTTACAGTTAATTATGGAAAAACATGACATGTAGGTAGGAAGGAAAAATGAAAGGACATGACTAGAATGCATGGTGATGGAAAAGATGGGATGGAATATCCCACATTCCTATAGATGGGCCCCTACACATGTCTCCCTTTATCCAACATCACAGCTTTCTCAGACTCCTCTCACTTCGTTTTTTTCTTGTGTTTTTCCTCTTTTCTCCTTCTCCCCTTTTAACTGTGATGATAGGTACGTTTCTAATCCACAAGCACGGATGCAAATGCAATCACACTTATCTAACCACTCACTCATTTTCTCATGCACCTATGAACTTAATCTGCCCCAAATGATATATAATTACACGAAATTTTCATAGTTTGTAGTAATAAACTTGCTTGTTAATTATACGAATTTCTATGTATGCGAATTCCATTTGATTAAAGATAAGTGCTCGATAAAAGTGGTGTTTGCCTGATCAGTAACTAGACCATGCGCACAATGATCCTTTTTTTTTTATTTATACTTTAAATAATAATAATAATAAAATTGTTAACTCTAAACGAACTAATTCTAACAACCTAACGTTATTCAATTTTAACAAACTAATTTAAAAAACTTGTTTTATCTTTTACACCGTTCTTAATTTGTTCCTTTTACTTATTTTTACATAGATGGTTGTTTCGAGTTTTCAACATCGAGATTGAAGTACCACATCTCTAAAGTATTGTTTGACTATCCATTGCGTCTTACATTTTGGTAGTTTGAAGAGTGTGAAAAATAGTTTATAAAATATTTTTAGTCTCAATTATTAAAAAATGTGAAATATTTTAGTGTAATTGAAGTAGTTGTGCTCTATTAACTGTGCTGTAGAGACTCACATGAGTTCATTTCCACAGAATACACTATTGTTTTGTTTGTTTCGACCTCAAATTCGCAGCACCATTTCTATAGGTGTTGTCCGTTTTTGGTCTGTCGTGAGTGTTCACGATCTATCCTAGAAAAGTGTCTCGATAATTTGAAAGATGTAAGAGTAATTTATAAATTATTTTATCGTCGTGTACCGAATGATGTGAGATTTTTTTAACCGGAAGAAAGATGATCTAGGACGGTAAGTGGATTTGAGGTTGGTCGTAGCAACCGATGCAGAAGAAAACGCAAGTGAAATGAGGGAAAGGCAGGGTGTGGCAAAGAATTGTACAATGAAAGATACATAGTAGTTTCCAATTTATTTTTATTAAACTCTTGATTATTTTAATAATAATTATAAATTTGATGGTTAAAGAGATGAATGATGGGTCTTAGTTGTAGTTTTCACTCCCAGCATGTTAGATGGTCCCCACCTTAAAAGCAATAAAACTAGTCCGTACTTAGTTGGAGAACATATAGTATAGAGGTAAGTGCAACCACATTCCACAACGAGATTGATTGAGGAGTGAGAGAATTGATATCTGACAAAAGATATGGTTAGACAAGATTCTTTGGGTGTGGAAAATTACATAGATGGTCTCGTTTGTATGTCAGAGGGAATATGAATATGAATATGGCGTGAAGTGTGTTATTGGCCCTAGGGAGGAAGCTATATGAGGAATTTCTGACAACCAAATTAGAGCCCACAAAAAACCATGACGACGACCAAAGGTGTGACTGTTCAAGAGAATTTTATGTTACCAATGCTACCTATCTAATCTATCTACGACTTCATCCTTCTTCGATTCTTATATTTTTATTTCGCCAGCCTTTATTGGACAGGATTAACTCAATTCGTTATCAAAATAATTAACTTCATCGTCACCATTAGCTTCATCAATTCCCATGCGATTATACACCCAAGATCCCCAACTTAACATAACATGTATCGTAATTCATTTAATTTACCTCGCTTTAGTTAAAAAAAAAATTAAATGATTTTTTTAATATTTAGTGTAATTTAATTTTATATGTATATATATATTATTTCTAAAACATCAATTTTAATAATAGTGAAAATCAATTAATAATTAATAAAGATAATTTATTAAAAAGATATATTACACTTATATTAAAATGTTACTTACACTCCTTTTAGTTGTACAGTTGCACTGACCTCCTTTTTAACATTTACACCGTTAAATTAATGTTGAGAAAAAAGGAAAAGTGACTTTGTTTATGTGCATAAGCGGAATGTCATTCTAAAAACTCAAAACCCTTTACAGGATTGTAATCTTAGTTCCTAGTACAATCCAAACTTGTTTTTCATATCAAAGACATTTAACTTCCTTACTTCGCTGATGTGATAATACTGGCCACCTTCTATTGCCGACATAGAGTATTCATCTTGAATCAGAAGAAGTGCTTATAATTGTTTACATTGCTCAATCTCTAATAATTAGAGAAAATTCGATATGAATTGTAATGTAAAATAATTTTATATTAAAATAGTTTTATACTGTCATATCACATCATTTCATCTTACTTTTATGATAAGATATATATTAGATCATTTTTATTAGTTATTAGTGTAAAACTTTTACATTAATATGGTACATCTATTAAACTCTAATAATTAATTTATTTGGTTATTTTATACTCACTTCGGTTATATTATAAACAAAAAAAAACCTATTTCTATAGTCATTAAAAAATTTAATTAAGTCCAATTAATTTTTTAAATTTTATACATATATAAATCAAATGTATTAGTAGAAGTTACATTAATCAACAATACAATTCAAAGTCACTAAAAATAAAAAGGATGAATTTGCAAACAAACTCACAACTCTAAGTTAAAAGCATAAAACGTCAAAATATCTATAAATATGACAAAGTTGAAGTGTCCAAAATACTCTATCTTCGAAACTGCAACGTTGAAGACACTAAAATCATTGATTAAATTTTCATTGAATTGAAGTTGATATGTCAATGTGAAATCAAACGAATAACTCAACAAGACAAGAAACAAAAACATCGCCACAAGGCGGGAAACCAAAACAACGTCGCACTAATACGATGAAGTTACGAAGAAAAAAATATATGTGTGAAAATCACTTATTTAGATAAAAGATAATGAGAAAAATAATTTAAATGAGTGATTTCAAACTAAAATTGGTCTTTAACCACCTCTCTTGAATGAAGAACAAAAAAAGAAGAAGAAAAACCAAAGAAAAACGAAAGAAAAAGAAGAAAAAAAAGAAAAAAGAAGAGAGAGGCTGCTAGGTTTTCACGAGAGCAACCAAGTATATAAACCAAATTTATTAAGTTATCTTTTTGTGTTCGACATTTAACTATCTTTGCAATGACAATGGGATATTATATGAAAACGAATGGTAATCATCTGTTATCAAGTGTGTTGGATAAAAATAATATTTGTGCCTTATTTATATTTCCGCATATGTTAAATGAATATTTAATGGATTTCTAAGTATTTAAAAAAAATTAATGGATATAAACAAATATTAACTTTGGGTAAAAGAGGTTGTCCATTTGATGGCTATACTTGCTATATCTGAGCTTAACAAAGTTTTGAAAATTTTATCCCATACCCCCTAATTATATCTATACTCCCAAATAAGCAATGAAATGACGTTTTTGTCCTCGCTTATATAATAAAAGTCCAAAAAAATTATTATTTGTGCGTTTAACATTTCTGGAACTCAAGAGTGAGTTTTTTTTTTTAAACTTCCGGAAATCTTGAATACATGGTTTCCGGTACACAAGCTTACTACTCTGGAGATATTTTTTGAACTTCTTCGGTACACAACCTTCTACCGGAAATCTTTTTTGAACTTCTACGGTAAAGAAGCTTGTTTCGAAAAACTTTTTTGCACTTCTCCGGTACAATAGCGTCTTCCGGAAATCTTGATGTGTAACATTTCCGGTAGTTACCGGAGAACTTGAACCTCAAGTTCCCCGGAAGTTAGATTAAAAAAAATTTATTATTTTTTATTTTAATTAATTATAGTTTTATAACTAATTGTGATTTACTTTTTTTAATTTTTAATTTTTAATTTTTCAGTGGGCACATGAGGAAGAGAGGACAAAATTATGCGAATTACGTGTGACACTGATACTTCTACATCATCTGCGATGAATCCTCTAGAGAGGATTCGACTGACATCTTCAAGAAGAAGAAAACGGATGATAATTGAAGACGATGATGAGAGAGAGCATGATCTTCGATTTATTTCATATGTGACTATCTATCACCATGAGGAGCCTCCTATAGTGCATGAGGAGGAACCTTCTATAGTACATGAGCAGGTGGATACATGAGCAGAAGGAGGCTGCACCTGCTCATGAGGGAGAGCATATGGAGGAGGGGCATGATGGAACTCAAGGACCTGGTGAGCTCACACGATATCCTGGAGACCTTATGATTTATCCGTCCTTACACGGTATCATCATCATGTTTTAGCTAGACTGTGGTTTGGTGAAGTATGTTAAAATAATTATTATTTATAGTTCATTAAAAATATTTAAATTAATTATTATTTTTGGTCTATATTTAATTTTAATGTTATTTATTTTGTTTGTATACAAGAGCGACCATTGCTGAAAATTGTTGCGCATGAAAAAAAAATGCAACAATTTACTCTGCGGGTACTCCCAGGACCCATAGAGAATTGAGTGAATTTGTAAGGATTGAACCAATTATAGCGGGGTAGTTTGAAGATGATCGATAAAATTGAATTTTGTGAAATAGTAAAAAAAAATTGAGAATAATTTTGACATTTTGAAAAAATTATGGGGGTATGGATCAAATAATGGGGGTACAAGGTCAATTTTTCCAAAGTTTTGATTAGCTGGGTTGCCTTGCATTCTTTTGGGCTAATCCTTTGTGGATACGGTTGTGTAGGCTAAGGACAATTTGTTTTTGCCCATTTATATTTTGGTTTGAGTGAGTTGGTCTGTTTAGATTATGGATTATATGATTTAAATCCACATATTTGTTTATGACTTGTTTAACTTTTTTTTTTTTAAAACAAGAAAACAATTTTTGTCCACTATTTGGGCAATGCAACGTAAAATTACTAACAATAATAATTTTTTCATTTTACCAATTTTTTAGATTTTAGATTTTTTTATGATACATTTTTTTTTTTACAAAAAGTGCTTATTTATTTTTTTATATATGGTCCATAGATCAGCTCTATATCCATAGATCAATGTGGGGGTGAACCTAGATCAACGTATCATTATGAAAAATATTTATTGTTATAGAGAAATTTGGTAAAAAATACAAAATTCTTATGTGGTTGCATATCACTCTTACGTGATAACCACAAACTCTTTTATGCATGGCCCCCAGCCAAAATCTATATATACAAATATCTTATTTTTATGTATTAATTTTCTTTCTTGCATTAATTTTTTTTTTTGTGAAAAATAGCATTGTTTAATCATATGACAAAGTTAAAGGGATTTTGATTCATTTCTTGATCCAAGTCGTCGCTCAACAGATGAAAGTTACTATAGGGATAACAGATTGATCTTCCTCAAGAGCTCACATCGATGGTATGGTTTGAAATCTTGATGTTGGCTCTTTGCCACTTAGCCTCAATAGCTTTCCATTCTATCTATATGTAGAGATGTATATGGGGTGGGAGATATGGGGTGGGAGCAAACACAAATAACACTCTACTGTTATTCGTTCGTTGGATAAAAATGATACTCATTTCTGTCTTGTAATTGCATAAAGAGTATTTTGTAGATAGTGTATCCTCGTGAGTACTTGCGGATACCTATTCATTTTAGTCTTTTGATCATATATTTGTGTAAAATTATACGAATCCTTCGCTCTATAAAATTGATCCATCAAAACAATACAATGTGGTGTTTGGGATATGTCAAAACATTATTGATTTGATGATCTTTCTTAAAAATGTTAAGCATGAGTATAACTTATTACCATAGGCTAAATTTTAAGGTTTAATTTGATATTTTTTAAAGTTTGACAAAACTTTAAATCCATTTTAAGAGTCTGATTCATAGTTTTTTATGAAAATCTATATCACTCAAGTGGTGAGTGGTATTGACTTTTTTTTATATATATATATTAAAGAGGAATCATATTAACTAAAACGAACGCTGAGAATAATAATTTCCAGCATATTACATAAAAAATGAATAAAACAAAGGAAAAGGTGCGTGCATCGTTTAAACAAAAAAAAAAAGAGCATTGTGACCAAACTAAACTAAGAAATGAGCATATGTATTTACTTCTATTGGAGAGTAACTAATGGAATAGGTCAAGTCTTTCTGATGCAATATAGAAATAATCTCTTCAAAGAAGATAAACAATGGAGTAAACTAAGTATAATCTTTTTTTAGCATAGAGAGGAGGACCAGGAAGTCAATTTCAAAAGTAACATTATGAATATTATCACGAGCCAATAAAACACTAACTGTGAAAATTCCAAATTTCAAAAAATAAGGAGCTAATAGATGTCACTTTATAGTATAAAACCGATATGAACTCAATATTATGGCCGTGAAAGATTTCCCCACAAGCCAATGAACCATCAATATGGATGTAAGAAGCATCAACGTTCATCTTCATAATCCCCACATGGGGTTTAATCCATGCTTTTTTTATTTTTTTTTTATTAGGGTTAATCAAGTTCTGCTTCAAAACCTTGCTCTTAATCAAAGAGTTATGAATAAAGTGAACTTGGTTCGAAATTTAGTGCCACAAATCACTCCTCATATTTGTACTTTGGGAGAAAATAAAAAAGTTTCAATCTTTGTAGAGTTCATTAACCACCATATCAAAGAACATTTTCCTTGCCCAAAGGATGTTTCTAATATTGTTGTGAGTGAAATTTCATTCAAGCCAAGCATAAATACCGAGGGTAAAGATTTTACCCCAAAATTAAAAAAAAATTGTAAATCTTTTATAAAAAAAAATAATAAAAAAAAGTTTAAAATTTATTTTCAAAAAAGTATCAGTTTTTTTTTTAAAAAAAAGTGGGCGCATAGGTCCACCTAAGCCAAAAAAAATTTATGGATTTTTTGGTTTTTGGGGGTTTCCTTTCTGGGGACCTTTTAAACTATGAAAATTTTTGTCTTTCCAACATGTGGGTTGGGGCCAATAATTAATGGGTTTGTAAAATTGACAGCTCTACCTCTACTCCATGTTTAATGTGAAGTTCGTCATTTGCTCATATATATAAAATAAAAATTTCACTTTTTCATCGTTTCCACATAAAAGTGTTCCACAATATAGTGTCTCAAATTTTCTAAATTAATTGAAAATTTAGAAACAAAATTTCCCGTTCATTGATATAGCTACGAGAATGTCAATCTAGTTGACACAACACTAACAATAGCAAGTAATGACAATTAGTATTTAGAAATCCTATATATACTATTTATGACTAAGTGAACAGTGAGATTTTTGAAAGTTGAATGGATTTTTTAATTTATTATGACACAAAGGTAGTTTAGATTCTTATGAAAAATTAAATTAAAGGTAGTTTGGATATTTAAAAATCAGCATAGTGGAGTAAAATAGAGTGGAATAAAAAGTTCATTTCATTGTTTGAATACTTTATAATAAAATAAAACATTAAAGAATATTTTATCTTATTTCTCTCAAATTAAAAGAAAACAAAAGTGAGTGTAAATGATGGAATACGATAAAATATATTTCATTATATTTTACTGTACTTAATTCTCTTTTTAACTATCCAATCAATGATAAACTTAGTTTATTTCATTCCATCTCTCATACAAACAATCCATACATAGTCTAGAGGTGTAACTGAAAAAAATCAATAGATTTTGTTGTTGAAAACTATACCTTAAAAACTACTCGAACTCACCATGCAAAACGGACTGGCCCAATAAATTTTTGATAAAATATGGAGCGGAGGAAAAAGTCTCTAAAATTTTGAATTCTATAATTCGACAGTAATAAAATAAAATCAATTGAAATAAACGATCCATAAAAAGAAAACCTTGTTCCTCTTCTCTACTCTCTAATCCCTCTGATTCCGAAGAAGAGAAACAAGGAATCGTTACTTAGCTTGCTTATAGTTGCAAGTTAAGTAAGTTGAATTCCAAATACTTTACACGCTATTTCCTTTCTTCTCCGATTCACGTAATTGCTTCTCCTCTTCCCAAACAACTTAGGGTTCCATCCAATTATGAACTGTGAAGTTTGCCAGCTCAAGGAACTTGTAAACCCTTTTTTACCTCCTCCTTCTTCTATTGTTATTCCCACCTCGTCCATCTTAATTCAAATTTCATTGCTTGTTTCAGGAACTCGAGCACTTTGAGATACGCGAAGTTTTGCGATGTAATTCCATAAACTTATCATAACTTTGCTTATTACTCTTATAATTATAATTGTTGTTGTTGTTTGATTTTTGAATTGAATGAAGCTTAATTTATGATAAAAGTAACGGTGTTGCAGGCATATTGCACACGATCATTTTTCATCGTGCTTTGGGTCTTGTGCGTCCAAAAGATGTAGACTTGGAACTTTTTGACGTTACTTATGTACGTTTTTTGTTTCAATTTTTGTTGTTATTATAATCATGGATGCGTTATTCATATAGAAACAACTGTCGAATTATGTTTATTTTATGCAATAACATTTGAATTTGAATTTCCACTTTTTTTAATGAACTGCATTAAGTTTTTTATTGTGATATAGGTGCAATGTGGAGAGGTGGAGGTTGAAAAGAAAATAGAAGAGAAAATTGAGCAGTTTGTTTGTTGGGTGGAGAAGCATCCAAACAAAAAGAGTCAGGTTAGCTATTTGTTTGTTGATTTTACTCTTGGGAGTCACCGCGTCACGTATAGTTAGGGTTTTAACTTTAGGGTCAGTTCTAGATTGACAACAAGATGATAATTTTGTAAGTTAAAGTAAATAAAAAACAATTAGCGTTATTTTTTGTCCAAATACACTGTTCTGGGCTTTACAATTTGAAGGGGCAATGCAGTCCTGTTTTTTTAAATGGTTTTAATGAAAGGAGTGGAGGGTCCTGCTATTGGTTTTACTCATAGTTAAAGCAATTTGTTTCAATCTGATGTGATGTATTTATCTAAACACTTTTCGAAATGTTAATGTAAAATAAGACCGTTGGCGGGTATGGAAGTTGCTTTTATTGTAATCAAATTTTCTTATAGGGCTCTGAATTGGATGATGCAGATATGCTTATCTTTCTATGAGGTTAAAAACAAACAAGCATCTTGGTTCAGTAACAAGATTGAACGCTTGTATTGGGAGCAATGGTATATTAATCTGAATGTAGCCCAGCATCTGAAATCGCATCCTAGCAAGTCTCATCATTCTAAAGTTGTTGATCCAGGAGGTACAGTTGCTTTCTGTGTTCGATAAACTAAATCTCTTTTATATTTCACTCCTACTTTGCTATTAGTTCCTTCTGGCGCTCTCACTCTTTTTTTGTGTGTATCTGTCTCATTCACCATGTTTCTTGTGAGTAGAGGGAGCGTTGGAGGATAGAAATGCTCGAAGTGCAGCACTTGAAGTATCACTTCGTGAGGTTTTATTTCAAATAATTAAATTCGTCAATGAGAAAAAGGATCATGTTCCACCAATACCAAATTTTGAGGGTGCTATTTCATTTCCCTATGAAATTACAATACCCAGGTGAGCTGTTTGTACTCTGTCCAATCATATCCATTGTGATTATGCATCTCATGTATTTTCTTCGTATATTGATATCTTTGATTCTGAATGATTGTTCTGCTTTGTTGAACGATGATGTTTGCTGTCTTTAACGGTGACATTTTAGCATAACATCATACATCAAGTTGTCCAATTTTGGTATGTTTTGATCCATCTTTGAAAATTACTTGTGATCATGATTTGCCTATCAAACATACATGAGAGATATGCAGAACTATTAGGTCAGCAATCCTCTATTGTAGTTTATATTGGCTACCCAAGTGCGAACACAATAAAATCTTAAAAAAGTGTAGTGGAATGGGAATGCTAAGATGGATTAGTGAACTTACAAGAAAAGCTTAGTTTTTGGAATGAATGTGTGAAAGCAAATTAGAGGAGCACTTATTGAGTAAAAGATGGGAAAATTTACCTAGGATGGGTTAAACCATGTTATCAATCCAATAAGAATGAGAAACTATTTGAAAGATTTTTCTCTAAATGATTTTACTCTTCTACTGCAAAGTATATTTGTAATGGATCACCCTAGTGTCAATACCATTTACATATTTAAGAGGCATAGCATCAGCTTACTTTTCAGCGAATTTAAATTTTGGTGAAAACAAGCTGCCTCCTCCCCATAATTTTCTGATCCTTCTATGAGGAATCATAGCCCATAAAGATGCAGTGAAGTAGGACATTTCATCAATTAAACACTGCCCGTAAATGTAACAATTCAAGAAAATTGAGACTGAATCCACTCAAAATTGTTGAGAGACCAAAATCACATCTTAGTTGTAACAGAGGAACTAGAAATACAATTAATTAAGCCTTTATATTTTTTCTACTCATTGGGGAGGGGTTGTCCCATTTCTAATAGACTCATAATAGGGATAGGTATTGCCGATCATTCTCTTCCAAAACTTCACTCTCTCCCATTCTGTTGTCACATATTTATTGACATGTTGAGCCATTGCAAAAGTATTCTGTAAATCAACAAGTTGGATAGTCATTACGGTATCTATATAACTACTGTGTGACATGATAAATAAAGAAGTCTTTTTGAAAAGAGTTGTAATCAAAATATAACTTACTACTATTATTTTGGAGTATACTGTTTCAATTCCTCATCTTGGCATTGGCTGGCAAGTATAAACTGCAATTGTCTCATAAAAGCCAAGATTTTTTTATTATCTGTATTGGATGAAGATTTCTACTTCTTGGAATCTTGCATGATGAGTTTTAGTTTCATGTACGTTTCTTTAATTTTGCTAAAGCTACCAAGTTAACGCTGCTGGTTTTTACCAGTTCATCGGATTCTGCATTTGGGATGGACATGATCAAGAGAATGCTCCAGACTGGGCATCCAACAATGCTAAGTTGATCTTTAGAGTTTATCGAATGAAATTATTTGGATTCTTGTTCATATATTGAAGCTGGAAATCTGGTGCTAAAGAAAGCTGCTAGGGAAGTCAAGGTTCAATCTTTCTGTAAATAAAGAATCAATAAGAGCTAAATTAGTCGTTTGTCTTTTCAAATACTTCCTCATTTCTAAATCTCACTTTTGGTAATATTGTATTTATTTCATTCATCTTCTCTCCAGAGCTCTGAGTTCTGCAGAAGATATATCCAATGTCATGTGAAGTGATTTAGATCACATAGTGTCTCAGATAGCGTCAATATACTGATGAGGCTGGCTACTATATTGAAAGATGAATACTTCTTTCTGTATTTTCCAGTTCAGTGGTTCTGCTAGCTGTTAAGCATTTACTTTAATGTATATATATTTATTTGCTTGAGTTTGTGAACCCCAATTGCATAATTCTAAGCAATTTCTTCATGAACCTACGTATCAGCTTGCCATATATGTGTGTAAGAGATAAAGAATTTACCAAAAAAGGTAAATCTTATACCAATATCCAACCAAGAAACTTCATTTAAAAAATTGGTAAGATTCTCGCGGAATATCCTAGTAATAAATTAAAGTGATCTACTTAGTGGTTTTTTTTACTCAGATATTGTGGCATTTTAAACACCGGAACAAAAAAGATAATCTAAAATAATGTTGGATTTGCGTAATTTTAAATGAAATTTATATTTTGCATGATAAACTAACTACCTAACTGGCAACCCAGGAAGAACACATCTTAAGCATTGACTACGATGCCGAATTATCATCCTAACACCACTTTCAAATTGTATTTGACTAAGAATCGTTGAATAAGATTTGGTGTGATTGAGAAAGATTTGACTATGTTTTCTTCGACTAGTTCTTTATTTGCCTACAATGGCTTCGACCGATCTCAAATTCAACTGTTTGTCATTTTCAACTAACAACTAAAACATTCTCAACTAACAATTAAAAATATTTTTAGACATAAACCGTCCCTTAAGATTACAAGTTAAAAAATAATTAAATTTTATCATTATATAAACCTTGTTATTTTAATTATAATTTGTATCAGAAAAAGGAATGAATATACCGCCAAACTACAAGTATTACAAATGGATCCTTGTCTCCTTCTATCAAAGAATTGATAGTAAGTGAATAGATATAAGGACTAACTTAATAATTTAGATTTGATAGTTTAGTCAAAAAGGAATATTGTATGTCCCAAAAATCTAGTGGATTGTAGGGACTACGTTCTCATGCAAACAAGTCTCGATTCCAATAATTAGTCAGCAAAACGCAACTCCAATCTCTAAATTCCAATCCTGTGTATGCAATTCATTGTCTACATAAACCTGTAGGGAAACAATATAGTATGAAGCAACATTGCAGCAACCATAACAATTAACAATAGAAATTATACATAATGTATACGAAAAATAGTATAGATAGGAAGCATTATGTTCTTGTACATGGAGCTTGGTGTTGGTACAAGGTCAAGCCACTCCTAGAATGTGCCGGTCACCTTGTCACAGTACTTGACCTTGCAGCTTGTGGCACCAACGTGAAGAAAATTCAAGATGTTGACACAACTTTAGAGTACTCTGAACCTTTGTTGCAACTAATGGCCTCAATTCCCCCAAATGAAAAGGTAATTCTTGTGGGACACAGCCTTGGAGGACTTAACATAGCTCTTCCTCCATTTTTTATTAAATAAAAGTATAATTTTTAATTTTATTGTGCTTTTGATCCCTAATATAATATAGTTGAACTTTAATTTTAGTGTTTGTAATTCTTTTTTCCCATGCAAATTCCTAAACCATCATTTTTGTTTGAAAAAGCTAATGTGGCAAATTTTTTATGAGACAATCAGATAGTTCTTGTCTGCACCTTTGATCTCAAATACATCAGTAATACCAGCATTTTGGATCATCCATAGTTGAAATTTCAATGGAAAAGTGGTTGAGGTGGAGTCCATTTTTGTACATAAGACAATATTCATCCTTCCTAGAAACAATTGTCTAATAATTGAAAAAAAAAAAAAATGGAAAGGCTAAAAATTCTCATTTTGATTTCATCACAAAAAATAGTCATTTTGTTGAAACTAAAAGTGAAAAATATATATTCACTGAAACTAAAAACATATTCGAGCGTACATTTTAGTATGATTATATTATGTTTTACCATTTAATCAATTTAAGAGTAAAAGAGGTAGAAACATTGGGAAAAAAAAAACAGAGGTACTTTCGTCAACAACAAAAAAAGGTACAAACACAAAACTAAAATTCTTTACCGACCCAAAAACATTTTGTTTTATAGACATGATATGATTAAAGATTCTTTTTAAAAGATAATTAATATTAAAGAATCTAATATTATTCATATAATGCCTATCTTGTCCTTTGGGTTTAGGGAGATTACACTAAAATATCTTTACCATTGTAATTATTTTATTTTAAACTTCACAGTATGGTGAGAGTATCCAAGCGGCTGAATGGTTGGATACTGAATTCTCTCAGTGTGTAAACAAAACAACAATGTCCTTTGGTCCCAAATACTTGTCCAAACTTTATCAACACTCCTCGATTGAGGTAACTACAAATACTATCTTTGTCTCATATACTAGCTAAAGTAATGCATTAAAAAATATGACCAAGACTTTATTGAGGCCAGGGTCTGTCTTTGTGGAAGACTTGTCTCACCAAAAGAACTGAGGCAGTTCCACATGTTTTTATTGTTTGCCCCGAAGACCATGGAGTTCCATTGAAATTTCAACTATGGATAATCCAAAATGCTGGTATTAATGATGTATTTGAGATCAGAGGTGCAGACCATATCTACAATTAAGTCTAATAAAAAAATGTAAAAAATAAAACTTAAAAATTTGACGCTGTTAAATCTAAAATATAATCAAACTCATTTATAAATTTATAAATGATATGTCATTTAATTATTGGTGATTTAATTTAATAATAATATATAACATATTAACTTAACTTTTAAAGGTTACAGATTTGTTCGTGTCTCAAAAAAGCTAAGAGATTTCCCTCCCTATCCCTCCCCCTTCTCCCCAAAAGTACGACCTTCTCTGAATTCCAATCAAAGCCTTATGTTTCATTTAGTAAGCTACTATGTTATGTTTCATTTCTTTTGTTTTGTTTTTTTTACATATATAACATAATAAAGAAAATGAAATAATTAATTTTATTATTCATTTTCATATTATATACGAGAGTTTCATATAATATTAAGGACATATATTTTTTACTCTCTTATCTTAATTGAAGATAATGGTAGCCATGAGTTTTTTTTTTTATATATATATATATAAAATATGACCGATATATTATTAAAAAATAAGAATTGGAAAGAAGGAATAATTTGATTTCGTATTTTTAAAATAAATACAAAATTACCATTATATGATATATGACTTTGGTAAAATATTTTTTCGTACCATAAATTTATAAGTTGATTATCATGACTTCAATTTTTTATAAATTGTTGATCAATTTTTCTGTTTAATTTAACATTTGTCATTATTGCATAAGAATTTAATTGTGTAAGATTCAACTTTATGATAGTATACTTTATTTATATTAATTAGAAACGGTATTTATAATTTTTTTAGTTTTATAAAAGATGATAAATATCAGTTTAATTAACTCACACAACTGCTGCGAGATCTAACAATATCGATATTTACTAGTTAAACTAAAACTTAACTACACATTTATAAATTATTTTAATATGTGCAAAAATACTGAAACGGATAAAATATATTTATGTAATTATCTAACTCGTTCAATTATTTAAAATAACATATCATAATTATTCATATAATGTTTAATTAATATTTTATTTACTATAGACATATCTCAAACTAAATAAATTGGATCAGTATGAACACACGAGTCTATTGTAAATGAAAAAATATTATATAAAACAATAAATTTATTTAGATTCATTTACCAAATAGTTTAAGTAAGATCAAAATACTTATGTAATTTTCATCTAAGGTAAACTTTACTTGTGATCTAATGACTGAAATAAGACTAAATTACAAAGTTTATCTACAAAAGTGCATATTAGCTTTATGAAGTAGGATTTTTGATTTAAATATCTTTATTTTTATTACTGAAATACTCTACTTTAAAAAATATTTACGCGATTGTTCTATTTTTTTTTGTGGAAAGTCACTTACTCGTGCAGCGACTACCTGAAGGAAATTTTTTAAAGTTAATAGAAGGTCGCTTCCTCGGAGAACGACCTGCAACTAACACTTTTTTATTTATTTTAACATTTGTTATTAATTATTTAATAAATTAAAACTAATTAAATTAATTAAAAAATAGAAATACTAATAATAAATTAAAATAAAATACATTAATAAATTTTATATTTTAATTATTATTATTATTATAATAAATAATTATTATAATTATAATTATAATTAAAAATGATTATAATTAAAATAATTAAATTATATTATAAATTTCAAAGAAAATACATTAGAATTGAAGAAAAAAATACATTAAATTTGAGTAGATGTTCCAGCAGCGTTTGGACAATGTTTCCTAGGATGACCAGAGATCCGACATAATCCGCATTTTCTTGATACTCTTTTTGTACTGTCCATTTCTGTTCTAATGTGTTTGCTTTTTGGGCGACCTTTCTTGACTCTCCGCATGGTGACACACCTTAACACCTTGATATTGTGGCCAATATCCTTCCTTTGGTATGGGCTGGAGCGCTTCATCGTAGGTTTTTAGTACCGTTTCCACCTTGTACACATCAAGTATAAGGCTCCAATAATTATATTTTATGCTAGAACATGTTGCTATCACATGTGAACAAGACATATGTTTAGCTTGATATTTCCCACAATCGCACCATTTGTTAGGAAGGTTTAACTGAAGTGACCAATTGGTCGCCCTTCCCTTGGAGTTACCTTCTCGTGGACCATGAAAGTATGGTTGTTCCGATCAAAACTATCCACTCTATGACTCTTAGATTTACTTATTTCCAATTTCATAAAATTTATGCAAGTTTCTGTGTATACCTGACCAGAAGCTAAAATTGACGCGTGTCGTTTTCCCAGTGATAGGAAGGTAGCATGTGCCTTTTAACACTCCGTTGATCGACTCAACAAGGTTGGTTGTCATCTGACCCCAACGGCTGCCTCAATCGAAAGCTTGAATCCAATCTTGTTGAGGTATGTTGTCTAACCATTTCAAAGTCTTCAGGTTTACTATGCCGATTTCTCTGCGGTAATATCAATATGTAGGCTCATTGATCGAGTAACCTGTATTGAAACGGTAGACAATGCATTATTACACTAATTATATAAATTAAGAATGAAATTATTAAAAATTACACTAATTATAAAAATCAAGAATGAAACTATTACATATAAAAATAACTTTTTTCTTCAAAGCATTTTATTTTATTTATAATTTTTTATCCTCATTTTTTATTTTACTTTATTTACAATTATTTTATTCTCATTTTTTATTTTGTTTTTTTTAATAATTTTTTTATTCTCATTTTTTTTTTTTTTTTAAATTTTTTCAGTCTCATTATTTATTTTATTTTTGTTACATGTTATTAATTAATCACCCTTAAATGATAATCTGAAATGTCAAGGGCATGTTAACAAAAAACCAAATGAAGCCATATTACCATATTTGCAAGCAGTTGGTTTCGGTGAAGTGATCAAACTCGAAAATTATAAAATAGATGTCGGCCTGATTACTGCTATGGTTGATATATGGAGACCTGAAACTCACACGTTTCACCTTCCAGTAGGTGAGTGCACAATAACTATGGAAGATGCATATTACATTTAGGATTAAATGTTTCTGGTGTTAGCGGTTCAAATTTGGTGCACGTTAAAGAAATTTGTCAATATTGCTTAGGAGTTATCCCACCTGAGGGAGCAACAAAAGGCAATTCTATTAAATTAAGGTGGCTCAAGGATACGTTTGACGAAGTTGGTGAAGATGCATCTATATTAGAAAAACAAGCATCGTGTCGAGCATATATCCTACGTATGATCAGAGGGTTATTGATGTCTGACAAATCCAACAACCGTGTACATTTAAAATATTTTTCTTTATTAGGAGATTTAAATAAAGCATTCCAATATAGTTGGGGTTCAGCAGTTTTAGCTACACTTTACAGAGAACTAAGTCTTGCAACGAAACCGGATGTAATATCTATGGGAGGATGTGCATTGTTGTTGCAAAACTGAGCATGGTATCGTTTGTCTTGTGTTGCTCTAGAATCTCTCAAACCATGGATATTTCCACTTGCACAAAGGTAACTATATTATTTTTTTTCTTTTTTTATATAATTTTTTTTATTTTTTTAAAATTAATTGCTTACCATATTACTAATTCTATTATATTTTTTATTTTTGTTATATTCAACATATTTAATTTTGGTGGTTTAAATTTCGCTAAAGTTCCTCATAACGACGTAGAAGGATACCGAAAAACAATTGATCACATGATGGTTGAGGAAGTAATATATTCATTCACATTTATTTGAACTTTTTAAATATTTTATTTTTTATACTTGTTATAATTACTTTAGCTTATTTTTTACATATCAATTTTATTGGAGACCTTATCTAGTCAGGTTCCAGCATGAAGTTTCCGAAGAAGAAATGGTCACGTGGATTGCATGTACTTATCTACTCTGTTATCATATTGTTGAAAAACATCACTTGGACTGCATGTACTTATCGACATGAGGCGTGAGATTGATGATAATTGGAACTGGGTTTGAAGAGAATAAATTAAACATTGGAACGAACATCAGAATTACGTGTTGCAAGGTAACATCGTACAAGGTGTTTTATGTCATAGCACAGAATATATGATTTGGTTTAGACAACACACCAAATTATTTATATCTGTAGAACAATATCTCAGTGATCCCCGTTTACAACCGTCGTCATACCCTCATGTGCAATCGACCTCCCAATCAAGTTCACAACAACAAAACACTGCAGAACCGTCTTTATCATCACCTCACTCGCATGTCCCTATTGAAGTTCCATGTTACGATCCACCACCGACTCAATATTATGTTCCTTCGGTGCCAGAAATACCAACCCCCGGTTATCCGACAGAACATGAGATTTTCTATAATTTGTTTGGAACTCAATGCACAACTCATGAGTCGGCTTATGCTATGTTTGATTCGATGTATAATCCTCAGTCTCAAAATTTTATGGAAGCATGTAGGAGTGGTTCTATTCCACCTATAACTTACATTGAGGAAAATGATCAAAATTAGGATGAACCGGAAGAAACTCAACTCGTTCAGAGAGCTAGAGGAGTTCGATGACATCCTATATGTGGGACAGGTCATTTAGGTGGACATCATTGATATAAATTTGATGTTTTTTTTCTCTCTCAAATGTGATGTTTTTTATCGTTAATTTAATGTATTTCGTTTCATTTTCATGTTATTAATATAATTTTCTTTTTTGAAATTTATAATATAATTTAATCATTTTAATTATAATTATAATTATAATAATTATTTATTATAATAATAATAATTGAAATATAAAATTAATTTATAATTTACTAATATATTTTATTTTAATTTATTATTAGTATTTTTATTTTTTAAATAATTTAATTAATTTTAATTTATTAAATAATTAATAACAAATATTAAAATAAAAATAAATAAATAAATAAATAAATAAAAGGTCTAGTTACATGTCGTTCTCCGGAGAAGCGGCCTTCTATTAACTTTGAAGAAACATTCTTTCAATTAGTCGCTGCTCGGAGAAGCGACATTTCACTTGAAAAAAAAGTAGAGAAATCACATAAATGATTTTTGAAGTTGAATATTTCAGTAATAAAAATAAAAAAAAAAATAAAAGTTTTTAAATAAAAAATCTTATGAAGTACCATGACAACTTTAGAAGAGAAGACACATGGAAGATAGAGTTGTGAGTTTTCTGTGACTTTAGATGGTAGGTGATGATGCACAATAAAAAAAGACATACAACATCAAACATCACATCCACGTCAGAATTGGCAGATTAGTGAGAAAATTGTCAGATCAACCCTCAAATATCTTGTTGACAGCAATATACTAAATATGGATAGCAATTGGATCCACGCAAAAAATCTCTATAATTAGAATAAAAAAGCACATTATCTATGTAAATGTAAACGTGGACCCAAGTAATTATTCGCAAAAATAAAGATATCAGTGCGGTTAGAATTTTTACTACACACTCCGTTCTTCATATATATATATATATATATAGAGAGGTTTATTAATTTATACACATCTCATTTTATATATGTGTAAATTTAATAAAATTAATTTTATCTGTAGATACTTTTAAGATATCTTTTATATATATCTGAATTCAATTTCCTTTTATTATTTTTTAAGATAAATTAATAAGATATATTTCAGAAAAGTAACAAATTCATCTAATAAAAAAAGAAATTTATATTTAGAGGCAAGTTCTTTTTATAGGAATTTCGAGACTAGTTTTCTTCTAAAAGGTGTTTATAGATTAAATGAGTTAAAGTAACATTGGTCATTAAATGAATAAAATGTTCAACATAAATGTTACATTTATTAAACATATTAGTTAGTTATATAAATTAATCAGTTAGTTATGTTTATTAGTTGCTATTTATTGACTATATAGCATTATATATTATTTAATGTACTTTAACAATTATTTTATTATTTAATATTAGTGTGTATATCCATGCGACGTACAGGGTAAATTTTATTTTTAATTAGATTAAAAAAAATAGTATCTACATTATACTTGAAATGCAACATCACTTTAATTGACATTTTAAATTCTATCTATAATAAAAGCATGGATACTTAAAAAAAAAATTAGTCGACGGATTTCGATATTTCTAATTATTTATAGTTGAAGTATTTTCGACATTTCTTTTTGTAATTTACTAGCTAATGTGTAGTAAACACTTTTAAACTTGCAAGGGAGTATTAAACATATTAGTTAGTTATACATGTTGTACAAGTTAAATATAATAGTTAATTAGTTAGTATAGTTAGTTAAACTAACTAGTTGTTACTCATTGACTATATAAGTCTTATGTATCATTTGGTGTACTTGATCAATTCTTTCATTATTCAATATATTTTTCTTTACTTTTTGTTCAATTTATGATTTTATTTGTTAACAATACGAATCAATAAAAAAAAAAAGAGATAGAACAAAAGATGTTAAGTTCCATTTCAATTGGCAATCTTGACAATACAAATGTTAATCTAAGAATATATAGTAAGAATTATAGAATAAACTACTCTTAGTCTAATTATAACATAAAATCCATTAATATTATCTAACATGTCTCCTCAAACTCATGATGCATTAACGTGGAACATCGCTAGTTTGTCGATCATACAAAAAACTTGATCCTAAATATATTTTCTAATATTGGAGCACACCCTCAAACTAAAGCTAAAATCAAAACAAACAGAGAGAAACAACCAAAGAAGTAGCAACGACCAACAAAAGGAACATTAGAATGAAGAAACAAACCAAACGAAGTAAGCTCTGATACCATGTTAACAATATGAATCAATAGAGAAAAGGAGATAAAAAGAAATAACAAAAGAGGTTCGAGTTCTATTTCAATTGACAATCTTGAGAATACAAATGTTACTCTAAAAATATATAATAAGACACAAATAAATTAAACTACTCTTAGCTCAATTTTAACACATGGTCGTATACATAGCTGCGGAGCTTAGTTGTGACATATGGTGGTCACGGCCACCCCAAAATCTTCCACAATTTTTTTAAAAAATACTACTCCTTTGGTTTATAAGATACATTTGAGTTATAATTTGTTCAATAAAACTTTATCTAAAACAATCCACGACCCTTAACTCATGGACAAACCATTCACATTGGGCCATCTTAAATTTTATATTTATACTTTATGTCTAGAATATTCAAATTTTGAAATGACTCTCGTAATTTTATTAATATTTCTCCATCTTCTCATTATCTTCACCCTATATTTGGGTGAATGAGTATAGTACGGTGGTCCCAAAGGTAGAAATGTGATTTGACATATAATTTGGAGAAAACTTTTACGAATGAATTTCAGTCTAGTATGTGAAGGTGATATGTTATATGTGCATATTTTCTTGTTACATGAATTAATCTAATCAAATGACATGAGATTGGTATGTGTAGATCTTCGTTGCATCACGTAGATTAGTATGTGTATATAGACTAAAATTTATTTTACCAATTTTTTTAATTATTAAAATTGCACTTTTTTTATTAGACTCAACTTTTAAGATTTGAACAGGCCTCCAAAATCTTTAAAACAGACTTAATATATCAATTTTTGTATACCAAATTATATTCTAGATGTCTATTATTAAAAAATCGGAGGGAAAAATTTATAAAAAAATTACAAAAACAACTACTATAATTATAAAATAAAATAAAATAAATTTCCCAACTTAAATTTCAACTGATTTTTAATTATTAAAAATTACAACCAAAATTGATTACTACCTCTCTTCAAAATATTTTTATAATTTACAATTTAAAATTCTTATATACAATAGAATATTATACTCTTTATTTATCTATTAAAATTTTAAAAAATTAATAATTCAAGATATGCCGGTGCCTATCCATATTATTTAACATTATTTAGAATTGTAATAAGGCCCCACCAATCACTGGCTTTCCTATTTGCTTTTATCGTCTATAAAGAGTGCCGTGATGAAGCAACATCGCATTATTTAACAATAACCACAACAACTACAAAACACTATGCATACGAAAAGTAGTATAGATAGGAAGCATTATGTTCTTGTACATGGTGCTTGCCATGGTGCTTGGTGTTGGTACAAGGTCAAGCCACTCCTAGAATCAATTGGTCACCTTGTCACAGTGCTTGATCTTACAGCTTGTGGCACCAACACGAAGAAAATTCAAGATGTTGACACATTTTTTGAGTACACTGAACCATTGTTGCAACTAATGGCCACAATTCCCCCAAATGAAAAGGTAATTCTTGTGGGACACAGCCTTGGAGGACTTAGCATAGCTCTTGCAATGGAACAATTTCCAGATAAGGTAGCTGTTGGTGTTTTCTTAACAGCTTTTGCTCCGGACATTGAACACAAACCATCTTATGTCTTGGAAAAGGTTTGTTTCTTAAATTTGTCAATTTTTTTTCTAGAGTTTTATCAATTTGAATTTTTTTTTCACAAATACAATTTCTAAATGTTATTTTCCACTAATTCTAACTGTAAATTTTGGGTGAGATTTTTTTTAAAAAAAGATTGAAATGATTTTGATTTCATTTATTATATACTTAATTTTATAAGTTATTATTAACTAATAAGATAGAATATTGTATATGGTAGATGTTAGAAGAGGTAAGTTCCATGTCAAAATTTGTCACTGTAATTTTGATGTAAAGGAAGACTTTGATTGAATTTTTTAATTGAAACCACAGTTAAAAGGAAAAGTAAAAGCAACATAAAATTAAAATAATGTTTTGGTAAGAAGTTAATTTATAATTTTAGATGATAATTAAAGTATAATTTATAAAGGACTTTATATGTTTTATTGTCAGTAAAATGAATGGTGAATACCACTATAAGTTCAAATGACATATTCTTTTTATATTAAAAAAGTTCTGCATATTTTTTCTTCTATTGTACATGTTTTTTAACCTCAAATAATATATATATATATAT
>JBBPBP010000004.1:13854846-13870558 GCA_037974735.1 Cicer chorassanicum
TTAAAAAGTGTTAAAGTACAAATAAAAAATGAAAATATTTCAAGACTAAATAAATTAAAAATAAAATGTTGAAATTCTATATAAACTAAAATTTATTTAACTCTAAAATTTATTTAACCTTAAAATTTATTATTATTACTCATTTGTTTCAGAAATGAGTAGTGTTATTGTAATACACACTAGACACATAATAGAACACATATACAATACTTTTATATTTTATAAAAAATTAAACATGACTTTTACTATATTTTTTATACAATATTATATTTGTATAAAAATAACATTACTTTTTAAAAATAATTGTTCCTCTTTATTCTTATTTTTATTTTTATTTTTATTTTTACATTTGCAACTGAAAATTAGGTGATTGAAGACCAAAGTAAAAGACTTTAAGAGAATCGCGAAAACTTTAGTCAATAATGGACAAACATGATAAGATTTGACAAAATTCTCATTGTTTAACTCAGGTGACTTTTGCTTCTTGCCCATTTCATATTTATTATTAAATGAATATAAATAAAATAAAAATATATATTTTATTAAAATAACTTTATTAATAATTAATATATTTTTTATTATTATAAATATAAATAATTTAAAAATTATATAAATAATATTAACTGAAGAATATAATTAAAAATAATAATGAATTTTATATTAATTAAAAAACATTTAATTTAAAATAATATTTTTTATTATTATAAATATAAATAATTTAAAAATTATATAAATAATATTAACTGAAGAATATAATTAAAAATATTAATGAATTTTATATTAATTAAAAAACATTTAATTTAAAATAATTTTTTTATTAAAGTGACACTAAAAACATTAAGTATATGTTATCCGTTCATAAATAAGCCACGTATAACGTGTTTATTCTAATTATTTGGTTGCAGTCGATGGGCCCATTTTTTTAGATGTCGGTGTGTGCTTTAGGTTGACTTATTTTTAGCATCACCTTCTTATGATTTTATAAAAGAATTTAATTTTGATAAACTATTTTTACACTGTCACAACTCTTAAACCATATATAATATTTCATTTTTTTCATAATTATTTATAAAATTATTCACATAATTAATTATAATTTTTGTCGATTGTGTAAAATCTTTTACACTACCAATTTTACATTTAAATTAAACTCTTTATAAAAATAGAAGAGTGGAGAGATTGTTAAATTTTTGTGTTTAGTTTAAATTTTTAAGAGGAGAGGAGACAAAAATATTTTTAAAATCATTTAAAATTTTCTCCTCTCATTGAATCGAATAAAGAACTATTAAAAATCATTCATCTCCTCTCCCTTTCCTCATTTGAAATAAATATATATCTATTTTCCTTTGTTCTCCTTCCTCCCTCTCCTTCGTTGAATCAAAGAGACTTTAATTTTTTTTTTACAATAGTCAATATTAGTAATTAATGTTGTTAATATTATTAGAATTTTGTTGACAGTAGAGATCCAATTCGCAACTCTTTATCATTCCTTCCTTAATTCATTTAGGTCAATCATCAAATTAACTTTATATCTCTTTGTATAAACTCCAACTTTTAACGATGTATCGTTGATTTTATAACTTCAAAAGAGAAAAAGAAGTGTCAAAAAACTGTTCTCTTATACAATATACTTTGTTTTTATTGCCAAAATTTAAATAAGTTGAACTAATTCATGTAAGGAAAATAGTGTGTTCATACCGTGATTTAAAGATAAAATAATTGTCTGTTACTTTTTTATCAAAATTAAATTTGTTATAAAACCATTATTTATTTCGGTTTATTTGTTTTGTAGTTTATACAATGGTTTTTATTAAAGATAAATATTAGTCGTTAATATGTTATATTAGTAGTAAGCGTATGAACTCTAGAAGACTGTTTAATTTATAAAAATATTTTTTTTTATCATTTCTTAAAATTAGTGTTTATATTATTTGTTAATAAGAATAGAAGACACTTTTGAAATAAACAATTGTCTACATTTCTATAAATAATACAAATGTCAAGAAATTGTTTTCATTATTTTTAAAAATACATCTTTACTAATTAGTATTTCATCTTATCTTTATAACAATAATTTACTTCAATACTCTTTTATCAATATAAAATAAACATACCTTTTAAAAAATAAAAACATTTCATATTTTCACAAAGTGTCTTATCTCTACCGCATGAACTAAATCTTAAAGATTTTTCATTTAGGGATTTAAAACTATATCTTAATAATATGAGGGAAATACCAAAAGATAGAGAAAAATCTTCATCGTTATCTTAAACTACAAGAGATAAGTAAATGAGGGAGTAATTATCTTCATGGTTATTTATTATTTTTTAAAATTTTACAGTTTATTGAGAGTACCTCTGCAGCTAAATGGTTGGACACTGAATTCTCTCCGAGTGGAAACAAAACATCAATGTTCTTTGGTCCCAAATTCGTGTCCTCCAAGCTCTATCAACTCTCCTCCACTGAGGTAACTACACGTTCCAAATTAAAACTAACTCTTTGTCTCATATATAATTATGCTGAAACATGACATGTTCGGCCTTCACTTATTGAAGTCTGGTATAAAAAATAATGATAATAATACTAATTAAAAAATGATTGAATTTCGCAGGATCTTGAATTGGCGAAGACTATAATGAGGCCAGGGTCCCTCTTTATAGAAGATTTGTCTCAGCAAAAGAACTTCTCTAAAGAGGGTTATGGGTCAGTTTCACGTATTTATATTGTTTGCCATGAAGACCTTGCAATTCCGTTGAAATTTCAACAATGGATGATCAAAAATGCTGGGATTAATGATGTTATTGAGATCAAAGGGGCAGATCATATGGTTATGATTTGCAAGCCACAAGAGCTATGTGATTTTCTAAATCAAATAGCTATTAAATACGTGTGAATTCATGAAGTAGACTTTAGCTTTATTTGTTTGGTTTGAATTTGCCTTGAGTTCGCATTGCAGTATATCATCATGTTTGAAATTGTGAGACACTACATTGGAGAAATGGCATGCAACTTCTGTGTTTTTCCATGCATGTATACATCCTTAAACTTTTTATAAAAAAAAATGTTATTTAATAGCATGTAGATCTTTATTGAAAATGTACAACAATTGTGAAGTGATGAGCTAATGGTAGAGCTCAGTCTCTAACACGAGCATCTATCTTTTATGCTCATCGTACTGCTTTTGATTATATTCCTAATTCTATTTTCTCTATTATTATAAATGAAATACTCAGAGCTTGCTTGAGTGAAAAAAAAAAATAGTTTGGATGATGTGTAATTTGGTTTCTACTATTTTAAATAAGTAGGGATTATTTAAGTTTATTGCCAATGAGAATTGTCACAAGGGGCTAAAGGATTAGGAATAATACATTACGGGTCTCATATAGCTGCTGCTTTTTTGCACAATGGAGGTGGAGGAAGATCTCACAAGATAGAAAAAAGGGATAAATAAAATTAGGTTTTGAATGCAGTCCCTCTCTTATTGGTATTAATTTTATTTTTATTATTTAAATATGAGGCTATGACTAATCAAATAAAATTAGGTTTTGAATGCAGTCCCTCTCTTATTAGTATTAATTTTATTTTTATTATTTAAACATGAGGCTATAACTAATCAGTGCCACATCATTTGAAAATGTCACTTCGTATATGCCAATTGGAATGCTGTTTGTTGCGCCAACATTTTTGTAACGGTTGGTGACGTCAGAGACAAAAACAACAGCTTCTAAATTTGCAGGAATGAATCATGAGAACTTTTTGTAACGGTTGGGATCGGTCTTTGGATTAATCTCCGACGATTTAGAGCATTGCTCACCCTGAAACATGAGAACTTTTTGGATTACTAATAGGATATGTCACAAAAGGTTCCCAACGGGAATATCATGCTGCTGACTAATAGTTTTGAGTGAATGGATTGGTACCTTCAGAGAAGGCATATAAGTATTGATCCATAGAAAACTCAATACATATGTAGACACTAATTTATATGGACACTATTAGCATCCATTTCTCTCCTTTCTGTCCATCAATGCTACCATTACCTGTTATCAACAACGGTTCCATTCAATCAGTTAACTAATAATTAACATTTGAGCATGACAACAAAATAATTTCTGGTATAACATTTTGAAATCACTCAAGGAGAAAGGCCTACTCACCAAATATGTAGTTTTATAGTGCCATTAATAATCACAAGATAGCCAAGATTCCAGGGTGACATATGATTCGAGCAGTTTAGGTAATTACTCAATTTTCTGTCCATCGAATCCCTTTTCCTGGCAGCATAACTCTTGAAATCTTCTTAGACTACAACAAATAAGTTCATAACTATTTGTTGAAGGTATACAAGAAATAAATCATTGTTAAGCAAGTACCGTCTCAGAAGCACTTCAGGATTATATGGAAACAGGCTCTTTTGATGAAGATTTCCAATTGAATTGTTCAAAGATAGTAAACATTCTGCAGCTTTCTTGAATTGTTCAATGTTACGTTGCTTGGAGTCATATTCATTGTCTTCCTTAGAATTCTTGATATCCAATATGATACTTCCATTTTTGTCAACTGAAGAAGGTGTTCCATCTGTGACAAACTGTAGACTATCCCCTAAAAGTTTTCTTCTCTTGCAAGATGATTGATTTAAAAGTTCATCAAATTTTGGAAATTCCACAAATATTTTCCATGAGTTGCATATTAAATGCATGCATCTACCAACAAACGTGAAAAAGAGAATAGTAAATACCAATTTTCAACTAGCAATAAGTGTCAGTGTAGGTGCCACAACCAAAATAGTAATTCTCTTTCTCGAATTGTTTCGCTCTTGACATTAAACTAACCATTCCCACAGAGGGTTTTAAACCCTGAACTTGTTCTACACAATCAAGTTAAGGATAGGGAAATTTGTTTTTGCAACATATTATAAATTGTGAGGCTGATTAGATTTGTCTTCTACATGAATCATAGATGCAACAAAACCACAACATCGAAAAACATCATAAGCAAAAATAAGACGTACTCCAAATATATCGCAGAAAATTAATCAATAAAACATATCTGACTATGACCTTCCCTGCTTATTTATAATCATAGAAACTCAGAAAGGAAAATTTTGTGGTCCAAAATAGTTAGTATGACATACCTTAGAAGATATTTAGCACAGCTTATTCCAGTATCTTTTGAAATGAGATAGTCAAGAAGCACTTGATGATCATAACGTATCTGCAGCTCAGCAAGTAAACGATAAGATAATAAGTTTTTTTTTTTCAAATAAAAATAATTAAATGAATTTTCCTATCTGCATTTACTAAGCATGTATAATACTAGCCTCTGAAAGAAACAGATGGAAAAGATACACGGGATTAAAAATGTCTGATAGATCAAATGGAAAATCTCTCTTTATATCCTGATATGCAACATCTTTTCTTCCAGACCTACATCATTGAAATCTCATTCTCATGACAGTGAATCTTTCGATTAAGTGGTTACTAACAAAAGTTAAAGATTAAATACACGTGCTTACAGTTGCTGGAGACAAGATGATATGCTAAGCAATTGCAAAAGTACTTCAAACAATAGATCATCCTGCCATTCAAGTGTTAAATAGCATTAATGAAATTACAAGATGTTGTCAAGAGACTTAAGACTATTTTGCTAAAGGATAACAAATAAGACTCTGGACTCTCATTAATGCCTCAGTTTTGCAAATATATTTTCAATCTAGAAAGCAAAATTTGAAGTATTCCGACAAGAACACAGTAGCTTCTTTGTTAAAAGTTTTCATGCCTCACAGTTTGCAGTACATGACCACCCAACCGGACAAGTCAGAGTCATCATTCTAATCAAAGATTCATATGATCCGAGTTTAAAAAATGCTAAATTTTCAGAGCCAAAAACTGTTTTGAAAACAATGGCCATGTCAGACACGCTTCACACTCATAAACTACTTTGCACAAACAGCATGAAAAAGGTGATAAGACAAACCTCACAAAGATATAGCTGGAGAAAAGATGACATGAAGTTCATACATATATCAGAGTACTTTTCATGATTGATAGAGACCTCAGTCAGAAGATGTTTTTGAATCCACCTGTAAAGCTCTAGTAATCCTTTTTTTCTGCTAAACTGATCAAACTCTGGATCTGGGTTATTGGTGAAATATGAGCTTGAAGTTGAACAAGCATTGTGGTTTTCCTTTGATCCTCTTTGACTGATCAAACTGACAGAACAATCCAGTAAGAGAAAAATAGCTTGTCTTTGAAGGTGGCTGGAAGACATCCCATATGCTTCACCATCAGACAAACTCAATAAAAATGGAGAGCCTTCAAGACAATCACCTTGATCAGATTGAAATTGAGTTAAAGGTTGTAGCAGAAGCTCTTGAAAGTAGTTATGAAGGATTTCAAGCCAAGAAAAATAGTCTGAACAGTCCATATTCATGAGTGAACCAAGCCGGATCATCAGATTCTGCAAGGAACAAGGTAATTGGTTTGAACAGTTCAGTTCTTGCAGGAGCAAGGTTGTTAAACTTGAGAATCTATGTAAACTCATTGAATCTCCATAGACTCGACTCGTAAAGTCGTAGGAGCTTACTTATACAAAAATAATACATAAAATAGCTATTGTAGTATCTAAACACAATTTAATACTATATGCACGCAGTAAATATTCAACATTCAAACTTATAAATTAAATTAAGATGGGTTAACAGTCTAAACCAGATCAAACAAAAAAAAAACACAAAAATAAGCATTGCAATCAAAATTGACGGTCAAATTCACAAATTGTGTGACAGGTTTACAAGTTACAACTCAGAAGACAAAAAGAGTAAAACAAGTTCAAAATAAAGTGTCAAATTGACAAATCACAATGTTCAAAATTACTAAAGAGTGAAGGATGGTAGGACTAGGTTCGTTGGAGTTGGAACAACTCAGTGGAGCTATGACACAGCCCATGAAAGTTGGGTTCATACTTCATTCACCTCTTTAGTCTGTTGGGGTCAATGAAAATTTGCAACGATGGGTGTGTTCATGTTTTCTTCTTTAGTAACTTCATTAATACTTGGAGCTGTAGGATTGAGACTTGATACAACTCCCTCACCTCACCTCCTTTGTAGATGGGTTTTATAGGGATGTTAGATGCATTTGTGGAGTCAAATAATATAGCTACGAGTTTAATGTTTTGTGCACTACGGAACCTTATCATTCAGCTGTTTCATTTTGGGTTTTAATAAACACTGAGCCACTATCATTTTAAGCATGTGGAAACATAACCATTATGTTGTACATTCATTCAATAATCCTAAGACTCACGAGCCTATGTGAGTCTATCCGAGTTTACACAAACAATCTTGTAAGCAAGTTAACTCAATTTGATAACTAGAGTCATAAATTGTATGATTCTGATCTAACTCGAGAATTTCTCAAGCATTTACACAAGGCGTGCATACTATATAATAACAACGATCTAACTCGAGAATTTCTCAAGCATTTACACAAGGCGTGCATACTATATAATAACAACGAGCAGTAATCCATACATGTGTAATGGCAAAGGCTACTGTGCACCACCATCATAGGTGGTGCACTATACACCTCTTTGATATTTTTAAAAAGTATATCTTAATCCTATAACTTATTAAACTTTTAATAAACCACCCCACATATTTTCCCATTAACACACGGTCTGCACCAACCGCCATGGAAGAACACACGTCGTCATCGGCGCAAAGTGTTCTTGAGTGGCAACACCAGCAGACAAATTTTGCAGAGGCCTCCTTAACCGACTTTACTGAGATGCAGGTAGTCTCATTGCAAATAATTTTCCATTCCACTCTCTTCTCCTATTTAAGCTGAACCTTCTTGACTAACTAAGTAATTGTTCTAACTAACTATTAACACCCAAATGTAACCAATATGTAACTAACTGTTGATATTTAAGACTCTCTAACACTAACAGTCAGCATTAAAATTTTACTTCTTGTTCTTTGTATACCACAAAATGACAAAAGGCATTTTTATACTGATCATAACCTTTTTCCATAAAACTTAATGTGGAAATTTGCATTCAATCCTACAAGTGATGAAAAATACAGTTCTCAAGTTCTTGAACAAGTGAAAGAACCATACCAGCAATTTATGTTTCATGTAATGGATGATGCAAGTCTCAGCACTATCTTCTTGCTTGGGAAGACACCACTTTACAAGTCTAGGTATAAGATTAATTACTGTGACAAAAAGTGGATGCTTGTAGGCCGTATCACAACCAGTTTCCACGAAATTATTCCGATCAACCAAAGTGCATAGTAGCTGGAGAAAAGTCCCAAGAAATCTGATTCCAGGATCCATAACACCGAAACTATTGAGATGCAATTCATTCACTGACAAACTTCTACTCATGCTACCAATGTCACAACTCCAACACTCATCAAACAAATTCCAAGGCATTTTCAAAAGACAAGAATTAACAGAATCATAGTACACTTTAACAAGTCCGTCATCATAGTCCTCCTTCAAATGTTTACATATAACACGTAGCACTCCAACGATACCAGCCACAGTAGACCGATCACAACTCCTAATCCCATTTTGCAGCACCAAATCAACATCAGGAGAATCAAATTTATTATTTTGAGACGAACATGAAAGCATTCTACCAAAAGCCATTTCCAAGGAACAGCATAACAAATGAATGAATTCATCCCAATTGTTCCCCTGCAAATAATCACAAGGAGCCATATAGTACACATAACATAAACTCAGCAAAACCACTAGTGTATGTTTGGTTTTGCACTGACGAAAATTGATTTTGTTAAATTGATTTTTCTTAAAAGTGAGCTGAATATAAAAGATTTATGTTTAGATACATTTAATAAAAGTGAGTTGAACAATAAATTTCAATGTAAAAATCACTTTAGACTCAAAAGTTTCAAATTCTAACTTCAAGTTAAAATCAATTACGTAGATAAAATTAATTCTACTTGAAAACAAAACATGTCAAAATCAATTTGACACTTTTAAAATCAATTTTTGGTGCTCCAAACGTGGAACTAGTCATTTTCATACCGTAGTTGACACGAACTCTGAAGTTAAGACAAGAGCATTAACAGCAACGTGTAGAACAAATTCACTCTTGAAAGTTAACAAAATCACCTGCCATAAAAAACAATACAGAATAATATTCGAAAGAACATTACACAGAAATCATGCGAATGAATTACAGATCCTAACACTCACCATTTTAGTCACAATGTTCGGAAGACATTGATGGACGGAACAATGCTGCTCCGAACTGCACAATTCCTCATTGTTCGTATTAGAATCAAATTCGTGAATACGCAGCTGAATTTTTCTCAGGACCTAAAATCAAAATTCGGCAAATAAACAAATAAATAAAATAGTGGAGCAATTATAAAAAAATTGAACAGAGTTTTAAGATGAGGACCTGAGAAGAAGCGATTAGAATTTCTTTCTCGTTCTCTTTGCTCGTCGAAACGAACGCGTGTGGTTCCTGAGGCACATGAAAAAGAAGTTTTGGTTTAACGGAACAGTTGAGAAAGGAAATAGTATAATTGCTCTCGGAAATAGTATGTGAGAACAGTGAAACAGACTGTGTATGGGCTGAGAGATTCGTCAACCAAGCGGCAGAGCCACCACAGTTCACCGGCCGGAGACATTTCCAGGCTCACTAGTCGTCTTCTTTTATCTTTTAAATGGCCGAAGCTCCGGGATACTTAAATATCTTATTTTTTTGACGTGGATGAAATTGCAAGTCGCGGATGCAACGATATTTATTTTTTCTCGAACAATAAGTTGCATAAAATAAATAAATAACGTTATATATTATTTCAATAATTTAAATATATTTATTTTTTTCGAACAAATAAATAAATAAACGTTATATTATTTCAATGTTTCGCTTCTATTTTATCGATAGATTAGTAATTTTATACTATTTTATTAACAGTTATTTTGTATCTTTCCTTTTATTTTATACTCTATTTTATATGCATTTCCTCTTATTTTATATGACAAAGGAAAAATAGGAGGAAAAAATTAAGTAAAAGTAATTAATAAAATAGAATAAAGTTGTTAATTTATCGATAAAATAGGGGAATTGTTAAAATAATGCAGTATTTTGTCACTTTTACTCAATCGTGTTACAGTATTTTTTTTATTAAATATATTTTATTTGATGTTATTAATATGATTTGGTTTTTTAAGTGTTTTTACTATTTTTTATTTATTAAATTAATAATTAATCATTGTTATAAAAAATAAATAAATGATGATAGATGGTCGCATTTCCAAGATGCGATTTCCTATTGGAGGAAAAAAATCTTCAACATTTCTGCTTGCAGTCTCTCCGAAGTTATGACGTTTTGATATATATCTATAATTTATGATATAAATGAGATTTTTCAACTAAGAAAAGATAGAAATGAAAAATATCCGAAGATCGGTAGGTGTTTGGATTCACGTTTGAAATATATTTATTTTGAAATCATACTTTTAGTTAAAATTGAATTTTTTCTAACATAGTTTATCTTTGAAGATTTTTTCTGCAAACATTGTTTTATATAATAAATTTTGTTTATAATATATAATTAAAATTACTTTTAAATATATATTACTATAAATTGAGGGAGACAAAAAAAAAAATAGCAAAAACTCTACTATGTAAACAACAAAATGAGAACAATAAATTTTTATAATTCTAAATAGAAAATGATGAATGTAAAAGTACCATTTGTGTTATTTATGTGTACACGTGGATTTAGAGCAAAATTAAGTTTGTGAAACGCATTCTTAAGAAAATCGAAACATGGAATCGAATCACTTTTTCCGTTTAAAACAAACATTTAGAATCTAATTTAATTTAATTGTGGGAAATGCTAAGTATTAGAGTGTCTTTTTATTTTCTATCCACCTTTTAAAAACAACACATTTATCTAAGCCACCTAAGATTTGCTTGTCAATAAACTTTAAGAGATTAGAACTCAATAAAACATTACCAAACCAATAACTTAATCCAATAAAACAAGTAAATTTCTTCTACACATGATAAGTGGGTTGATGAACCACCGTCTTTAAACATATTCAATTATAATTATTTCTTTGACTTTTGGACACACAAATCGACTATACTGGTTTTAGAAATTGATTAAACTCACTGCTTGTTAAGAAACCATTTGTTGAATGGAGAAGAGAGACAGGTGGGCAACAACCACTATTAGATCATCATTCAAAATGCTTTTTACTACAACCAAATATCTTTGGGACTTTCTATCAAACACCTTGAGAACAAAACACATAAAGACATGACAACACAACAATAATAATAATAATAACAAAACACAAAACCATAAACACATGAACTCATAATCCGATGGTGGTGGCGGGGGCTCCGGCGGGGGTTGTTTTCCTTTACCACAAAAGCTCCGAATAGTTGGTTGGTGAAGAGATCGCACCGAAAAACTTGATTCGTGCAAGGAGGGCATATCAGTTGTTAAAGGAAGGATGAGGGACCATGATGGAGGTTGGTGATGGTTCAAAGGGAGAAAATGGTAGAGATGAAGGTTTAACATAAGTGAAAAAGAAGGAAGAAAAACTCACATAGACGGGAGAGGAACCTCCACAGGAGAGGGGACAACCTCCATTAGAGAAAGGAGGCGGTGCTCTGCCAAAGTGATAGCCATACAATCCTAATTTCTAGAGGGAAGGGAGAGCTTATCTCTCTAAAATGTAACACATTTGCTCTCTTTCTTCCCATTGACTTCTTGCACTCCAAGTTTGGCATCTCAAACTGTCTTTGGTGGAGGTAAAGGGAGGGAAGAAGAAGAAAATATATTTTAAGTTTCTGGGTATGATTCAATTTTTAAGCGAGTAAATAGTCAAATTTCTTCTTCAAATCGTAAACATTCGTAAGTATATCTTTGAAATTGTAAAAGTTGGTAAGTATATCTTTGAAATTGTAAAATATCAATCAAAATAGTTTATATTTAAACTTTTATCGTTATAAATTATGATATGAAAAATTAATTGAATATTTGATCTCTCTAAAATAGTTTATATTTAAACTTTTATCATATTAATATCACCACTGTATCGACTAATTTCCCATTGAAATTTAAATCTTTCATGGACTAATTTGTCCATAATTAGTCTACGCACAATTACAATGATTCACAAATTTATCTTTGAGATAATAATATTTCATTGGCAAACTTATCCTCGAAAAGATGATATTGACGTGGAATTAACGTGGATAAGTCACATATTCAATTACAATATCACATCAAAATATGGCACGACAAAATTTTTTACATATGAACTATTTTGATTATTTACAATTTTTAATGTTGTATTCGCCAGTTCACAAAACTCATAGACTAATTTAACATACACTTACAATTTTATGGATCAATTTGCATATTCACTCGTGTTTAAAAAGATAGAGTACGAGAGGGGCCAAATTTCCTTCTATAGCTCATTTTGCAGTCATTCAATTTCAGGGGAGTTGAAGAGGATGAGAGAGAAGGAAACTAAATCAACCTAAAAAAGATTTTAAATCATTTTTCCCCTTACATTAAAAGCAAAACCATTAAAAGTCACACTTTCCTCTCCTCTCCACACTTTTGAGTCGTCTTCACTTCCCCTCTCTCTCATCCTCTCCACTAATATCTCTTTCTCCCCTCTCTGTTGAATAAATCAGACCCCAAGACATTTGTTAGAAATAAAATCTTACAAATTATGCATATATAATTGTAAAAATTGAAAAAAAAAATTAAAACTTTTTTCTTGTTTTTTTTCCTTAAAGGACTTGTTAGTATGACATTTTTAGATTTGAACCAATAATTTTTTTGTTTTGACGAGGGATATTTAATATAATGTTATTATTTAAAAAAAATCAAAAAAAATTAAAATAAATATTCTTTAGTTAATTTAATTTTATTCGTCAATAAATATCCTTTATTTTGCTATAAATAGGATGTTTTTGTTATTTTTATTATGAAATTTTATATATTGAGGATTTTAAAATTTATAATATATATAATTAATTAAATAAATAAAATGAATATATATATATATATATATAATTTTTAAAATAAATCATGTGGGTTCAGGACATGTATCAACACTCAAATCCGGTCATTGTCCATTTTGAATTTCGGGGAAAACTTGAATCTGCACTTGCTCTCAATTAAATCAAATTTTCTCTGTTAAAGTCGAGATGGTGCGTATATGCAGATACATGTTGTCATTCCTAGTTTTATCCTCCACATACTCCATACTAATCTTACAACAAAAATATTTGGTGGACAACTCATATATATATATATATGGAGAGCATATCAAATGAGATGAGTTTTACAATGAGAGAGTGAGATGGTTAATTTTTTACCATATAACCTTATATGAATGATCAAGATTAGAAGAAAAAATTGTATGAATTTTTCAAGTGATTATGTGTCACTTAAATAACTCTTAATCATAATCATTCATGTATTGATGTACGGTCAAGATTTAACTCTCATTGTAAAACTACTATATGTTCCCTATATACCTTGAGAGAAATGGAGATAAAAAGATAGTGATCTTTAATTTAATTTTTTAATAAATATTCTTTATTTTGCTAGAAATATGACGTCTTTGCTATTGTTATTATGAAATTTTATATATCGAGAAGACTAAAATTTATAATATATATACAAAATAATACTTTAAATTTATCATGTGAATTCGAGACAGATATCAACACCTCAAATTTTATCACTATTCGTGACTTTAAATTTCGAGAAAAATTTGAATCTACACTTGCTCTCAATCAAACCAAATTTTCTCTTTCAAGATCAAAATGAATTTAGGTAGACATATGTGGATACCTGTTGTGTTGTCATTCCTATGTTTATCCATCTCCCATACTAATCTCATAACAAAAATATATATATATATAACGAGGTATAGATTAAGTATCGGATAATACGATGATATCCAGATTCTCTCAACTAAATTGTCTACATCACTCCCTCATCCATACATATAAACCACTAGATATATATCACTCAATATTTCTTCCTTCTTTGACACACTTTAATTCTTTACGTTTCTTAAAACCAATGAATATTAAACATAAGGGTTAAATAAGTTTTTGATCTCTATAAATATGTTGTATTTTGATTTAAATTTGTCTAAAAAAATTTGTTTAATGGTCCATTAAATATTTTTTATCAATAATTTTGATCTCTGCTTTTAAATCAATTCTTGTGTATTGTTCAAATTTTTGAACGGTTTTTTACATGAATATTTAGATATAATTATTTACATGAAAATTATTTATTTTAACATGTGATATCATAAGTAAAAAGGAATCCAAAGTTAGAGAGCTAGAGATGCTCACCATATAAATCAAAATTTATCTAAAAATTATATATTTATCCAATTTATTAAGAATATTCATATTTAAAATTTCTACACATTAATTTTACCGGTGATGATAATTACATATTTGTCCAAAACAAATCACTTGTGCTATATAATCTCAACCAATAAAATTTTGTTAGTAAATATATCACTATTTTTAAAATAAAATAAAAAAGAAACAAATCATTCAAATTAAAAAACGAAACAAATCATACAGTGTTAAAAACTATTCTATCTATCTAAATCTACAATATTTTTCGAACATATAGTTTTTATTTGTTTTAACTTCCACTTGCTTTTTTCCCCAAGAAAAATTCCACTAACTTGGCACATCACTGTATCTTTCTGCACTTCTCATCTCTCCTAAGCGGTTGTGTAAGAGGAAATTATGGTAACAAAGGTAAAACAACATATTTATAGAATACATATATTAAAAATCACTAAAATATAGATTATATATTAGGAGAAAAAATGTTAGAAAAAAGTCAGTAGTTAGAAACAGTCCAGCAAAATTATTTTACGCCGTCAGTCTATATTTTTTCTCTCTAAAAAAGACAACAAAATTATATCGCACCGATTGGAGCAAAGAGGAATGCAGGGATTAGATTGAGTAATGGTTGTCCATGGCGGTTCCTTCTCTTCTTCAATTTTTCATGGGATTTAATCAACCAATGCCAATTCAATTTTCCAAGGAGCGGTTCCTTATCTTGCTTGTTTGTGAAATTGTTCCAACCCCTCTCTTTGGAATTAGGGTTGAAAGGGATATTTTAATGTGTTGGAAATTAGCAATTTTGGGAGACCAAATTGTAAGATACGCTCATGATGCTATAGTGAATCATTTATTTCATTTAAAGGAAGACAATTGTATAAGATATTCTCTGGTACATGGTGGTAGTACGTACGGTATAGACATAGATGTGCACTATTAATACTTCATCTGTTTTATATTAAATGTCATTTTAAAATAAAATAAAATTGTCTAAAAATAAATGACATTTATAATTTTCAATATAATTTTAATAATTTTTTTAATATATAACTTCTAAAATATTTTTATACTTTACATTGATAATAGTGAAGAATACACTAATAGTTAAAATAAATAGTTTGATAAAAATATTTATCTATTTTTTCTAATTATCATGTCTCTTAATACGTGTTCTAAAGTTTTAAATGACACTCATTGTGAGATTAAGGAAGTAAAAAAAAAAGTGTTTCTTACCACTAATGATATTAGAGGTTTTCATGGTACAAAAATTAAATTGAATTGGATCACATTAATGGTTTGATTCAATTT
>JBBPBP010000004.1:13870992-13891214 GCA_037974735.1 Cicer chorassanicum
AAGTTTCAGTTATTTTTCGAAAATCTTTTGGCAAAAACATTTTCGATTTTTTTCAAGATCTTTTTTTCAGATATAAAAAATTTATCAAATAAAAAAATTTTCAAAAATAAAATGTTTTGATTATTTTGTGAAAAACAATGTCTTTTCTGATTTTTTTATAAAAAATTTCCAAGAGAAAAGTGATTTAAATTCTTTCTGTTTTTTTTTGAAAAAAAAAGTTAAAATTATTAAATTGATTTTTGAATTAAGTTTAGTTAACTGATTTGTTTTAAATATGTGATCAACCATTTAATTGAATTGATTTTTTTATACAGTCTAATTTAATTTATTGATATGATCTAATTAACTTTATATTTTATATAACCCTAAATGCTATAAGTGTGGCACTCAAAATGTGATGGAGATTTTTTGAGTGCATAATTTTGGAACAAGACTTGTAATTATTTGGAGTTATATTTTCGTTATCAAGCACAAAGAGACCTTTAAATGTTTTTAAGGGATAAGTGCTTATATTGAAGGGAAGTTAAATATACTTTTTTGCATAATTTTGCTACTATCTTTGTCTAAATTGTTGTATCTTTGTTATTTTATGAGTTTGATTTTTATATCAATTCTTCACGATCAATTATATTTATAATTTTAAAGGTGATTAAAATAAAGTTAAATATTTTTATTAATTTAATTAATATAATTAACCGATGATATAGAATATATTTAAATTGTTGATATATATAAATTAAATTTTTATTTTATTTCTATTTTATAATGATTTGATGATTTTTGATTTTATTTTACAAAAGTTAGAGAATTAAAATGTGGGAAGGAAGTAGAAAACATGGTGCTACTTTCTCTCTCAAAAATCAGATAAATATTAACTAATATTTTTTGTAAAATATTTAAATATGAAAATATTACAATGGAGATTATATATTTAATTTTTGAAAATTCAAAAAAAAATTAATTTAAATTTTCTATCTTTATATCATTTCTTTTAAATATTTGCTAATGCATAGTTTATAAATATTGTTGAGAGAGTGGTGTAGACAGTTTGATTGAGAGGTTCTGGAAGGATGTTGATATAAAGTGTACATGTTTGATATTGTTAATCTTTTACACTTTGAAATTCAACTTACCCGGTTTCCTAGTTCAATTTTTTGCTTTTGTCTTTTAGTGACATGTTCTTCTTAGTTCCATATATAGCCCCCACTCAATCTATTATTTTTATCAGTTAATTAATAGACAAAGTTAGTTTGGAATTATCGGGTAGTACAGCGCTAATGTTTACTAACAATGACATTTCATATGATTTTTTTTGTTTTTATTTGATAGTGTATAAAAAATGATGTTTGCCTAATTAGAGGAAAAAATATTGCAAGGTGAAAAAGAGTGGTAGAATATGTGACATTATCCAAAGATCGAAATTCGATGTATGTATGGAGAATCCCATTACCAAACAGCCTACGGTCTACATGCTCTCTGTCAAAGCAAGCAGATTCTAGGAAGAAAAGACAGGCCAGAGAAACGAATATCTCAGTAAATTTATTTTACTTGTTTGTCGGGAAGTTATGCACTTCATAGTTATCTCAAAGCTGGCAAATGCATGCTTCTAAGTGGCTATGCAATCACTATACTAGTAGTAGTAGTACTAGCCGAACAAACGAGATTACACCTCGACTAATTAATTAATTTTAGGAGGAGGAGTAATTTTTTTGGGTTCACATAGTAACTAGTTAAATTATGCATCCTATTTGTAGTGTCCTAAAAGCCAATCCTTGATTGGAAAAATAAAAAGAAAAATATAAAATGAAAATTGATTGAAAGAGAGAATTGAGGTTGTGTGCAGGAGGCGCAGCGGCAGCCCTATTTAGCCGACTGAAAATGTCGTGCTTAACAGAACAAGACTGTAAAGCTGAACCAATTCTGTATTGTGTCTCACACTGTAAGCCTCACAACAGAATATGTTTCTGTTTTCAACACCAACATATTCTCTCTCTCTCTCTCGTCTCATTCATTCATTTCCCACACTTTCTCTCTCTATCACTTCTTTCTTTCCCATAAATAAAACTACATTCCATTACACTCTTCTTCTTCTTCATAATACAAGTCCCACTTTCAAATTTACTTTTTCAAACTAAAACTTTACTCATTCTCTCAAAATCTTTCGTAACTACACAATGCCTTCCTCTGACTCCGCTGACAGCCGCCGATCAACTAAACCTCAGACTCGCCCCGGAGCACCGGCGCCGGAGCAAGAGAATCTTCCATGTCCTCGTTGCGATTCAACAAACACCAAATTCTGCTACTACAACAACTATAACTACTCTCAGCCACGTCACTTCTGCAAGGCTTGCCGCCGATACTGGACTCACGGCGGAACTCTCCGTGACATTCCCGTCGGAGGAGGTACCCGGAAAAACGCCAAACGCTCTCGCACTCATCACGTTGCTGTCACCTCCTCGTCTTCTACCGTGACTTCGGCGCCGGAGCATCACTTTCATTCAATGGCGCCGATCTCCGCCGTACAAGGAGGTTCGTTACCGTTCGGTGGTGGAATTGACGGTGACGGAAAACAGAATATGAGTGTTTGTGGGAGTTTCACTTCGTTGCTGAACAACAACGTTCAAAACTCTGGATTTCTGGCTTTAGGTGGATTTGGGCTCGGACTTGAAGAAATGGGCTTTGGAATTGGGCGAGCGGGTTGGGCTTTTCCGGGAATGGTGGACGGGTCGAACATGGGTGTGTCTTCTGGTGTTGGAAACACGTGGCAGTTAGAAGGCGGTGAAGGTGGATTTGTTGGCGGTGGTGACTGTTTCTCTTGGCCTGGACTTGCAATTTCAACACAAGGAAATGGTTTCAAATGAAACTCATTATAATTTTTATTTTATTTTTGGTTGTGTTTTTGTTTCAATGGAGGGTGCTCTGTTGTCCTAGTTTAGTGTTTTTCTTTTTTGGAATAGGGTGTTAAATTAAGTGAATCTGGGTATAATCATCACCATAGTAGTACACTAACGACTTTTTTTCGTTTTGTTTTGTTTATGTTTCTCTTGAAATCATATTGTCTTGTGTATGTTTATCGGATTAATTAGTAGTGTTTTATGACTAATTAGCGGTATGATTCTGTTTGGTTCCTCTCACTCGCATGCATTTCTATGCTATTAATCTTTTCAATTTGTACACATCATCAAGAATGTAAAATTATTTTGGTTTAAATATAGTTCTTCTATTTAGGTTAAATTTAATTTTTGATCTTTTTATCTCATATTTTATGAATTTTTGAGTTAAATTACTCTTTTAGTTATTTTTTTTTTTAGGTTTCGTCTTAATTTTTGTTCCAATTTAATTCTTTAATTATAGTTTTATTAACTACTTTGATCTTTTATGTGAGTCTTAATGAAAAAACTTTAACTTGAGTTTACATTTGTGACAAGTATAGATTTGTTGTTGTTTTCATTCTTTTGTTAAAGTTTTATTGTTTTTTCTGAGTACAAAGAAGAAGAGGAGGAGAATGGTGGTGACTTAGAGAGCCTACTTACGAGTTTAAGTTGGCATATATGTTCAACTTAATGTTTTTTATTAAAACTATCTGAAATAACCAAAATGACTAATGGAATGATACTTGACACATATCAAAATAAAACAAAAATGATTAAAGAACAAAACGAAACCTTAAAAAAAAAAGAAAATAAATAGAATAACTTAACCAATTTTATTTTATTCCCTCTAATTCTAATAAGGTAGCTTTCTCATTTATGTGGTATTGAACTATTAGTAGTGACTTGAAAAAAAAATACATGTCAGCATATTATTTATTATATTAAAAATAATAATTTACTAAACTTTTCCCTTGAATTGAATAGAACTCTAATATGAGAATGAGTTCAATCGCTCACAACTTCTTCTTTCATTATCACAGCAAATAATTTGATGAATTTGTGTTGAGTTTTGGGTCATAATGCCACTGAGCTCATTAAGGCTTTGAATATGAAAGTACGTATTCATAGTTTCTTTTACATGTGTTGTTTGGTATTGAGTCGCGTCACGCCGGAGAAATTCTCTTAGAGATGTTCATTGTACTTCTAGTTTTTTTTTTATCATTACCGACAATAATAGCAGTAGTTGCAACTTCAGTGATTATTCGGCTAGTGGTGAGGTGCTCAACCACAACTTCAGTACAAGTAGTTTTGAACACATTCCACTAGCATACGAGGTTAAAGCTTAGTACAAGTATAGAATTGAACTGCATATTTCTGCACAATCTATTATGTGTTGGGATAGCGAATGGAGAAAACACAAGCTGGGAGAGATTAGGATTCTATTAAATTTAAAGATATTTTTTAATAAATTAATATTTTTAATAAATAAATAATATTAATTAATTAAAAAACTTATTTATAAATTAATAAAAATAATAAATAAGCTGGACTCTTTTATCTCAAGTAATTATTGACACTTCAATGTCAATCATAAATGAGAAAGTCATGTCATCAAAATTGGAAGGTGATAAAAAATTCATAAAATGTGAAATAGAGGGACTAGTAACTCGAATTTTGCTTAAATAGAGAGTCTACAATTGCATTTAAGCCAATTATTTTATACATACATTCAATTAAATAACTTGATGTAAGTTTTTGTTGAAGTAATTTGATTTAATGCATATACAAATTTTTTACGCCATTAATATATAGAAATTAATCTTCAACTTTTTCCTATTTGAAAATTGATATGAACTAAACCGAGTTGAATTGTCGGCTTTGATTCTCAACCAGTGCTTTGAGCTTAGAGATATGGTAGTGTTTAAAAACACTATGACGTTTAAGTAAATAGTTTGCTTGAGGAGAATGAAAGGTAATATTGGATGATTAGTGTGTACCTTTTTCAGTGTTGAATGCATTAGTTATATAGAGAGAATCTCCAATCTCTTGGAAGACAAGAGCATCTCTTGGTAGACAAAAATCTTGAATGACTTTCAATATAAGAGATTTCTTATTGAATTTGACGAAGTCACTTGAACGCGACCACTAAGATAGGTCTAGCTACAATATTGAAGAACCTTAAAACATCTGCAGTGGAGTCGATTTTGTTAGTCTAGAACATACAGCTAAGTTGAATTGGACTTTGGGCTAGTCCAAAATAAATAAATAAAGCTTGAAACTGGATGGATAAAAATCTCAGCGAAGTGATGTTAAAAATTAAAACATCATAGTGTAGGTCACTCTAAGTTTTTTTTGTTTATTACAAATTTGCCCAAAAAAAATAAGAAATTTAATTGTTGGTTAACCAATATTGTCCTTATCAACACTGCAACAATTTAACGATATAACTTCCAACATAGTATAAACTTCTTTTTTGTAATAATATATAAAACCATTTACAGACACACACAAAACCATTAGATAGATAGGCCTTTACAACGTATAAAGTAATTATATAATTGATTTCATCTTATAGTTATTTTGTTTAAGGTATTTGTGTACATATTAAAAAATACAATAATTAAGAAAGAGATAAGTTATTTTATCAAATTATTTATTTTAAATATCAGTGAATTTTTTATTGTTATCAATACAATATATAATAATATTTTAAAAATTGTGTATATAATAATTATTACATAGTACTTTAGAAAAAGAATTATTAATATTATATTAAAAATTATAAAATAATATACATTTTAAAATATATTTTTTCTTCTAAGGTTACGTTCATTGCGACACTGAAGCCAAGTATAAAAAGCTTTGAGATGGGTAATATTAGTAAAGCATAGGTATAAAGACAAAAATTCATAAAAATGGCCAATAGTTGCCTATAGGACAAACAAACAATGCTGTCCGATCAGAGCCATGCGCATACTTTTGCAGCGTTACTAGCAGCAGCACGCCAATATATTACTCCCTCCCCTTCTATTGTAACAAAAGAAAACAAATAAAAACAAAATATTACTTCATCCATCTCACTAAATTGTCCACTAAAATTTTTACGTACATATTAACAAATATAATAAATAATAAATAATATTTTTTTCTTTTTAAAAATAATTATTGTATTTGATTATTTTATATTTAATTAAGAAAATATAATAAATAAAAAAATAAATTAATATAATTTTTTTTTACAAATACAACAATTATTATGGAATGAAAAGAGTGATAATTTTATATAATTATATTTAATTATTGACGTGTTTCTTACTATCATAAACACAAGAAATCAATTATTTAAAAATAGCGTACATAGTAACAAATTGAATGGTACAATTGAAAAAAAAAATTAAAATTACATTGAAAGTTGAGAATGATTTTCATTTTGAAACAAAAAGATTATTAAATGACACTCATTGTCATTAAAGTGAGACAAATATAAATTCTTTTGTAATGTTAAATGTACTATGAAGTCTTCTTTACTATAACATCGTATATTCACTTTAAATTTTATTAAGAAAAAAGTTACACTCATTGTGAGACGACAAGACTATTGATTTTAATTCTATGTGTACATATATTATAAAAATATTTGATGCACACCGATTTATGTGTGTGTGTATATATATATTGCTAGATAAATTTAAGGTAAAGAGATGGTGCATCAATCCAAAATAAGGAAAACCTTAAAGTTCCAATTGAAAAAGAGAGATAGAGATAAGATTATGATGTGATAGGAAGACAAAGATAGAGATAAAATGAGGTGATGATTGTGTGTTGGATAATATAAGGTTTTAATCATAACAAGTTTGATTATTCTACTAGACGTCTACTCATGTGACAATTAAAAATTAATGACAATTTAATAGAATTTTATGAAAAAATAACAATATGTGTTTTTCACATAAAAAAATGAAAAAACTTATAAAATGAACATTGCTTTTGTAAAATTATCAATTTTAATTTTTCAAATACTTCTTTATGAGGTACATTTGAAGTTGTGTGTTTCTTTGTCTTCATCATCAACAATCAAATTTTTTAAAAGTTGTCAATCATAATATACAAGTTTGTTTTGGCTTTCAAAAATTAGTGAAATATTTGGTTGAGTTATTGTAGAAAAATCACTTAAACTTTTGTTATTATTTTGTAACAATTATTCAATGAATGAAAAGCCTATTGGTTTCTACTCACTTTGAACATATTTTCTTGTAATGCAAACACAAAGAGGTAGAAAGTGCACATTTTATTTATAAATTACAAGTGTGACTCTGAACAAATCAAAGTAATAAACTTATTAATTTTTTAAGAGATGATGTATGTGAATTTAGGAGTGAAAATATAAAATTAATGAGTAAAAAGTAACATTCAATGTCCTCTAAAATTTTCGAGACATGACAGAATAACTCGAGGGTCAACTTAGATCTAATACTTACTTTAACTTGATCTTGTCTTGTCCTCCATTGATGTTTCTATTTTTTTTACAGAATAGGATCAAACTCAACCTAAAATTTACAAATCGAGACAAATAAATTGACCGAGTTAGGTCTTGCACATCCCTAGACTTATATCGAACAAAACTCTAAGTTAAGAGAATCTCAATCACTTTATTTTAGTCTATGAAAATATAGAACTTGATACTATGTATTTAATTCAATCAAAAATTCAAATTAGTTATTAATCATCAAAATTTCAGTTAGTTTAATTTTAGACGTTTTATTGATCAAAAATTATTTTAGTAATAACTGTATCTTACAAGAACTTTTATGACAATAAATTATATCTCTCAAAAACTGTTTTAATAATTCAAAGATTAAATTTTTTATATTATAAAAAAGGAATTAAGTTTTTGACATAATCATAAATGTGGGTGTCAAAATCATATATTTTTTAAAGATTAAATAATAATTTATTTTAATTTAATTATTGTTATTATTTAATTATTCAAAGTTAGGTTTGAAATTCTATGCGGGTACAGTGTTTAATGTCTACTAACAATGACATTTCATATGATTTATTTTGTTTTTATTTAGAGTGGTGGTGTTTTACATGTGGAAAAAATTATGTTTGTCTAATTAGAGGAAAAAATATTGGAAGGTGAAAAAGACTTGTAGATTGTGACATTATCCAATTATCGAACTTCGATGCATGAATAATCCCATGACCAAACACCCTACGGCCTATATGCTCCCTGTCAAAGCAGATTGTATGAGGAAAAGACAGGAGAAACGAATATATGCATAATCTCAGTTAACTTATTTTACTTGTCGAGTAGTTAAGCCATTCGCAAGAGGATATTTTATCTATTTAACACCAAGTTAAATAGATATTTTAATTGTAATTTCTTTTTTATTTATAGAAGAGTGGTTATATAAGTATTTTTCTTTATTTTTTATGGATTTTACACAACAAATATATTAAAATTAATGAAGTTGTTGAAATATAGTGATATAAAGTTATTATTAGAATTCTTTTAATTATTTTTTTAAGTATTGAGTTGGAGATATTGGATACTTATTAAGGATTGTCGTTAAAAATTAAAGAATGAATGATGTGTGTATGTAAGATCTATTTAAGCATTCATGTATGAATGTTGTATTATGGATAATACTTTCATTTGCAATTGTGTTTATGTAAGACTTTGCTCTTTCATAGGAGAAATACTTATATGGACACAACATTTAGATACAAATTGTTAGGTGCGCACACATGAATAAAATCAATTAAAAGAAAAAAGCATTAAATGTTGTAATTAAATTGTTTCTCTTTAAATTATTAATTCATTTATCTTATAATGAGTGTCGTTTAAGGTTTTTGTTCTTATATTAAAAAATACAAAAATTAGAAGAAATAAATATGTCATTTTACCAAACTATTTATGTTAACTATTTGTGAGTTTTTCACTATCAATACAAAGTATAATAATATTTTAGAAGATGTATATATAATAATCATTGAAGGATAATATAGAAGAAAAAAAACCAATTAAGTTTGTATTAAAAATTATGAATTACATTTTTTTTAAAACATCTTTTTTTGTTTGTTAAAATAACCGTCATTGTGTATGAAGGAGTATCACTTATGTGTGTGCGTCTATCTAGACTTGCTCCACTTCATAGCTATCTTAAGGCCGACAAATGTATGTTTCAAAGAGCATCCACAATTTACAATGGATGAGTTATTATTTAAATATATTTAAGTAGATATTATTATGATTATAGATAGAAATTATAATTGAGAGAAAAATAAGTATATTGAGATCGTATTGAATAATAAAATAATTGTTCTACATCAAATGATACATAAGACTTATATGAACTTATTGTACTTATATGAACTAACTAACTAATATGTCTAATAGCTATCATATTCACTATTTATTTATAATTTTTTAATATTATTTTATCTCTTTTTTTAATTTGTTAATTTTTAGTTTTTTATACATACTAAAATAACTGATCAAATTTTCTACTTTTGATCATATTATTTATTTTATTTCTATAATGTTTTCATTATTTATAATCTCATTTTGTATATTTTTCTCTATAATAAATAATTAGATATTATTGACAAATCAATAATTAATGTTGAATTGAAAATTGAAATTACACTTAAATAGGAACAAAAGTTTCTCAAAATGTGACAATTGAAAAAAAAAAAAAAAGGATTTATACTTAGGAGACGGATGGTTCGGCATTGAGGTATTGGTTTCTTCTATTCCGAAGTGAATTAAACGCGTAAGTTCTCTCTTAAAGCTTTGGTTTCATGGCACATTTTGCAAATCTACCGCTAAAACAAACCTTAAATTCCTCCGATCCAACACCTTAAAATAATTTACTAAATAAATCTCATTAATAACTCTACATCATCATATTTCAATAAGACTCATTTATTTTAATACAACTTAATAAGTGAAATCCAAAAACAAAATGAGGAGAGAGTACTTCAAGATCAACTCCACTTAATAGCTATCTATTTTTAACTGTTTGTAATAGAGTATCTAATAAGTAGTTCTTCTAATTATTGGGTGAAAAGTATATCATTGGAGATGCTCTAAGTGGTTGTGCAATCACTATACTATTATCTGACAAATTCTAGAGGGGGTTAAGTTAATCATCGATAAATGCTTAAAAATAACTTGAAAGATTAACGATAGTTGACAACACTACTTGTTAGAAGAATAAGTTATTGATGTTTGTTCGCCGAGTTAAGTTGACAACACTACTTCCCATCTTTACACTTGATACAATGACTTATTGATGTCGGTTCGTTGAGTCAAGTTTTGAGATACATGTTTGTTTTTATTTATTTTTACAATAGTCGAGTCATTTTCTAATTCTTAAGTTACAAAAGTATTGTTCCAAAAAGTATCGTTGATCTTTATTAGATTTTCGAGTGACTTTAAACACTATTAAAAATAATAACTAGTTAAATTACACATCATATCCTATATGTAGTGTCCTAAAGTCGATCCACGATGAAAAGAATAAAAATAAAAAATAAAACTAATTGGAAGAGAGAATTAAGGGTGTGTGTAGTGTAAATAATCAAATTCAACAAGAACAATACAATTGAGAAACGTGCAAAGGAAATAACCAGTTATTGAATAACCTCTCATCTTTTTATTAAATCCAATTTGAAAAACTCAAGATGAAAAGTGTGTCTCATTTTTATGTGTTTACAATGACTCGAAAACCGAAACTAAGAAGAAGAGTAAACTAGGCACAATATAACCATAATCACTATAAAACAAAAATATAGTAAACAATAAAAATGGTCCATAATCTATTATTAATACCCCGCAAGTCAGAATGTAAATTCGTCATGCAAAGCTTCGAGAGAAGTTGGAGAAAAGGTATTGGCTAAGGTGGTTTTGCGAAAAAAAATTGTTACCTTTTCTTTTAAAGGTATAGGGAAAAGGCGAAACATTCAAGATTAAACATTGTCTCTCACAAAATGGACATTTATTTTTATGTGTTTGGTGCATCTGTGGAATATCAAATTGGTCACAATGTGAGTGACAGACTAAATATCACAATATAAAGTTACTCTCGAGGAAATGTGTCGCAAATAGATCCTTGAGAATGTACATCAACCATTGTGTTTCACAAGTGGTAATGGCAAGAGCACGATTCTCCACTTCAGAAGAAGAACGCGAGACTGTAACATATTTCTTGCTCTTCTAAGACACCAAATATTGACCAAGCCAATCAGAATCCCAATAACCGAACAATGTAGGTGAATACGACACATAAAAATATGCCATGAAAAGGATTGCCTTTGATGTAGTGAAAAACTTGTAGAGTAGTTGTACATTGAACATCAGCAGAGACTTCCATGTACTAGGTTAACTTGTAAGCCACATAACATATATCAGGACGAGTGATGTCGAGATATAACAATTTACCTATCAATCTACAGTAAGCAGGCGAATTTGCAACGAGTTTCTCAAAATTAGAGTGTAATTTAATGTTGGGATCTATTGGAGTAGATTAAGATTTAACAACTAAAAAACCAACATTTTCAACCAAACTCTAAAGCGATATGTATTTGAGTTGGAAAAGCGATACAGGTTAAAATAACCTAGCAACCTCAAAATCCTAAAATGTATTTGAGTTTGCCTAAGTCTTTATGATGAACTTGTTATGAAGCATATGACCTTAACATGTTAAATTTCAGTTAAATCAGTTCCAACAAGTAACAAGTCATAAACATAGCTTAAATGACAATAAAACTCAAAGAATTTGATTTGTTAGCAAGATTTATTTGCATGTAACAAATGTCATATCGTAAGAATTGAGAAATAGGTAAAAGAGTACCTAGTACATGAAGTGTCAAATTGATAGTTGTATATTTATCTTTCAAAAGCTCACAATGATCACGTAGATAAGAACAAAGTTTGGTGACTATGTTGGATTCTCTAGAAGGTAAACATGTTGGTTCATTAAGAGTGGTAAGATTAAAGTGTTCCTTAGCAGAAGGTACAATGGGCGTCAACTTAGAAGTCAGAGGACGATACTAATTTGATATCCTTTTCAGTTACTCAATATTTGCTGCACGAGTATCTACAGTTTGATGATAAAAAAAAATTATATAAGGGGGCCCATGTTTTCTAAAACACACATCAACGGTGTGTCTCATTATGTAGCAATAAGAACACATCATTATATTAAGGTCTTTAGTCTTAAAGGAACCTATACCATAATTGGTAACATTAGCAACAAGTTTGGTCTCATCAGGGTAACTGTTTAATTGTCCTTTTTGTTAATTAACATGGAGAAAACTTTGTTAATTTATAGGGTTAAAGGGTTCATAAGCATAATTTGTGATGTAATCAAATAATGTTGATCCTTAAGACTTTTGAAGAAATGTATGACATAGTCCTCTCACGATATATGTAAAAACATGTATATGCCTAAAACCATCTAACTTTTGCCAAAGTTTTTTAAGAGGAGTTTAATAGGAAGTGATAGTAGCATCACCTTGTTTCAAAAGCATACAAATCTTCTTCAATACACATATAGAAGATTTACCTTATTGGTAGCAAACCTTCAACTTCTTTCAAATATCGTATGAAGAATCCATCCATTTGACACTTAGGGAGATTTTTTCGATTCAAGGAAATGACTAATCCACGAAATCATCATCATGTTGCAATTGTCCCGAGTAATAATATTTCGATCATCGGAGGTTGGCTGAATTAGGGTTTCATCCATGGACCCTAACTCATTCTTCGATTTGAGGGTTATCAGCAACAATGTGGACCAAGTGCGATAGTTATCATTTGAAAGAGGTGGAGAAACAAGAACCAATCTTAGATTGTAACTCATATGCATAAATAATGGGCCGATCATGTCATTTTGGTATCTACGACTTGTAGACTGACGCATTGTGATGTGGAGCTATGTGGGGAATCTTGGTCAGATTCACTCGACACCAAAAAAGATGATGAAAAGAAACATGAAGGAAAAACGAAGAAGGAACCAGAAAAACAACAAGATTACATGATTCAATATCTACTATGTAAAGTCAAATGCAACAAGAACAATTACAATTGAGAAGCAAGCAAAAATAACCTTTTATTAAACCAATATGAAAAAATTTAAGATGAACGACGTCTTTAACAAAGACTCAAAACTGAAAAGAAGAAGAGTAAATTGTCGTAACTAATTGATATGATTTTTAGACAAAGCAGAAGAAAAATCATCTTAGAATAACCTAGGATCTAAGTCTCTAATCTCAACTAATAGACCAATAATCATTATTAAACTATAAATAAAGTAAATATTAAATAATAAAAATGAGACAATATTGATTATTGACCGCACTTCCTTATAATAGTCGTCATATACGTATTTTCTTGCAATACTTCGATCTCAGCTATTGATTTTAAACAACATCGCATAGTTTCCTTAGATAAAACGATCTTAGCCGTCGATCTAAATAAAATGGGTGAGAGTAGTATTCCAGTAACACAGTCAGAGTAGGGAATCCGATTCCATTAATTATTGGGTCTAACATACAGGAGGCGCAGTTAGCCGACGGAAAATGTCGTGCTTAACAGAAGACTGTAAAGCTGAACCCACTCTGTATTGTGTCTCAAATCAAACTATAAGCCTCAGAACAGAACAAAACAGAAGATGTCTCTGTTTTCAACACCAACAATATTCTCTCTGACTCTCGTTGCTCTCTCGTCCCATTCATTCATTCATCTCTCTCTCTCTCTCTCTACCACTTCTTTCTTTCCCATAAATAAATCCATTCCATTCGCCCCACTACACTCATAACCAAAACCCCACACACATCACACTCTTCTTATACTATTATTAACACAAACCCCACTTTCATTTTACACTTTTCAAACTACAACTTCTTTACTCACTCTCTCAACATCTTTCATAACTATACAATGCCTTCGTCTGACTCCGGTGACAGCCGCCGATCAACTAAACCTCAGAATCGCCCCGGAGCACCGGTGCCGGAGCAAGAGAATCTCCCATGTCCTCGTTGCGATTCAACTAACACAAAGTTCTGCTACTACAACAACTACAATTACTCTCAGCCACGCCACTTTTGCAAGGCTTGCCGCCGATACTGGACTCAAGGCGGCACTCTCCGGGACATCCCCGTCGGAGGAGGTAACCGGAAAAACGCCAAACGTTCCCGCACCCACCACGTTGCTGTTACCTCCTCGTCTTCCGCGACTTCGGCGCCGGAGCATCATTTTCAAACGATGGCACCGGTCTCTGCCGTACAAGGAGGTTCCTTACCGTTCGGTGGTGGAATTGACGGTGACGGGAAACAGAATGTGAGTGCTTGTGGGAGTTTCACTTCGTTGCTGAACAACAACGTTCAAAACTCTGGATTTCTGGCTTTAGGTGGATTTGGGCTTGGGCTTGGAGAAATGGGCTTTGGAATTGGGCGAGCTAGTTGGGCTTTTCCGGGAATGGTGGATGGGTCGAACATGGGCGTGTCTTCTGGGATTGGAAACACGTGGCAGTTAGAAGGCGGTGAAGGTGGATTTGTTGGTAGTGGTGACTGTTTCTCTTGGCCTGGACTTGCTATTTCAACACCGGGAAATGTTCTTAAATGAAACTCATTCTAATTTTTATTTTATTTTTGGTTTCAATGGAGGGTGCTCTGTTGTTTCTAGTTTTTTTTTTTTGTTGGTATGGCGTGTTTAAGTGAATCTTCGGTATAATCATCACTACCATCGTAGTACACCTATGACTTTTTTTGTTTTGTTTATGTTTTTCTTGAAATCCTCTCTTGTCTTGTGTATGTTTCCCGGATTAATTAATGGTGTTTTATGACTAAGCAGTGTGATTCTATTTGGTTGGGTACCGAAGCTCTCCATTTCTCAAAATCAAAAGAAATGGATAGCTACATTATTAATATATGTTGAGTGGATAAAAGTTCAATTATATAATATAATTGTTTATTGTTTAAGTAGAAATCATCTCTATTTCTCAAAAGAAATTAAAAATTCAATGTTTTAAGTGTATAAAAATCTATTTATACATATAATTGTTGCAATTATAATGTGTTTGCGTGAAATCCAAACATATCAAATTTGTTTGAAAAATATGAAAATATGCTTGAAACCGGATAGATTAAAATCCCCATAAAGATATTAATGCAGTTATGGAATCAACAACAATAAATATACATTTTTAATTTTTATATATTTATTTGATATTTTTATTTTTATATATCTATTCAACATTTAATGTTATCTTTATTTTCCTTTTTATTATATCATTAATTCATCTCATCTATTAATATTCTCTTATATCTCTCAAAATATATATTTTTCTTATGGAATAGACCTATTAGAAGTGTAATAGATTATAATATTAATATAATTTATTATAGTAAAGAAAAAGGGATAGGAGTTTTGGACTTGGGCGGTTGGACCTAATGTTTGTTTTTTTATGTCGTTAGTAAACTTTTTGCATGCGGAATTTAGAGAACAAATAAATGATGATGTTTATTTAGATAAAAATAAATTCAAATTAAAGTTTTGTCAGTGATGCTCTACAAAATTTCTATTTCAATTTCTCGTGGCGCTTTCCGTGAAACAGTAATGAAAATGTGACCTTGCAAATAACTTTCCTTTGTTAGACCAAAGTTTTCTTTTGACTAGCCTTTGTAAAAGTTAAGTAACCAAAGTTTGGCTGTGGGCCTCGAAGAACGTTGATCACTTAGAAACTATAATAACACCCACTTTTTTGGTTTATTATTTTCCAAAAGTATAATTTCTATGTTAGTAATATTTTTTTATATATGGACTCAATCAAATTACACTATAATATAATTTTTTTAAATTAATTTCTGCAATATCTCAAATAAATCTATAGATACACATGTTGATGATGTGATAAGAAGAAAAATAAAGAGAAAATAAAATATCAAATAATTATATGAAAATTAAAAGTGTTTAAATATATAAAAAAAAATTAGTACAACTAAATACAACTATTGAAATGGATTTATATTTTTTTTATTCGTAGATTTATACTGTTTATATTTAGTGAAAGTCAACTGTGTGTTTATTAGTAAATAGAATTTATCAGTTTTTTTATAGAACAAATTTATGGTAAGAGATGATATTGAAGTTTAAAGTAGAAAAAACTTTAAAAAGCTCAATAAAATACTAACAAAAAATTTACATTTACTCAATCTGTAATAAGTTTTACTGATACATTTTCAACAAGTTTATATAAGAGGAATGATGAATAATTTATTATGGATATCTTTGAGTTGTTAACTGGTAAGAGGTAATGCTAATACTAGTGTCTGTCCAATGTGCACTTTGGATGATGAATTCATGTTACATGCGTTTAGAGATTTAACAAAATTGGATGGTTTATGGGGCCAGCAATTAAGTATTAACATGCATGTTTGTAGCACGATGATGAACTTATCTATCTACTGGCAGCAAAACTGGCACATCGTCTTTGGTAGTATTACTTTATTGAGTATTTGGATGGTGAGGATTAATCATTCATTTTGGTTTGAACACAACAGTCATCACTGCTAATTAAGTAGAGTTCGTGCGCGTGATTCATTCACAGATTCTTCGAATTAAATCACAAATTCAAAATAATTACATAATGCCCACCAAAACAATCTTCATATTGGTAATAGGTGTAGGTCAATTTTTTAACAATTGAACCAAGACACTAAACTATGTGTACTCAAAACAAAGAAAAAACAATCTTATTTTGTGAAAATATTTTTATTTTTTGTCTTAATTTTATTCTTTAATAAAGAATTAAAAGATTTTTGAAGCGAATGATTATTTATATTTTTAAAAATAATAAAATTATTTTTAAAAATATATATTTTTTAATTAACATTTCATTTTTTTCTATCACAATAAGTTACTTCACCAATATGTACATTCACTTTAGAAAATAAAATAAAAAATATTTATACAAATTAAACATCACGTAGGTTCAAAGATTTTTTTTCTGTTTTATTTCACTCACCAAGTCTACACTCATATAAGCCAAGTATAAGAAAAATTGGCCTATTCAACACAAACACTAAAGAAGCCAAGCAAAACAGAATGCAGCTTTTTGAAAAAATGAAAGATGGTGATCAGGAAAACCGACAATAGCTTCTAGATTCTCTTATGCTTAGTGGTTTGGACAAGGGTTCATAGTCTTTAAGATATTTGGGTATATCTTATATGACTTTCCTCTCCCCTCTATGTCTCAAAACCCCCCAATTATGTTATTTAACACATTTGAATTGTATCAATTTGAATGAGTATTTTAGCCTAGATTGATCAATCTGGATTTTTGTTGTTGTTAAAATGTACATTTAGATTGATCAATTTAGTATGTTAGTAATTGTTAGAATTACACAAAATGTGATAATTGAACCTCCGATCTCCTTATTACTCATTTACTCTTGTCATCAAGACAATTTTATATTTTCGTCAATCAGGCATATTAATTATAGACTTTTGAGAATCTAAGAGAGAAGAAGTTCTCTTAAAACGTTTTGTTTGGGTTTTGAGTTGTGAAATGGGTCATTTTGCATTGTCCTCTAGTGTGTTGGTAATTGGTTCATCTTGGTCATAACAACTTGTCTTTCTAGTATTAAAGAAGAAGAAAGACCCTTTGAGAAAAAAAGATGCCAATTAATTAAACCATCTTGGACAATCAAAATATCTTTTGTAATTATTGTTAAGCATTGATGTAGATCAAGAAATTTCAGTTGAGTCTCTTAAGTTGAAGGCTAAGGGGACTCAAGGCTCAAGGATGTAATACAAGTACTTCTTTACTCAAAATATCTTAATTAGAACTTCTCTGAGTAAGAGGTTTTGAAAGAGCTTAATTCTCTTAGATGAATTACATAAAGAATATATTAAAAATGATGGTAGATGAACACACACACGTTAGATGAGTAATCTTATATGTGAACAAATTTTTAGATGAATGTTGAAATAGAGACTAAAATATCTTGATTTATTTTTGTGACACATTAAAAATTGATTATTAATTTTTGGTAACAAATTGAAATACATCTGACATAAAGTTTGAAAAAAGAAAAGGGAAAAGTAACATACATATATATAAGGAGATAACCTCAAAGAAGAGAAAAGGTGTTGAAGACATATAGTAGAAGAAAATGAAAGATTAAATTAAAGATCCCGAAGTTGCCTAAGATTGAGAGGAGATATGTATCTGTTGTCTCCATCAAGTAGCTGCTTGGCGATGATTAGGTTGGCAGCCTCACTAGGATGGTATGGATCCCAAAACACATGCTTGTACCTATCTCTGCATATACTTGATGTAGGCCCACATGGAACTATCCCTGAAAATTGCCCCCCATTTCCGCAGCATGCTTTACTTGATGTTGTGAATCCTGCAAATTTCAAATTATATTACTATGTCACACTATAATCTAATCACAAACTTTTATTCTCTTTTGTAGTTTTTTTTCCACTTCACATACATACATTTCCAAAGTATATTTTCCCACAAAAATATAGTTGGAGATTCTATGTATTTATGCATAGAAATTAAATGATTTAGATTATTTTAAAGACATATTGTGACAGTGTTTCTCTCTATTTTATATTTTCAAAAGTCTACAATTAACATGTTTGAATTGGTCAATTCAGATGTATGTTTTGACAAAAAAATTATATAAAATTGGTCAATCTTAAAAGGATTGAAGGTGAGAGAATAAACTAACCAGATATGTTTGATTGAATCGAAGTGCAAAAAATTTGAGTCATAATTTAAGTAAAAAGAATTATAGTCAAGAGAAAAAAAATAGTTATTTGGTATTTACCATATTTATCATAATTTTTAATGAGTTCCATTACTAAATCATACACATTTGCATGGACAAAGGTGGCTCCAGGGAGATTGTCGTTTAGCTCAACAAGCATATCTTTCAATCTAGCGTTGTATTGAAGTGCAAGTTTGTTAGCCAAATCCACACATTCATCTTCATTCAGTTGATTGATAGTCTTTTGGTAAGGTATACATCCTATTGGCCCAACATTGCCTATCACAAACTTTCTAGCATCCATTTTGTAAAGTCTCTGTCATTCAAAAACACAAATTAAAGTTACCATTGTTTTGGTGTTTAAATTCAAATTAAGAGTCAGTTTGTTAAGTCTTATTTCATGAAAGATCATTTTTCAAAAAAAGATAATTACTTTTGAAAGTTTTATGTATTTATTATATTTTTTTTTTTAAAAATGATAATCTTTCAAAAAGAATTATTCATTACTTTAAATGGGAAACTATTTTTAATAATTTTTCAAAAAAATATTTTTCATAATTGATATTTTTAAATATAATTAATTTTTATTACAGTAAACAAACACAAAATAACTTTTATTTAAAATCTCTATAAAATAATATCTAAATTATTGAATATCAAAATTATTTTTTTATAATATATAACAAACGGGTAAAAAATAAGATAAGATTAAAATGTGTACCGTTAATTGAGCCCTGAAATGATTAATCATGTCGTCTACGAAAGCATCTGGGCTTTGAGAAATTCTGGCCCCAATGGAGAGAACTGGGAGAAGATAATTGTTGAGAAAATCATTGGACCCAACAGTGATTGAGAAAATTGATTTCTTCATTATGTATTCTCTTGCTTTGGATGCACCCATAAGTTTGTCAATTTGTTTTCTTGTTATGCTGAAGTAATCTAACTGAACATCCATTCCTATCCTATTCACCTGAAAAATACAATATATAAAAGTACATGACATGAAACAATTATATTTCTCATTAATTACACATAATGTATGATTAAGAAATAGTATAAGATGATAGTATGAAATGCTTACAAATATTTTTCCAGTTGCATTCAGAATTCCTCCTCCTCCTGAAGCATAATTAACTCCATATAGTATGGATTTCCCAGTTGCATTTGGTGCTAAAAATGGAACTGCATAATTTGGTTGTCCCAATTCCTCTCCTAAAAAGGTTAAAAAACAATACATTTAGAAAAGAGAAAAACAAAAGGTTTTGGCACATTGTTTTTTTACATTATGCCTTAATTTTAGGAATAATAAGTAGACTTATTGCACGACTACGTAAGATTTTAACTTCGCATAAAATTAACTAAAATTCTCAACCGTTGGTTCAACCAAGACTCAATTGTTAAATAAGTAATCAGATGTAAGTATTGAGATTTAACTGAATTGCCGGTGTAACTATTGAGAATCTAAATTAATATAAAATCAATGTAAGCATGTTTGTTACATATTATAAAAAAAAAAAATTATTTTGGTATTTTATAATTTATAGATTATTTGTT
>JBBPBP010000004.1:13891262-13921163 GCA_037974735.1 Cicer chorassanicum
AAATTTTTTAAAAAATTCAGAAGATATTTTGTGTTTGTCCACTATAATGAAAATCCCTTTTTATAAAAAAAAAAATAATAAAAACCATTTTTATGAGAAAATATTCAAAAAAAAAAATCCATTTTACACAGTTTTTAAATTATTTTTTCTGATTCAAATGTTTTTCAAAAATGATACTAACAAATAAATCAAAACCGTTAAAAGTGATTATTTAAAAAAATAATCTATAACAAAAGTATTCTTCTGTATGAATAATTTAATATGCAAGCAATATTATTGAATATAAAACACAAACAATTAGTAATTTCATATATGACAAATTAAGAAGACAAAATTAATTACCTACTAGATCACCAATGGTTCTTCCATTGGTGTAACGGCCAGTAGGATTTCCTCCAGAAGCTTTGAAATCGATTCCATTAGGAGGAATGTTTGCCTTAGAAAGTGTTGAAAGATAGTTATTATTTCCTGCATCCACCAAAGAGTCCCCAAAGATGAAAGAAGCTCCTAAGCCATTTTTCTGAGCTCTAACATTTCCATAAAAGCTCAAATTGACAAGCAAAAATAAAAGGACCAACATGTTATAACATTTCAATGTCATGGCTTTCATGTTCCAATAGACTTCAACTAATGAAGCACACTAATGTAACATTTGCAATACGTTTATAAAGAGCTTTTTTTTTTTTTAACTTAAAATTATGTTTTAATGAAGTTATATTTGGTTTGACCGATTTTATAATAAAATAATGATGATGAAAGAGTGCACAAGTTGAATATAAATTTTCATATGGTAGGTGATCAACATTGTTTATATTTCTCACTGTGTTGTGGCATTGGTCTATAATCTTGTTATTGGAGACATTGCTTTTACAATAAGCTAGTTATGCAATTCAGTCACATGTGTCTTAGTTTTATTCATCGTGACCTACTAAAACTATGCAAAATAGATAAAGTTTTGGGAGATTTCAATTTGGGGTTGTTTGTAGTCATAATTAAATGCAGCGCCTATTTTCTATTTCCAATTCAACCATATGATAATGTTATGGAATACATGTGCATAATTAGATCAAGTGATAGCACAGTTCATCTGCATTCAACAACCCGGGAAAAAATGCTTCTACATTTTCTGTACCCTTTTTGTCAAAAAAGGCTCCAAATTATTTTTATTTTATTCTTCGAATTTTGTAAGCAACTTTTTTTTCGTTTGCTTTTGTTTTCTTGCTAAGTTGGTAAACAAAGGAGTTTCATGGGGAAAGTTTACCCCTACCCTACAATTATACCTCCTACCTCTATAAATCTCCTAAATTTCATATTTATGCCTTGTGTTTTTTTAAAATAAAAGTTTTTAATAGTTTTTGAAAAAAAAAATTAATAATTGAGCACTCTCCTACGAAATTTTAAATGTGTTCTGAAAAATTCAATTGAACACATAATTCTCTCACTTCTACGAGATGAGATTTTAGATGTGTTTCAAAAAACTCAATTTAAATTTTTTGGACATACAAAACCCTCTCACTCACAAGATTTCAAATATATTATGAGAATTTAATTTAAATTTTCTAAAACATGTTTACCAAAATTCATTTTAAGATTAGTGAAACATAAAACTCTCCGATCCCTGACATTTCAGAAGTGTTCCGAAAAACCCAATTTGAATTTTTCTAAATACAAATTATGTTCAAGACAATTTTTTTTAAAATTCTTTATTTTATTTATTATGATGAAAGGTAATTTGAGTAACTTTTATTTTTCTCCATAGGGTAGGTTGTGTTGGATGGGTTGTGCAGCCCATTCAAGACAGCAATGTAGAGTTTAACTAAGCCCACACCCTTACTATTTAGTCCAAACGGTAGTAGCAACTTGCAACTGCCCAAAAAAAAAACATAAAGAAAAGGTGCTTCTGGACTATTATAGAGTGTGTTTGTGAATTGATTTTTAAAGGATATTAGAAAATTAAATTTATATTTTGATATGTATTTAATATTTTTAAAAATTAAAAGAATAACATTCTATTATATGTTCAATAATGTTTTTTTAAAAAAAAAATTAAAATATCAAAATATAAATTTAACCTTCTAAAAAATTTTCTCCAAAATTCAACTTACAAATAGACCTAGACCAAAAGGAAGAAAAAGGGATAGACAAAGATATTTGAGGAGGAAAGTTGAATGTAATAACATGTAAAAAAAAAATGCAGAACCAGATTAAGACCATGGACCAAAAAGTCTTGTTTTCTAAAAGAAAATCATAGATATATAGAATTAGTTTTTTTTATAAATATTATTAAAAGGATTTAATTCATTTGTATGCATAGTTTTTTACACATACATTTAATTTCGTGTAGTATATATTCAGGCCAACCCAAAAAAAAAGTTAGAGGTTTAAAATAAAATTTAAATTAAAACTCTTTAAAGGCCTAAACTCTACAATGGCGGCGTGACTTGCCTTCCGTTGAACCATCCTGTAGATATATATAAAATGTTTCATGAATAAATATAACAGTTATATCATGATTTTTTTTTTTTTATATCATGATAAAACTGAAGCAAATGAAACTTCAACTCCACCATGTCTTTAGTAAAAATGGTCCGAAGAATTTCTAAGGCTTTTTTCTCCCAAGTTTTATTATTGATGTATGCGAAATAAAGATTAACTATGGGATTCATTTATTAGTTTTTTCTTTGAAACCAATGAAAAAATAAATTCATTTTCTCTCATTATATCTTCTCCTAAATAAATAAAAAATGCTTCCTAAGACAAGTCATAAGTGGTGATTGGAACCAAAGAAGAGGTAGAAATGATGATAACTATTGATGAGGACGGGAGATACACGAAAAAAGTGACTCCCAACATGCGCATTAGGAGAAAGCTTTACCAACTTTATATCCTTTTTCCTTTTCTTACAAAGCATTTGAAATTTATTTTGAAAAATTATTGAACTTTGAGATTGTAATTTATCAAAAATGTGTTATTAATTATCAATTCAGGTTTTAGCATCTTCAACATTACAATTTTAGAAGATATTATATGTATTTCAAACACTTTAATTTTATTATATTTGTAGATTTTATTACATTTATAGGTATTTTAGTATTTTATGCTATTAAATTGTATGTGTATGTTGAAAGATTCATTATTTTTCATTTTTAATAATTTTAAATTATATTATTTCTGATTAATATAATTTCTACCAATTTAAATGAATGAAATAATTTCATTTTAGTAAAAAAAAAATTACATTCATTTAATTACATTCATTGTAATTTAGATTTACATTCAAAATTCTTAAAATATACAATTTCTCTAACTTTGTATTTTAATTATATTCATTGTAATTTAGATTTACATTTAAAATTCTCAAAATATACGATTTCTCTAACTTTGTATATAGTGTGTATCTCTTATTCTAAATATCTAATTTATATATATAAAAGAGTTATGTATATCCTTGTGTAGCACTTCCTCAAGAAAGCACTATCTTTATTGACTCAAGAAAGCGCTATCTTAAGATCCACTTTTTAATTTAGCATTTTCTAGAGAAACTAGTATCTAAGTTATGTTATAACAACTTAAATTTGGTATAATGTAACAACATTATATTAGTCTGATTGAGTCTGGATATCAAATCTTGAGGCAAAATTTTGGAGTAGAGTTTTGAGAGTGGAAAAAATATGTTTGAGATGGTAGATTTTACTAAAATTGAATAGTCAAGTTTTTTATAAAATATAGTCATCGGAAAAACCAATAAATAATTCACATCGATAGTATAGTTAACAAAAAAAAATTAGTGTAGTTTCTATAAAATAAAAACATTGTAGTGTAAGTAGGAGAAATAAAAGATGATATATTTATAAAATGATATTTCATATTAAAGTATACATATATATATATATTTAAAATAAAAAACTATCGTATAATTTATTCATTTTGTTTTCCTAAACAAATGTAATGTTATTGGATAAACCGCTAAATTGGTCTATAAAATTTTGAATGACACACATTTAGTCTTTAATTTTTATAAATAAACAAATGTATCTTCAAATTGAAATACGTTAGTCAAATTAGTTTGTTCGTCAAATTGAATTTTTTCTTAAATTTAAATTACACTTAATAACGGAGTTTAATAAAAACTTTATTGTCGCTGACCTTTTCAAATTTTAACTTATAAATCAAACATATAATATTGCAAATATACCTCTTTTTATTTTTCAGTCTTTCTTGTTTTGTTGTCTCTGTACAAATTATTCCTATTGTGATTAGTCCTATAATGTCTATAATATTCTTTTTCGTCCTTATAACTTTAATTGGAGGAATTAAAATCAAATGCTATTCTTATAACATAGATAAATTATAACATAAAAATGTTTTAGGGACTCAAAATAAACAATAAGAATCAAAAACAAAAGATTATATATTTATAATGACTAAAAACAAAACAAAAATGGTATATTTTTAGAGTAAAAAATATATTGTATATCATAAATTTAAGTTGCAAATTTGCAATGTAAACACAACAAACTTACAAACAAAATTGCAAATGCAATGGCATAAGAGTTGAGAACTGAACTAGTGTTGCTTTCCCTATATGATTGTTTTTTATTTATGTCCATGAGAAGCTCCATCACTTATTCCACTTAGAGACTTCTCTCTCTCGCTCAAATATCTTGTCTAGGTCAATCCAATGTGCAAGATCATCAAAGTCACTACCACAGTCACATGGGAGTGGTGGTGAAGAATTCCACTAAACAATATCAACCTTGACAACCTCTTCATTAGTTTTATTCCTAATAAAAGCCACTGATTATTGCAACCACCCACAACTGCGGCTCTCTAACAAGAAGTTATTAAAAGTTGAGGTGAGTCAAACCTATGTGACAGTGGAGGGAAGAAAAAAGTGAGAATGGTAAAGTAAAAATGATAAAAGAATGAGTAATGTTATTGGAACATAAACTTTGAGACAAAATGGGATCAACTTCAAAAATTCTATAAACTTAATTCCTATAATATAGTTGTGAGGTGATGTCTACGTGGAGATGTTACATGCGTGCATACTCACTTATCGTTCGATTTAGGAGAATAAAGAATAACTAGATTAACATATTTTAGTTTGACTATATTGCCCTATAAAATTGTACGGGTCAGACATTTTCCCATTTGAATTTTAGAAATAGACAAATAACACTTTGAAATTGAAAGGCGTCGGGCAATATAGTCCCTCCGTCCGTTTGCTCTATTAATGAGGTTGACATAGACTTTAATTGCTTATGTGGCAAACTCAATTGTTAGTTAACTCAATTTTTTAAAAACTGAAACTTGTCAGCATTGCAGCGATAACATCATTGCAACAAATCATTGATTCATTCTTTAAATGTTCACTAATATGTTTATTGGCTTGGATTTAGAGGTTGCACCTTAGGTTCATTTGTTCTTGATCCAAACGTAGTAAATGTCAGTGTATTTGTTCTTGATTCAGACTTAAAAAATGTCACTCTATTGGTTGGTAGTCCACGAGCTAGTATTGTCAGGGTGATGGTGCTCTCATGTGTTGAGGTGGTGGTGCATTCATGAGTAGTAGGGTAGATATGCTAATGGATTGTGGTGCATCAATGATTGGTGTGTAGATCCTCTGATGGATAGTGGCCTTATACCAAACTCATAAGAGTATATAGCTGGTCCTCTAAGCCCATATGTTTTAGCGTACAAAAATTAGAATCTATACACACAAATCAATCTATGAAATTGCTCACTTACGAAGTTCTTCTTAGATGCAACAACTCTAACAACAACTTTTCTTTCACAATGACATTTAAAAATCATTGAGTTCAAGCTTTCACCCATGGAGAAAGAATAATAGGTGGTTATTGATTCTTTCGTTTTCTACAATTAGAACACCATGGAAGAAGAAGAAGAAGAAGAATCGATTATATAAATGAAGGTTCTTGGAAGGAGAAAATATGAAATCATATAAGAAGAACAAGAATAGATTATAAAGATGGAGATGTTACAATTGTAACGAAGACAGTTTCGAATTTTTAAAAAAAAATGAGTTTCAATTAAGTTTTCAAAATCAAGGAAATTAGTCCCTCATGTTTCTAAAATAAGATAAATTAACCTCTCTCATGACATTGAGTTGGCTAACAGCTAAACTTAATAGTAGATAACGTCTACCTCAACCTCATTTACGGAAGAACTATGTTATTCGACGTCTTTTAATTTCAAGATAATATTTGTCTATTTCCAAAATTTAAGAAGATAAACGTCCGACCCAACAATTTTGGAAGACAATTATAAGGACCAATTTTGTCATTCACACCAATACTATTTGTGGATAATATCTGTCATTGGTACAAGAGAGTGATAAAATATCACAGGTCCAATATGAAACTATGAAAGGCCCATAATGATGGTGGTCTATAAGGACTAGTAAATAGCTTCCGAAACTTCAAATGAAGACAAACAAAAACGACAAAAAAAGAAAGGTAGTTGTAAAGAGGCTCGAACCCTCTTGATCTTGGACCTGGTTCCATTATTTTCAGACTTCATTATTCCATCAATTTATCATGCTTCCACTATTATAAGGGGGACATTGTAACAACAAACTTTTTTTTAGTAAATTACCAAAAATATTCGTAATGGTGAAGGAGGGCCTCTAAAATGACTAATTAGCTAAGTAAAACAATCAATGGTGATATTTTAACCATTCATATATTTTATGCATGTAAATATAATATTAATATATTAATTTGTTTAATAATGGTTTATGTTACTCATTAATCTCTAATGTGTGTGAATGTATCTATCGGTCAGAAATATGATTTGTAGCTAGAATTGGAGATCATTGAATGTTGAACATAAGTCAAAAAATGAAAAAGAGTGTGGGGATAAGAAAACATAGACATAAAATTAAAAAAAGTCTAAATCAAAACAAGATAAAGAACACCCTCTCAACTCATTATTTTCAATTGTCAATGATAATTGAGTTCCTCTAAAAGTATAATCCCACATTTGAATAAAAATAAAGTTTGGATCCTAGTCTAAAGCACTTGATTATTCCTTGGTATATAAGTGGAGACCACACTATGCAAGATCGTGGTAAAGTGAGGCCCCATCACAACCATTCAACCAAAGTCCATTTCTAGACATCTATTCATTTGAAGCCTCGAAGACATGCAAAATGTTTCTATTTCCTTTTTCATTTTTCAGAGGTGGGGTTGGTTGTCGGATGGAGTGGTTGTGTTGTTGTATATACTTGTATGCTTCAAATTAAAGGCGAGGGTAATATTTTAGTCTTTTTGCTTTAAATTGGTTCTATCTATTCTAACCATATTTCATAAAAGAAGTGATTCTCGTTTCCATCAAAGACTGATGACGAGGGATCCAGATTCCTTGCGGTTCATGACTGAACGAATTCATTCAATTAATGATTGTGCGAACGTGTGATCAAGATTAAATAATTCAAAATTTAAATTAAGTAATTTTTATTTTAAAATAAATCAAAATCTATTTGAGATCCGGACAATAATCACGCTGTCACTGACAGACCAAATTCGATGATGACGCATTACAATTTTTTTTTACTATAGATGAGATGATATAATTATCACCAGAAATTCACACACAACTATGAGGTCCTGAGTTCAAACTCGGGACATGATGGTCAACCTAACAATATCAACATTTTTCAGTTGAAATAAGACTTAAGGACAACAAACTCTTTAAATTTGATATTTGTATACAATGATGTTTTTTTCTTCCCATATTTCCTTTTTTTTATAAAAAAATCCAAAATACCTCACTTTGAAACTAATATACGAAAAGACTATACTACTTTTTGGACCTTCAAAAGATCGCAAAATGTGAATGTAACCATGTGAAAGATGAATATTTTCTTCCTACAAGAAGTCAGATCTAGGAAATGCAACCATCTAGACATTCAAACCTATATCAAACAAAAGATATTGGCCTATTATACGAAAACGTGAAGTTATAGGTTTGAATGTCTAGATAGTCGCATCCCCAGTATGCGACTTCCCAAGTGAGGAAAAAATTCATATTTCACATGGTCACATTTCTGCCTTGCGACCTCTTGAAGATAAAAAAAAAATGACATTTTCATATATTAATTTTAAAGTGGAGTATTTTGGAATTTTTTTAAAAAGAGGATATCATGGAAAAAAATTCTTGACAATGCACCCAAAAACTCGTTGACTGTTTTTTAGAAATCATATCATAGAGTTCTGTCTCATTGATTTTAAGTTATTTGATGAAACATCCATAATTTTTTTTTATATCCAAAATCATCTCCCAATCTCGTTTTTTCTTCTCTCTGCCTTACTCTATAAACAAGTGATTTTTATATAGATTTGATTTTTTCTCTTGTGTTGTTTTTAGATTTCATTGTCTAAGTATGACGTTGTTTTGTTTACCGTCTTGATGCAATCATTTTGGTTTTTCATGTTGCGGTCAAAGACGGATTTAAAAACATACTATACGGAGTGCCAAAATAATAAATTATCTTACTAGAAAGACTTGATATAAGGATACAAATTAGAGACAAAATATATTAGTTTGGTTACCAATTTTTGTGTTTCTGACACTTGGCAACAAAATTATATATAAAAGGATTTTCCATCTTGCGTCTCAAATTTTTGTCACTATATCAACTTTTTTTAGTTGGTGTAAATTAATCGATATAGTGAAATATATCAGAAACCAGATACCAAGATGTTCCTGAAACACCTCCTCCAAAATTCCAAAAGGAAGAAATTCCCAATAAAAGTTTCCAAGCCATGACAATCACAGAAAACCATGAATTCCCACAAGAAAATAATTCTCTTGCACAATCCTCAAGAGAAAAGAGTGAAGATTCCTCTTCTTTTGAGGAAAATGATTCTTCCAAAGATACATCAACTGATGAAAGATCTGAATCCTTTTCATCAGTATTAGAACAAGAATATGAATCTGAAAGAAATTACATGAACATTTCTAGACTTTTTATGGTGAATGTAAAAGAGGAATGATCATTTTATGAAGCATCACTTGAAGAAAATCCAGTCTTTGGAAAAACAAAAATAAATAGTGGACTTGAAAAACATTATCAAAGAATGACCCAAAAATATTATGTCCTCAATGAATTTAATGATCATAGTCTAAAAAATACATATATCTTTTCACTACCCCAAGAACTCCAACCAGAGATCCGTATGATGATAGCAACAGCTCAGAAAGATATTAAAGCCATGAGTCTCGGCCAGATACATCAAATAACATTGGAGGCACTTGAAAAGCTATGTAGATTGCACCAACATTTCTCAGAAATTGTAGAACAAAAATCCAAATTCACCAAGGCATGCAAAAAGCCTTACCTGGAAATCAAGTGCAAAGATAACAAATGCAGCTGTTCAACAAAAAAGAAACATTATCGGCAAAGATACACTAAACCTTCTAGAATCTTCAAGAAGGAAAGGAAAAAAGAGAGCCTTGAAGTTCTTTAAAATGATGCAATTCAGAGCAAAAAGGAAAAATCAAAGATGTTTTGTTTGTGGAGAAAAGGGACATTTTTCTAAGAGATGTCCTAATAAAACCAACAAAGCCGCAAAGTTGATCAACTCTTTTCAACCTCTAGAAGGAGATCTAGAATCCTTGCATTCTGAACAAAGCTCTGCCGATGAAGAAACAATTTTTGCTCTTCAAAAATCTTCCTCAAATAACTCTTCTTCAGATGAAGCATCGTTTGCTGAATCAGAAGATGATAAATGTTTTCCTATTTACTTGTTCAAATAAGTAGGAAGCACTCTACCTACTCCTCCTCTCCCTTGTCTTGAAATCCATGTCCTTGCCTCAAAGTTTTCTCATCCCAAGAAAGTTATAGCTTATATGGATACTGGAGCCCAAATAACAATGATGAACCCAAGCATCCTCCTTACAGAAGCATGGGTGAAACATGTTGCATACTTTATAGCAGCAGATGTAAAAGTTTTCAGAACAGATTTGATAACAAAGGAGAAAATTAGAATCAGATTCTTCCCTCAATGCATAGTTTGGACAAATGTCATTGGTAGTATCCTCCCAAATAGAGATATTGTTGTGGGTATAGATGTTTATTCAGCAGCAAATAGGCTTCAAATTCTCCCCACAAGAATCAATTTTAAACGAGAATTTAAACCCTATTCAGGAATATTAAAGTTGTAATCCCTTTTCTGAAGTTCCTGCTGAATATGAAGAAATTAAGTCCAAATTGCTCAAACATTGTGTAGTCAGTCATGGGAAATTTTCTCATCCAAAACCTTTATAGATAAACGAAGACTTTTTTGTTCAACTTCCTTTCAAGCTCAATGAGGATATCAATCCAACCAAAGCTACTCATCCAGGAATAAGTCCATCAGATTTAGCTTTGGTCTGGGAAGAAAGCAACCAGTTACTCAAACAAGGTCTCATAGAACCCACAAAATCTGAATGGGTTTGCCAAGCATTTTACGTTGAAAAAAGATGTGAAAAAATGAGAGGAAAAAAGAGGTTAGTAATTGACAATAAACTTCTTAATCATTTTATGAAAGATGATACATTTCCCGTTATGAAAACCTCTTTATTAAACATCTTCCTCAAAGATGCTCAGATCTATTCCAAGTTTGATATGAAGTCAGGATTTTGGCAATTGGGTATTGATCCTAAGGACCGTTACAAGATGGCGTTATGTATTCCTAATGCCCAATACCAATGGGCAATATTACCATTTGGGCTCAAGGTAGCTCCCTCACTATTTCAAAAGGCCATGGCAAGAATTTTTGAGCCCATTCTCAATAGTATTCTCATTTATATCGATGATGTGCTGTTATTCTCAAAAGATGAAAAGGCTCATAAACAGTTATTGGGCCAATTTTCCCAAATAGCCTAAAACCATGGAATAATGCTCTCTGAAAAGAAAAGTCAATTAGCCCAAATAGAAATCGATTTTTTAGGAATGCATTTCTCTCAAGGGAAATATCAACCCCAACCTCATATTACTCAAGAATTGTTAAATTTTCCTAATGAAAATCTCACCATTAAAAAAATCCAGCAATTTCTTGATATAATCAATTATATAAGGAATTTCATACCAAAACTTGCAAAATATACAAGTCCATTGTCACAATTACTTAGGAAAAATCCTCCACCATGGGAAACGAAGCATACTGAAGTCGTCAAAGCCTTAAAAAAGATTGCACATACTCCGTCTGGCCTAAAAATTCCTGGAAATAGAAAGAGAATTCTACAAACTGATGCCGGTGATCATTATTGGGGTGCAGTCCTCATAGAAGAAACTAATGGAGTAAAGCATTATTGCGGTCATGCTAGGGGTCAATTAAAAGAAGCTGAGAAACATTATCACACCACTTACAAGAAATCACTTGCAGTCAAATTAGGTATCCAAAAATTTGATTTCCACTTGAGGGGTTATCAGTTTGAAGTCAAATGGATAATTCTTCTTTTCCTAGGATCCTTGAGTTTAAAATTAAATGCCTCCAGATCTCCAAACTCTTAGACTCAAAGATTAGTTTTCAAGATATGATTTTACTGTAAAACATATCAAACGAAATCAAAATTTGATTCCTGATTTACTTTCCAGACCTATAAAACCCATCCAGATCATCACTGAAGCACACACCTTTCCATTGATTCTCATGATCAAATCACTACCAGCCCATGCCTCTACGATCAAGAATTTTTCTTCTGGAATAGATTCATCTTTTTCACCATCCCGACTCAAAGAATACGCCATAAATAATCTTTTTTATTTTATGGCGAAGATTATGAAAAGGACAAAAAAGTTTCCAAACCACTCCCTTTTTCTTCAAGACACACCATTTTATTTACCATTCATGATAGACCCAAATTTTAAGTTTACTGAAAATCACTTATGGTATATTTGGTGTGCAACTAGTTTGTATGTTATGTCTATCTTTGTCCAAACTGAAGCAATGTACAAATACCTGACAGATCCAAAGAATCACAACTCTTTGATTTGGACTACACTTGGATGGTACTCTCCACTGGAATGGTGGAGAAAACAACTAGAACCAGTCTTAGATGAGGTCAAAGGAAGAAGATTAACACAAGAAGCTACTAGCAAACTTAAGACGATTTTCATCCTACAAAGGCCCTATCAGATAGATTCCAGAACTAAACTCCTCATTTGTGCAAATTATGCTGATTTATGGGAAACCATTGATGATTATCCTCCAAGTTTAAAAGTTATGAAAGAATTAATGGATTATGTCAATTTTATTAATCTCCATGATCGAGAAAAAATACAAGCTGATACGACTTGCATAAGTCATGGAAATCTTCCATCCCAGTGGCAGTCGGTTAATTCACAAGAATTTTCATGTGTAGGTCATAGAGTTCTTAAAAAATCCCGATGGTAGATAGTGAGAGTACAAGAAATTGGAGAAAGTTCTGGTCAAACTACCCAACCAGAACAAGACTCTCAAAATAAAAATTGAACAACAATTTGCAACAATGAATTTTGAAGAAAATCCAATGGATATTGATCCTTCAGGAAATCTTAGTGAAGAAAATTTGAGAGAAATACTAAAAGACATCTGGCAGTATGAGTCACATTATTCCCTTAGCTACTTTTCAGAAGAATACATGTCTCATCATAATTTGTCTCCAAGTCACGAGTCTATCTATAAAGACTGATGAGTCAAAAGAGTCATGAGTATGTCTTGTATAATTATTGTTTGAATAGTTGTACTTTTGTCTTGTAGTGTAAAAGAATGCTAATAATATGGCATAGTAGTCAAAGTGTGTCGTTGATATGTCTTCCATAATTAAAAGCATTCTAATAATGCGTATAATGACATGTCTATGAATAGTTTGTATTTTGTCCTTTTGTGTAACTCCTTGGCTATAAAAGGAGATGTATTGTAACATATGAACTCAGAAGCAATTGAAATAAAACCACCACCGTGCTTAAGTATAAACATATTCTTCTAAATTTTCTCTTCTTTTTGAAAACTCTAGTTATTATGTTCATATCATAATTTTCCCATAAGAGATGCAAGTATGCTCTACACTCGCCTTAGAAATGAGGATCTTGTATATCAGAAAACATCTGACTATTGATCCATACTACGGTCCTCTCTATTATGAGATGATAGTTTTGATTGTTGGTATGTGCTTGAGACTTTGAAAAATTATTGTTTGTCTCGCTTGACTGTACAGTTAAGACTAATTTCATAATATGTGAGGCTCCCAGTCAACTTGTGGTATTAGAGCCATAACTAGAAGAAAGGGTGCATATAGTATCGATATAATAAAGAGACTGAGCCTCACATGTTATGAAATTCGTTGTTAATTTACACCAACTCATTTTTTAGTTGTAGATTATAATAACAAATTTGTTAAATACACCTTAAAATATAACTTACTAAAAACTGAATTAATGTAAATTAATAAATTCATATATATATATATATATATATATTATACAGTTTTATACTATAATGTAAGAGGACAGGGCAAAGGAAACTTCTTGTCCACCCTTTTGTATATGGTTGCGGTGGTTGTTTGGTATATATTGACGTATTGGTTTAAATCTGTTATATACTCAGATAATAATTTTAGTTGTCATCACAAAAAAATTAATATACAAAAATATTCAATCACTTTAATTTTATTATTTTTATAGAGATTTTACTATTTTATATTATTAATTTAAGTGTTATTAATTTATTTTCAAATTCAACTTTTTAATTTTAGCAGCGTGGAATTTGTATTGTTTTAAGCGTATTATATTAATTTGAATCATGAATTAGAAAAAAAAAAACTTCACTGAAGCTTCATAAACAAGACACCTATATTACCGATTGATTTGTAAACTGAGCACATGCGGATGCAGGAAGGATATCCTTGAAATTTTATATTGTTTTCCTTCTGTTTTGATCGATCCCCCGCTTGCAAGGGTTGACCAAAATGTCAGTTACTAAAGCAATACATTGGAAAGAAAAAAAAAATCTAGTTAATAATGAAATAAAGAAAATTATAATGGAGCAAGATTACAATCCACTTGATAATATTCTTTTTTAGTTGTTTGGGTTACATTTCGTTTGTCACATTCAAAATATGAGTAAATAAATAAATTTATTGATATATCTCAATAAACAAATCCCTTAAATATAAGATGCTGACACAATGAGATTTGCTAATTTCATAATATAACAACATAAATTGATCAATGTTGCTCCCTTAAAATACAAGATACTTTGGAGAATTCGGTACTTGATCATTTTTTATTTGGAGTGGTTGAAAATAATTTTTTATCATTTATAATTTGAAAGTAATAATTGAAGAAATTATGGAGATGATAAAAAATGAGAAGATCATAATCTAGATTAAAATATAATGTCTATTTTATAAAAAAAATTATTAATAACCAACTCAGTATGAGTTCTATTATAGTAGAAGCAATTTGATAATCTAATTAATTAGGGATTTCAGAGGTATCCGGAGTTTTGGACTTTGGAAGTTGGACTTTGTGGTTGGCCAAGTTGGGTATCGATAACAGCTTTTACAAGCCAGCTTATTATTATTTGACTTTTACTCATGACTTCACCCTGTGGGTCCCACTCAAAACATAGACAACCAAACCAAAATTCTTAATTTAATAAACAAATTAAAATCCATTTTAATAGCAAATTTGGTTTTTGTGAGAGTCAATGTTAAGCTAATGTCGTTTTTCTAAAGATGAGAGAGAGTGTATGTAGAATAGGTTTATTCTGAATTAAAAAATTTATTCTTTTTCTTTTTCTATATCTTTTTTTTTTCCTTTTTCTTTTGAATTTTAAATTTAAGATGAAGATCGTACAGTGAAGATAGTATCATACATGTGTGTCTTGATGTGGGTCGCTTTGCTTTAATTATGCTGCAACGAACTTGAGAGAGAGAGAGAGAGAGGGCAAGAGAGAGAGAGAGAGGTGTTTCTTCTCCTTTGATTGCTATTCAGGTTCTTTGTAGATTGTGTTTCTGGCTTGTTACTGATTAAGGTCATTTGATTCTCCTTCAAATCCATTTCTCCAAAATTCTCTGTTTTTTTTACACTTCTTGGTTAGTTTATTGTAGTTGGAAGTTGAAAATTTTGGGATCTGGGGTCTAGGGTTTCAAGGGTTTGAGCTTTTGACTTTCTCACTTATTGTGTTTCTTTTCATTTTCTCAGAAATCGAGTATTGATAACCTATTCTTGGTTCTGGAGGAAGAAAAAGACATGTTTTTTGTCCTTGTTGGTTTCTCATGAAATGGTGATGAGGTGAGTCTTTTTTTTTTCTCTCTCAAAATTTTCTCATTTCATGAATTCGGTTGTTGAGGAAATTAAGAGATACAGGTTTTAAGATTCTCTATATTCTTGCTTCTTTGGCTTTTAGGTGAAGGAATTGAAGCTCAATTTGTTGCAGATTGATGGGACAAACCCTCTTGGTTATGTTGTATGAAGTGTCTCAATAAAGCTTGCTTCTTGATTATTATCCCAGATTACTTTGTGTGAGAGTGTATAGAAGAAAGCTATAATGCATCTTTCACTGTGGAAGCCCATTTCTCATTGTGCTTCTCTGATCATGGACAAGAAAGGCCGGAGGAAAGCTGAATCCACTGCAGACATAAAAAGAAACCCGTCAATGCTGCGGAAGTTGCAAGAAAACAAGCTGAGGGAAGCTCTTGAAGAAGCTTCCGAAGATGGATCACTCTCCAAATCGCAGGACATGGAACCTGAAACTGTTGGGAACCAGGATGAGAGCCTCGGGAGATCTAGATCACTGGCCAGGCTGCACGCACAGCGCGAGTTCCTTCGCGCCACTGCCCTTGCAGCCGAACGCACCTTCGAGTCTGAGGAGGAAATTCCGAGCCTCCAAGAAGCGTTTTCCAAGTTCCTCACTATGTATCCCAAATATTTGTCCTCGGAGAAAGTTGATCAGTTGAGGACTGATGAATATTCCCATTTGCCACCAAAGGTATGTCTTGATTATTGTGGATTTGGTCTCTTCTCTTTTGTTCAGACCATTCACTATTGGGAGTCTTGTACATTTAGCTTGTCTGAGATAACTGCAAATTTGAGTAACCATGCACTTTACGGTGGTGCTGAGAAAGGAACTGTTGAGCATGATATAAAGGCTAGAATTATGGACTACTTGAATATCCCGGAGAGCGAATATGGCCTTGTTTTTACTGTTAGTAGAGGATCGGCTTTTAAATTGTTGGCCGAATCATACCCTTTTCAAACGAACAAAAAACTGTTGACAATGTTCGATCATGATAGCCAGTCTGTTAATTGGATGGCTCAATGCGCCAGAAACAAAGGAGCGAAAGTGTATAGTGCATGGTTTAAATGGCCAACTCTCAAACTCTGCTCTACTGATTTAAGAAAACAGATTTCCAATAAGAAGAAGAGGAAGAAGGATTCAGCTACCGGTCTTTTTGTGTTCCCAGTTCAGTCTAGAGTAACTGGGGCTAAGTATTCGTACCAGTGGATGGCCTTGGCACAGCAGAACAACTGGCATGTCTTGCTTGATGCCGGGTCGTTAGGCCCCAAGGACATGGATTCGCTTGGCTTGTCCCTTTTTCGGCCAGATTTTATAATTACATCATTTTACAGGGTATTTGGTTATGATCCCACAGGTTTTGGTTGTCTTCTGATCAAGAAATCTGTGATGGCAAGCCTTCAAAATCAATCTGGGAGCACCGGGTCAGGTATGGTGAAGATTACCCCCGAGTTTCCCGTGTATTTGAGTGATTCTGTAGATGGTTTGGATAGATTGGCTGGGATTGTAGACGATGAAGTCAATGGAGCTGGTGATAAGACATTTGAACCTCGCCAGGGATCACAATTGCCTGCTTTCTCCGGTGCATACACGTCTGCACAAGTTAGAGATGTATTTGAGACTGAAATGGATCATGACAGTTCTGAAAGAGATGGAACCAGCACCATATTTGAAGAGACAGAGAGTATATCTGTTGGAGAAGTGATAAAGAGCCCCGTCTTTAGCGAAGACGAATCGTCCGACAACTCATTTTGGATTGATTTGGGGCAGAGTCCATTGGGATCAGACAGTTTAGGTCAATCAAATAAACAGAAGATAGCTTCTCCCCTGCCACCATTTTGGTTTAGTGGGAGGAAAAACCAGAAGCAACATTCTCCAAAATCATCTTCCAAGATGTATGGCAGTCCTATGTATGATGACAGAGAGGTAAACCTTGGTTCTCATGACGAACGGCGTGTGCTGTCATTTGATGCTGCTGTCCTTATGTCACAAGAACTAGACCGCGTCAAAGAGGTCCCTGAAGAAGAGCAGATTGAGGAAGTTAATCATTATCCAATAAACGGAAATGGTCCAGATCGTCCGCATGTCAGTGAGATAATGGAAGAACCTGGAACTAGTGAAGCAGCTCATAATGGATCTGTTGCTCTGAGAGACTCTTGGCTCAATAATTCTACTTCTCTTGCTCGGCATCAAAGCTTGGAAAATGGCTCTTCCTCTGATATTAAAGAGAGTGCCATAAGGAGAGAAACTGAAGGTGAATTTAGGTTGTTTGGTCGGAGAGAAGGCAATCGTTATGGTGGTGGTAGGTTGTTTGGTTTGGAAGATGATGAACACAATAGCAGAGGAAGAAGAGTGTCGTTTAGCATGGAAGACAATCATAAAGAGCACCTAAGAGAGACCATGGAGACAGGGGACATATCTGCGACTAGCTTAGATGAAGAAGAGGTCTCAAGTGACGGAGAATATGGTGACGGACAGGATTGGGGCCGGAGGGAACCTGAGATTGTCTGTCGAAATATTGATCATGTTGATATGCTTGGTCTTAATAAAACTACGCTTAGACTTCGGTTTTTGATAAATTGGCTTGTTACTTCACTACTGCAACTGAAGTTACCAGTTTCTGATGGGGATGAAAAAGTAAACCTTGTTCACATCTATGGTCCAAAAATAAAATATGAAAGAGGTGCAGCTGTGGCTTTCAACCTCAGGGACAGAAGTAGGGGGCTAATCAATCCTGAGATTGTTCAAAAGCTTGCTGAAAAAGAAGGAATCTCTCTTGGCATTGGTATTCTTAGTCATATACAAATTCTTGATAGCTCAAGACAGCCACGTGGAGCTTTGAATCTTGATGACACAACACTTTGCAGGCCTATGGAGAATGGTCGCCGTGATGGAAAAGGTAGCTTTGTGAGGCTTGAAGTTGTCACAGCTTCACTTGGATTTCTGACTAATTTTGAGGATGTATATAAATTGTGGGCATTTGTGGCAAAGTTTCTTAACCCGTCGTTTATCAGAGAAGGCGGTCTTCCTACTGTTCAAGAAGGCTCTGAGACATGAGATGGCAAAGTCACCGCCCGTGACTTTATTCAATTTTGGAAACTGAAGATGAAAATTATTTATCAAATGTCGCTAAAAGGGAGCTCCAGCAGAACCTGCAGAGCCAATGATAATTTTTATGCTGCTAGATAATCAGATATACTTATCTCTGCATCAAATCCGGATAAACAAGACTAGCTGGTGGATTTGTTAATTTATGTTTCTTGTTGCTTACAATTATTATTTTCCTCTTTATTTTTATTTTTTTGAGCTGGTTGTAGAGTTGGCTTTACAGAGTTGTTACATATTGGGTAGCCATGATGTACTTTGAAGCAAGATTGAATGGGTATAACTTCTACTGCTAAATACTTTTCCTTTGTTGCATACAAAAGGATTACCATCTTTTGTAAAAAGGTAGTGTTCATTTTCATGCTATAGTTTATGGTACCATTCAATGGGAGCTTTCTTTGTCGACTTAAATTGTGTTCTTTAATATTAGTGAAAAACATTCCTTAAATTGGGATCTTTCTTATAATAATTCCCTTGGGGATTTTCCGGACACCTCAATCCTGGATATTTTTTTTAATGTGTCCTCTGATAAACATTCCTTAATACCAGATATAGGAAATAGAAATTCTTTAACTATGACCGCCCGTGGGATACTATCCTAAGATTGAGAGTTTGGAATAAAATATAAAAAAAAATAAAATTAAAAGTTGATGTATGTAATCTAAATTTAAGATAAGATATATCAATTTTTCAATTATCAATTTTGTTTATATTTCATTTAAAAGATAACATTTAAGTTACTAACAGTTAAATAAATATTATTATCAATATAGAATTAAATTATTAACTCAGTTTAACAGTTAAGGAATAATATGTTAACTTACTATTATAGGCTAGTAGATACCTCATCCAATGCTAAGCATTTTATTTTGTAAGAATTATATATTTTTTTAAAAAGGGTAACAATCATTGTTTGGCCTCAGCCACTAAGTTTTGTTTCTCAAAAGCAACTGCCGTTTGGGATTTTATAATGATGTTTTTCCATCCAGCAGTTGACAAATCACTAACCTCTGCTTTGCCATTGGAAAAAAACAAAATGTTGGATTGGAGTGTATTCGCCATGTACTCAAACGCCAATTCGTGGGACGTGATGAAAAGGAAGGAAACGAATGTATTATGATTTACGTGGCAAAAATGAATTAATGAAAAAAATGTTTTTTTTTACCAACTTTTTGCTGTCACCAGAGTTGGGAGGGACCCCTCCCCATTATAGGCATTGTCATCTCTGTTCCGACTTTTGGTGATATAGTAAAGATAAATCATATTTTGATAGGTAAATTTTGCAATAATTTTGATAGTTTTTTATGATAGAGAGAAATAATTTTGATGGTTAATGCAATTTAGTACTAGTATTTAATTAATTACATTTATTAAACTTTATTAGATATTCAAATATATATTAAATATTTAAATTTAATAACCATGATTTATATATTCAAAGACACGTACTTAAAGATGTTCACTATTGTATTTAATTGTGTTTAGTAAATGATTAATGATATTCACTATTGTATTTAATTGTGTTTAGTAAATGATTAATGAATTGTGATGTATTGTTATATTTATAAATAAATGTAATTAATCATATATTTAAACTTAGCGATTTAAATTGTAGTCAAAGTTTGTTGTCAAAATAATACAACGCTATAATAAATTGCATTTGCTATGTGTGGCAAATTGTCAATTGATGATTTATTTATGAGATAATTCGAGTGCATCTGTGAGGTCACTTGAAAAGTGGTTTATCTTTTTGAAGATAATAATGTTTATGCAATTATAATTTGGGATGTAAGATTTTATTATGAAATCAAATCCATGATTTGGAGATCATGTATGTGGCCTTACCTTCGTCCAACGTGGGGAAAAAACAACCATCATGCCAAAGGATCTGTAATCTGCAAAAACAATCATAAGCTACACATAGACACCATTATGACCAAAATTGCATTGTGTCCTTTATTAATCCACAAGGCTGTGACATTTACATATTATGAACCTCAAATTCTTATACAACAAAGCGACCAAGGTCCGGTCCGTGCGTGATAAACCAGCAAGGGCAATTTGTACCAATTCTGTTGGGTGTTTTAGTATTAAATGACGTAAGTAGGAGGGAACAACCAGTTGGAAACGAACATTGGAGAGCAAGAATTTTCCATGAGGAGCACTTGATTGGGTCTTCGTTCATCCAGAAGTACAATCTCAAATTTAGCACCAGATTTGCCATAGGGAGGTCTATCAAAGTGCCAACTACGTGCAGATTATCATCAGTTGGCATATCTAGGATTCCATCATCTTAATGAGAAAAGCAGCCTCTAATGCTGATTCCTTGGATTGCAAATAACGGTTTTCCTCCACTATATCTGTGGTCAGATTCAGCAATATTGGCCGTTTCGGGTCATAAATTGAAAGGTCACGAACTCTTGCTACCCATTTAGCTGCTTCCCACACTCCAAATCTGAGTCGCATAAAGCAAAAAGTCAAAAACATGTTAGTCTAATTTTTGCATAAACACATAAAGCCAACTAATGTACAGATAACAAGTTTCGAACGACAATAGGCAGCAGCTTCATATATTCTTAGATGGGGGATATGATAACAGAGGAGTGAAAAATGTGATTTTTCACTTAATCCACACATATTCAAACCCCTTGTCTCTTCCACTTTCTATCTTTTCTTTTTCCTTTGATTTATCCCCCTCCCTTTCCTTCACAACTGCAAAAAAATGCCTAATTTTTCTTTATGGTGCATTTGTTAGCATGTCAAGAAGCTTAAGAGTCTGCATTGGTTAGTCAGGTAGTTAGGCCGAGTTAGTTAATAGATATAATAAGGCATGTTGCCTGTAAATAGAGAAGATAGATTAGAGAGGGTATCTTGTCATTTGAGAGAAATGAGGCCAATTAGCATTGTTCTGTAATCAAAGGGGATTATTCCCTATTTTTCAGTAATAATATCAGTTGGTTCAATCAGAAACCATGTAAAACATGACAGGAAGATGTGCAAAACATCAAGACCGTACCGTGTATTGAAAGATGAGCTTACTAATACCGCTGGATAAAGAGCATCCCTTTGAACATTGTCATATGGAGAATATTCTCGAATCGCAAGAAAATCATCGAGGTCCCTAGGGTAGCCAAACTCTTCATAATCATCGGCTACAAGTGGTAAGATGGGATGCAAGAGAGTGTAGGTTGCATCTAAAAAGGGAACCTGCAGTAATAACCATACAAAAAAAGGAAATCTGAGTAAACATATTTAAACAGAGCCTGAGAAATGCAATCTCAAAAGTAAACCGACAGTCTCCGAAACCTTTAAGACTGCAGCACGGAATAAATCTGGAAAACGGTTAATAGCAGCAGCAACCAAAAGTCCTCCAGCACTATATCCCCAAGCAGCCAGTTTATTTTCATGCACAATGTTTTTTTCTATGAGGAACTTAGCACAGGAGATATAGTCATTGATTGAATTATGTTTCTTAGCTCGTCTCCCATCATGATGCCATTTCTTACCATAACCACCTCCACCTCTGAAACAGGACACCCGAACTATCTTAAATAAGAAATCAGACTTTAGAAAAATATAAATTCATTTGAGAAGTTTGCAGTAACTTAGAAACAAATAAGAAATCGTATACATAAATTACAAAGAAAAAATATCCATAGGAATATGCATCAGAGTACATGAACACCAAATACTGTGAAGCCTACCTAACATCAGCATAGGCTATGACCCAGCCACGGTCCAGAAGGCTTTTATATTCACTACGCCACCGTTTGTCGAGTAACTCACCATAAGCTCCATGACCATGCAATATCCCAGGTTTTTCATCTTTTGGCTTATTGTCACGTGCAGAAACAATAGTCAATGGAATCAGAACCCCATCAAATGAAGGTACAGCATATTGTTCACAGGCATAAAACTCAGACAGGTCATTCCATGAGTGGTCATCTTCCAAGTTGGCATTCACAGGACTGGAGTATTTTGCATTTGGGGAGTCCAAGCTTACACTTGCAGAATTTGTACCATATAATATTCGTGTTCTGTCATGAAGCATATTTTGTTGTTGAATGATATTCCACTTACTGGTTGCTAGGTCATAATCAACCACAGCATCAGGCATCTGCAATAAACTTATCATGATCATACTGGAATTTGATGATGGAAATTTCGTCCACATTGAGACTGTATAAAAAGTAAATCTCAAGACCAAATTTATGAAAGTAAGCATCTCATAATCATGTCTATGCATATACATACGTAACAATGAGTACACACAGATTGTCATAAAGCAACAAATACCTAAAAAGGAGGAAAGTAACAGGCAGAGGAAACTTTGATAACCAAAACAATAATGTCAGGCACACTGGCAAAATTCAACATTTAGTACTTTTTGGAGACTCAAACTAATCTGGAACTAATGGTATAGAAATTTGTCTATATATCTAAATGTTCATCTAAGTTCTATCTTAAAATCCATCTAGTAAAATCATTCTTGATAAGATCAATCGAACAAGCAAAAAAAAATTATTTCCAAAGCATTATTTCCTTTTCATATTATCGAAAGGACAATAACAAGAAGCAATCATTCACATACCACAGGAGATGATATTATAAAGCGCATGAATGGTGAGAAAAAGTCATAATTTGGTCCAGGTGAAATTTGACAAACATGTTTTGGAAGAGACAAGTACTGCAGGTTGAGCTTCCTCAGTTTAACTGCCCCCTGTCACAAGAATAAGGTGGACTAAGCAAGATTCAATAAAATGATCACGAACTTGTCTGTAAGAGCATGTTATAGCAAATTCTCTTTGATTACCTTCCCAAAGAGCAATGGCAGTCCAATTGAACAAAGTTTAAAGTTTTGATTTTCCCTGACAATGAGTGCTAAGTATTTATCACTAAAATCAACATCCTCAATAACCAAATCCGGGTCATCGATAAATACCTCCTGCAGATTATGAGGCGTAATATAACATTATGTAAGGTAAAGCTGACTATCGCAGGGAAATAAACCAAATAAACACAAAAACAAGTAACAGTAATAATAGCATATATCTCACTATCTCGAGTAAATGTTACTTTTGCATTTAATGCAAAAGAATAATAATAAAATGAAACAAGATAATAGTAGAAAAAGTTATGTTCCAAACTACCTCCCATTTTCTTGGATTTGAATCAGTGTCCTCTGGGCTACAAAGAAGATAATGATAGTCAACAGATTTCCCACCTTTGGGAGCATCGGTAAATAAATAGAGATAACCTCGGTGATGTTCAATTATGCAGTGAGCTATAGCATCACACTCCCAGACAAGTTTCAAGCCAGACAATGGATCAGCTGCATTTATTAGAAAGACCTAAAAAATGGTTACAATTCTTCTACAATATATGAAGGACCTTAACTTGATGGAGTTTGCACAGTATACATCTTTTACCTTTGATGATGTGGTGGAGAATGTATTCACAGTCACAAATTTAAAGTCTTTTGTGTGCCTTATACCAATTTGAACATTTTCATCTGATTCTTCCAAAAGTAAAACATCTTCATCAGTTGATCCTATAAGACTGTAATAAATCCTGCAGCAACATGTGGTAGGATGATATCAAGGAAAATTACCTGGATTCAAAAGTTAATAATCATATAAAATAAATAAACAAACAGACTAAAGAGAACTTTGAGTAAAATGAAATGGAATGAAATGATATTAAATTCCATTGTTTGAATTATTCAAAACACAATGAAATGGAATGGAGCATGATGATTTCATTCGAATCCATTTCATTCAATACCCCGCTTTAATCCCCTTTCAATTTGAGAGTATCGGATGGAGCGAGTCTCTTTTCCAAACAATAGAAGAGTAACTTTATTTCCTTCGTCTCACCGGTATGGCCTCATTTTCTGATCTGTTACAACATAAAGCAGTGCCTGGCCATCTTTAGCCCATGCCAAATTTGAAACTCGATCTGCCTGAGGCTTACTGCATAATGAACCCGAATTCAGATTTCTCACAGATAATTTGAAGTAGTCATTGTCTTTATCATACATAGTATAGGCAAGAAACTGATGGTTTGGCGAAACCTCAGAAAGTTCCTCATAAGCATAACCTACAAAATTTTCAAATAAAACAAATTTCAGCATTCCCCCAAGTCCCAACAACTCTAAACAAATTCAAGTGAGAATTGCATTACATTGAAAGGCATTACCTCCAAATCTCTCTGCCTCTTGATTATAGTCAACCAACTTCTGTTCAATTGTCTTCCCTGTCGTAAAATCAAAGCCAGCAGGAGGATACTTATGCGAAATGAAATCGTCGTTCAAGCTTGCCAATCTTCTGCAAAGCACAGGGTAAGGTTTCCCTTCTTCAACACGACGATAATACAACCTAACACCACAAAAATGACAATCACAAAAGCGAGCAAAGGGTTTATCATATAAATGCTTAAGTATAAACTATTTATATAACAAAAGACAAAATAAAGTCAAAGTGTTTTCATATAAGCTATAAGTTGTTTTCATAAATAAACTATAATTGAAAGCTTATGAAAATAAGTTGAAAACAGATAATAGACAAATCATAAGTTGTTTCTTTAAACTCTTCCAAACAAATACTACCCCAGTCCTTAAATATAAGACACTCTTTTAATTTTCAACTACATTAATTACTTCTTTAGCAATATACCCCTAATTAATTTACATCTTTTTCCGCAACCAATAATAAATAATATAATGAAAATAATAACTATGTAGTATGAATTAGTAATATAAATTGTCAACAAATTTAATATTAACTAGTAATATGAATTGTCAACAAATTTAATATTAGTGTCAATTTGATCCATGGAGTTTTATATGTAGTGAACAAGGTAATAATACTTATGCATATGCTCAAATTAAGTAAATCCAAAGAGGCTCAAAAGCTAACAAGTTTTAATTGAATAACAAAAACAACGAGAACAAACCAAGGCCCCCAGCGAAGAGGAGGAGTGGAAAGGTCGAAGGGAATTCGGGATGCCATTTCGAAGTGAAGCTTGTTGAGGAGACGTTCAGAATCAGACATTACGGCTTCAGTGTACTTCTCCTCTTGCTCCATGTACACGTCCATGTGACGCATCGCTACTTTGTCGCTCAGGTTCGACATCCAACTGTAAGGATCCTCCCATGTCACTCCATGGAAGCTGAACTTCTGAGGCTTCTTTGGAGCTTTTGGAGGGGTTGCTGCTGGTAACGGTGCTTTCTTCGCCGCCCTGTACTGCCGGAATAGAAGGTAGTTGCGGCGGGTGACGGCAGGGAAACGAAATAGAATGTGCATAACGGTTGTGGTTTCCTGGTTGAGTTGAGGAAAGGGTTTTAGCGCAGAACTAAACCCAGGTGGCGTTTGTTTAAACTTATTAATATTATTATTATTATTATTATTATTATTATTATTATTATTATTATTATTATTATTATTATTATTATTATTATTATTATTATTATTATTATTATTATTTATGGAAAAGTAAAAATTGGCCAAATTATTTCTGAAAATGTGATAACTTATGGAGTGGAGCATTATTATAATTTACTAGCGGAAAAACAAGCAATTTGAAAATGTTTTGTTTGTTAAAATTATCTATAAGTATGATGTTACTTTAAATTTAAAAAATAAATTGAATTGTTTAAATTAAATTCATTTATCTAACAAAATGTCTAACCATGGTCATTAATTTGAGAGGCAGAATGGCTTCAATCCAATGTCATATGGTATTAATGTTTAAGACCGAAAACTAATAGAAATGATTAATATGATTAACAAAAGTAAGTTTAAGGAATTAAATCAAAAAAAAAAAGAATTAAGGGACTAAACTTATATTAAAAAATAAATTAAAGGATCAAATGAGTAATTTAACGTATTAAATTTTGTAAGGAAATTTTGAGCACTTTCTATTATTGTTCATTTGTTGTTTCTAGATGATAGTTTCATGTTTCTTTGTGTTGATGTGGGAGAGCCATGTGTTATTTGTGCAGTTTGCTCGATATTTATTCAAAGACTTTCGGTCAATATATTAACCACAACAAATAAAAATAAAATGTTCATCATGAATGTAAAGTGACCCTTGAAAACGACCATTGTAGATATTCTTGAAGCTATGGAGAACGTGAAGACCAATGAGTATCTCAACCTCCCTTCTATGATTGGAAGGAGCAAGAGATCAATTTTTCTTTGGACTAGAAAAATCTATAGTTAGAGTAGCAAAATGTCATCATAAGTATGGTGTAAATTCAAGTAGTATATCTTTATTACATGAATGTCCTCCTAATTCTTGAGTCTCTACAAGAAGAAGTTGAAAGAATAGTTAATTCCTCTTGGTGGGGGTTCACATAATGGCACGAGTAGAGGTACTAGATGGATGACATAGGAAAAGTTTACTATGTGAAAATGATTTGGAGATCTGAGTTTTCGCGATTAGCGTGACTTTAATCTTGCAATATTGGAGAAACATGGTTGAAAATTTGTGACCATCTCAAATGCTATGGTTACAAGATTATTCGATGTCAAATATTTCCCAAAAGAGAATTTCTTATGGACAACTATTGGACAAAACTTCGATTATGTATGATGCAACATATGGTCTTCTTGAATTTTATTAGAAAAGGGATACAAGAGGTGGAGAATTGGAATTTTACAAAATTCATGGTTCTGTTGTATTGAAGAGTCTTTCAAAAAAGCTACACCACACGGTCACCTAACATGATTGGTTGGCTAGCCATCTAAGTGATCACTATGTTAGGATATGGTGTGACAACTTAATAAGAACTATGTTTGAGCATAGAGATGTGGAGAAGATCCTAAAAATCTTGTTAGTGAATGTGAAGCAATCATATTGAAGAATTTGGAGGTTTGACAAGCATGGCAAATACACGGTGAAAAGTGCATACCATAGTTGTACGAAGAGGTTGATAAATTGTGACAGGCATAAAACCACAAGGGACTAGTCGTGCATTTGGTCTCTTGGAGTGCCTCGTAAGGCTTGTACTTTCTTGTACATTTTGTCCATAATTGTTTGCCTAATCGTATATGCTTCCAAAGTAGAGGTGTAAGGTGTAAATAATCCACCTTTGTGTGTGGTGTGTGATGATTATTTGATAAATAATTGGCATGTATTTTTTATGTGCCCTGGTAGTGTAGAATGGTGGACTAAATTGGGTTTGTGAAATGGTTTGCAAGCAATTATTTCTTCTAAATATAGCTATGTAATTGACTAGACAAAAACACGTAAATGTTTTGTATGGTGTTGTGGAACTTATAGAAGATGAATTATATCAAGCTTTGGGAGGGTCCAACTAAGGATAACTCTCAGGTGTTGTCACGAGAAACACAAATGTTGCGGTCGTGGTGCATTTTCCGGAGAGGTTGTCGCGCTTCAGCATCTTGTTGGTCGGATGTGTTGCGTTTGGAGTCTTCTCCTCACGGCTACATTAAGTTGCAACATTGATATTCTTTTGGAATAAGATTGTCAATAATTTCTATTTTATCCATGGAACGATTAATCCAACACTCTTTAATGTGATGGCCAACACATGTATCCAACTTGATGGCATAATTGTCGATCCTTTTGTTTAGACTACTAACATAATTGGTGTACATCATAAGAGGACATCAAAGAGTGTTGTATCTGAAGTAGCAATATTAATCACAAAAAAGATTTTTACAAACCACTCAAACTATCTTTAAGAATATAGTCTTGAGTTTCAAATGAAATTCTGAAAGAATGTTGATGAATCAGAATCTACTCAATACTTATTTGAGATTGATTTTTAGCTGAAAATTCAGTAAAAAGATTATTGAATATAGTGAAAGAGAACTGGAGCTTTTGCTTTATTGAAGAACTTTGATTTCTCAAGTATGATTGTTTTAGTGATTAATTGATTGCACTTGAAACTCTTATTGTTATCTTCACCTTAAGGTTCTTCTTGTAGGCGTGATGAAGGTTAATGACAGCTCATATAGATATTACTAATCCAGCTGCTCAAAGTGATGTTTTAATAGACATGTGTTTTATTTTATCCAGAACATTCCTGCTTTGTAACTAGAACGTTCTTCATTTGTGCTTTAGTGAATATTGTGACTGAGATCATTTAACAACTGTTTGGTGTCAGTATTTTTGCTTTGTACGCAAACTGAACTTTCTGCAAAAGGTGCAACGTCAGTGTCTTTTTCATTCTTGTTGTCCTAGCTGTACTTGTTTATAGGCCATCAATCTGAAGATTGAGCTTGTTATTGTTCTTGATGTTGTTTTGCTTCTTTAACCTTTTGGGTTTGATCATGATTCTGAGTTGCCTTGATATTTGTTTTACTTAAGATATGTATTTTGGAAAATGATTCATATCATTTTTATCTTTAAAACGAATTATCCATAATAATCTTGTTTGATAAATCTGATACTGTCAAAAATCAAAATGATTTTAGTTTGTCCAGACTATTGCTCTTATGAACCAGAATATTCTTTTATATACCAGAATAATCTTGTTTTGTTGTATAGTCGTATATGATTACCTATCATCGAATAATACACTCAAAAGCACAAGTTAAATAGCAATACAATCAAAATCATGATTAGAAATTAATTAACTTGTTTGATTATCTTTAAAATATTAATTTGGAATTTTGTCTCAACAACATCGATCATTCAATGGATATGATATTTTGTCACATTTGTTACAGATATCTTTTGCATACATGATTTTATGAATTAGGTGAAGCTCTACATATGACTACACTACATTCCCAATGTAGCTGCCCATCAATGGGTTTCTACCAATCCATCCCAAAACCTTCCTCTTCCAACCTTATTTGTGTTGTCTATAAGTGTTTTTCTACATATTGAATGGTGGAGTTACATCATACCAATACTCTCCACAAAAGGGAATTTGTCTTTTCCTTTATTTGGCCACATTAGAGGAACAAAATTCTAAGGCTTTTTCATTTTGATTGAGACTCGTCTTTAAACATCTTCCGTTCTATTAGCTCATGCAATAAGGGTATTGTTCATTCGCTGCTAGTTTCTTGTGTTGTTGTTTCCTCTTTATGTTGTTTGCTTCTTTTATCTGTTTGTGTGACCAAAAAAACTAAAATACATGGTATATTGAAGATTACATATATTGATCATTGTTTATTTGGTTGAGTGTACTTATTCCTCTATTTTTAAAGAGAAATATGATGTAGTGATGTCCAACAACATATTTTCTGTACGATTTGAGATATAATGTTGTTTTTTATTTTATTTTTAATGATGTATTTTCATATAGTGTTGAATATGGTATCAAATTTTTAATGTTCAAATAATACAACTCTCATTTTAAAGCCCTTTACTAATTGTTGTATCGTTTTGCATTAAGAACAAAATAGAATACTGAATCTAACAATAAATAAATTTACTAGTAACTTTCAAACTGTGTTTGATCAAATATTTGTTTTTCTTTTAATTTCTATCTTTTAGCATTAGGGGTTGCAGGAATAGTTTTTTTTTT
>JBBPBP010000004.1:13924853-13963065 GCA_037974735.1 Cicer chorassanicum
AGTGATAAAATTTCAAATATTAAAAAAATACACGACAATTATTTTTTTCATAGTATTATAAATATGACAATAGTTGAAAAAAATTTATATTGTCTCTACTATTTAAAGTTTATGAGTTAATGTAAAAAAAAAATCTACTTTTAATCAATTACAATCGTTAAAACATTAATAATATTTAATCTTTTTTATTATTATTTATATAATCATGTACATAATTCATCATGATTTATTGACTATATAAATTACACTATCAATGTATATAAATTGAAATCTAAAAAGTATACTTATTTAGGAAGAATTTTTTTATTTATTAAAGAAATACTTATATTTAGATATATCATTACCAGTTCCATTACAGTGCAAACAATTTGATAAATGTGATAAGAGATTTCACAGGTATGGTTTGGACTTTGGAAGTTGGACTTTGTGGTTGACAAAGTTGGGTATCGATAACAGCTTTACAAGCCAGCCTATTATTGTTTGACTTTTATTCATGACTTCACCCTGTGGGTCCCACTAACAACATGGACAATGAAACCAAAATTCTTAATTTAATAAGCAAATTAAAATCCATTTAGTAACAAATTTTGTTTTGGTGAGAGTCAATGTTAAGCTAATGTCGTTTTTCCAAAGATGAGAGAGAGTGTGTGTAGAATAGGTTTATTTATTCTGAATTGAAATTTTTCTTCTTTTTCTTTTTGGATATCCTTTTTTTTTTTCCTTTTTCTTTTGAATTTTAAATTTAAGATGATAATCGTACAGTGAAGATAGTATCATACATGTGTGCCTTGATTGCTATTCAGGTTTCATGTGGATTGTGTCTCTGGCTTGTTACTGATTAATGTCATTTGATTCTCCTTCAAATCCATTTCTCCAATTTTTTTTTTTCCTTCTGGTTAGTTTATTGTAGTTGGGAGTTGAAAATTTTGGGATCTGGGGTCTAGGGTTTGAGCTTTTGACTTTCTCACTTCTTGGGTTTCTTTTCATTTTCTCAGAAATTGAGTATTGATATCCTATTATTGGTTCTGGAGGAGGAAAAATACATGCTTTTTGTCCTTGTTGGTTCACATGAAATGGTGATGAGGTGAGTCTTTCTGTTTTTGTTAATTTTTATTTTCACAAAATTCTCTTATTTCATGAATTGGGTTGTTGAGGAAATTAAGAGATGCAGGTTTTAAGATTCACTATATTCTTGCCTCTTTGGCTTTTAGGTGAAGGAATTGAAGCTCGATTTGTTGCAGATTGATGGGACAAACCCTCTTGATGGTGTTGTATGTAGTTTCTCAACAAAGCTTGCTTGTTGGTTATTATCCCTGATTGCTTTGTGTGAGAGTGTATAGAAGAAAGCTATAATGCATCTTTCACTGTGGAAGCCCATTTCCCACTGTGCTTCTCTGATCATGGACAAGAAGGGCAGGAGGAAAGTTGAATCCACGGCCGACATAAAAAGAAACCCGACAATGTTGCGGAAGTTGCAAGAGAACAAGCTGAGGGAAGCTCTTGAAGAAGCTTCCGAAGATGGATCACTCTCCAAATCACAGGACATGGAACCTGAAACTGTTGGGGGCCAGGATGAGAGCCTCGGGAGATCCAGATCGCTGGCCAGGCTGCACGCGCAGCGTGAGTTCCTTCGCGCCACTGCCCTTGCAGCTGAACGCACGTTCGAGTCTGAGGAGGAAATTCCGAGCCTCCAAGAAGCATTTTCCAAGTTCCTCACTATGTATCCCAAATATTTGTCCTCAGAGAAAGTTGATCAGTTGAGGACCGATGAATATTCCCATTTGCCACCCAAGGTATGTCTTGATTATTGTGGATTTGGTCTCTTCTCTTTTGTTCAGACCATTCACTATTGGGAGTCTTGTACATTTAGCTTGTCTGAGATAACTGCAAATTTGAGTAATCATGCACTTTACGGTGGTGCTGAGAAAGGAACAGTTGAGCATGATATAAAGGCTAGAATTATGGACTACCTAAATATCCCAGAGAGCGAATATGGACTTGTTTTTACTGTTAGTAGAGGATCGGCTTTTAAATTGTTGGCTGAATCATACCCTTTTCAAATGAACAAAAAACTGTTGACAATGTTCGATCATGATAGCCAGTCTGTTAATTGGATGGCTCAATGCGCCAGAAACAAAGGAGCGAAAGTGTATAGTGCATGGTTTAAATGGCCAACTCTCAAACTCTGCTCTACTGATTTAAGAAAACAGATTTCCAATAAGAAGAAGAGGAAGAAGGATTCAGCTACCGGTCTTTTTGTGTTCCCAGTTCAGTCTAGAGTAACTGGGGCTAAGTATTCGTACCAGTGGATGGCCTTGGCACAGCAGAACAACTGGCATGTCTTGCTTGATGCTGGGTCGTTAGGCCCCAAGGACATGGATTCGCTTGGCTTGTCCCTTTTTCGGCCAGATTTTATAATTACGTCATTTTACAGGGTATTTGGTTATGATCCCACAGGTTTTGGTTGTCTTCTGATCAAGAAATCTGTGATGGCAAGCCTTCAAAATCAATCTGGGAGCACCGGGTCAGGTATGGTGAAGATTACCCCCGAGTTTCCTGTGTATTTGAGTGATTCTGTAGATGGTTTGGATAGATTGGCTGGGATTGTAGATGATGAAGTCAATGGAGCTGGTGATAAGACATTTGAACCTCGCCAGGGATCACAATTGCCTGCTTTCTCCGGTGCATACACGTCTGCACAAGTTAGAGATGTATTTGAGACTGAAATGGATCATGACAGTTCTGAAAGAGATGGAACCAGCACTATATTTGAAGAAACTGAGAGTATATCTGTTGGAGAAGTGATAAAGAGCCCTGTCTTCAGTGAAGACGAGTCATCAGACAATTCCTTCTGGATTGATTTGCGTCAGAGTCCATTGGGGTCCGACAGTTTAAGTCAATCAAATAAACAGAAGATAGCTTCTCCCTTGCCACCATTCTGGTTCAGTGGGAGGAAGAACCAGAAGCAACATTCTCCAAAATCATCTTCCAAGATGTATGGCAGTCCTATGTATGATGACAGAGAGGTAAACCTTGGTTCTCATGACGAACGGCGTGTGCTGTCATTTGATGCTGCTGTCCTAATGTCTCAAGAATTAGACCGTGTCAAAGAGGTCCCCGAAGAAGAGCAAGTTGAGGAAGCTATTCATTATCCAATAAATGGAAATGGTCCAGATCATCCACATGTCCGTGAGATAATGGAAGAACCTGGAACTAGTGAAGCAACTCAGAATGGATCTGTTACTCTAAGAGACTCTTGGCTCAATAACTCAACTTCTCTTGCTCGGCATCAAAGCTTGGAAAATGGCTCTTGCTCTGATATAAAAGAGAGTGCCATAAGGAGGGAAACTGAAGGTGAATTTAGGTTGTTGGATCGGAGAGAAGGCAATCGTTATGGTGGTGGTAGGTTGTTTGGTTTGGAAGATGATGAACACAATAGCAGAGGAAGAAGAGTGTCGTTTAGCATAGAAGACAATCAGAAAGAGCACCTAAGAGAGACCATGGAGACGGGGGACATATCTGCGACTAGCTTAGATGATGAAGAGGTCTCAAGTGACGGAGAATATGGTGACGGACAAGATTGGGGCAAGAGGGATCCTGAGATTGTATGTCGAAATATTGATCATGTTGATATGCTTGGTCTTAATAAAACTACGCTTAGACTTCGGTTTTTGATAAATTGGCTTGTTACTTCACTACTGCAACTGAAGTTACCAGTTTCTGATGGGGATGAAAAAGTAAACCTTGTTCACATCTATGGTCCAAAAATAAAATATGAAAGAGGTGCAGCTGTGGCTTTCAACCTCAGGGACAGAAGTAGGGGGCTAATCAATCCTGAGATTGTTCAAAAGCTTGCTGAAAAAGAAGGAATCTCTCTCGGCATTGGTATTCTTAGTCATATACAGATTCTTGATAACTCAAGACAGCAGCGTGGAGCTTTGAATCTTGAAGACACAACACTTTGCAGGCCTATGGAGAATGGTCGCCGTGATGGAAAAGGTAGCTTTGTGAGGCTTGAAGTTGTCACTGCGTCACTGGGATTTCTGACAAATTTTGAGGATGTATATATATTGTGGGCATTTGTGGCAAAGTTTCTTAACCAGTCATTTATCAGAGAAGGCGGTCTTCCTACTGTTCAAGAAGGCTCTGAGACATGAGATGGCAAAGATGCCGCCCATGACTTTATTCAATTTTGGCAAAGTCTCCGGCCAGAACTTGCAGGGCCAATGATAATTTGTATGCTGCTAGATAATCAGATATACTTTACTCTGCATCAAATCCGGATAAACGAGACTAGCTGGTGGATTTGTTAATTTATGTTTTTTGTTGCTTACAATTTTTATTTTCCTCTTAGTTTTTATTTTTTTGAGCTGGTTGTAGAGTTGGCTTTAGAGAGTTGTTACATATTGGGTAGCCATGATGTACTTTGAAGCAAGAATGCAAGATTGAATACTGCTAAATATTTTGCCTCTGTTGCATACAAAAGGATTACCATCTTTTGTAAAAAGGTAGTGTTCATTTTCATGCTTTAGTTTATAGTTCCATTCAGTGGAAGCTTTCTTTGTTGACTTAAATTGTATTCCTTAATATTAGTGTAACTTAAAACTTAAGAATCTAAAACTTGACCCTGTTTTTCTCTTTATTGTTCTTATAATAATTCCCTTGGGGATTATCCAGACACCTCAATCCTGGATATTTTTTTTTTAATGTCTGTGTCCTCTAAAAAACATTCCTTATTCCTAGATATAGGAAATATTAATGCTTAATTATGACCGGGGGATTCTATCCTTTGAGAGTTTTGATATATCTAGTTTTAATTTAAAATGAAATACATTAACTTTTGAGATATCATTTTGATTTATATTTTATTTCAATGGAAAAATAACTTAATGGTTGCTATCTAATAACATTAGATACTAGTCAATTAAACCATTTTAAGTTACTAAATCAATTAAATAAATATTGAGTAAATTATTATCCATTAAAGAATTAAATTATTAACTAGTTAATGAAATATGTTAACCTATTATTACAGGCTAGTAGATTATAGATAACTCATCCAATGCTAAGCATTTTATTTTATAAGAATTATATATTTTCAAAAAAGGGTAACAATCATTATTTGGCCTCAGTCATTAAGTTTTGTTTCACAAAAGGAACTGCCGTTTGGGATTTTATAATGATGTTTTTCCATCCAGCAGTTGACAAATCACTAACCTCTGCTTTGCCATTGGAAAAAAACAAAATGTTGGATTGGAGTGTATTGGCCATGTACTCAAACGCCAATTCGTGGGACGTGATGAAAAGGAAGGAAACGAATGTATTATGATTTGTGTGGCAAAAATGAATTAATGAAAAAAATGCTTTTTTTTACCAACTTTTTGCTGTCACCAGAGTTGGGAGGGACCACTCCCCATTATAGGCTTTTGTAATGTATGTTTCGACTTTTGGTGATATATGTAAAGGCAAATCATATTTTAATAGGCAAATTTTGCAATAATTTTAATTTTTTTTCTATTATAGAGACAAATAACTTTGATAGTTAATGCAATGTAGTACTGGTATTTAATTAATTGCATTTACTAAATTTTATTAGATGTTCAAATACATATTAAATATTTGAATTTATTAATCAGAATCTGTATATTTAAATACACTTAAAATTATGTTTAACCGCATTTAATATTATAGTTAATTATATTGAGTGAATGATCAATAATTGCACGAATTATGATGTCATTTCTTATCATAGCTACCTCCACCTTTCAAAGTGAACATCCAAATTATCATAAATAAGATATTAGACTTTAAAAAAATATAAATTAATTTATCATATTCATTAAATACTAGATTTTATAAGATATAATAATTTATTTTCATTTTGTTTCTTATCTTATCAATCAAAAGAATTATAATTTGAAGAAGTTTGTACAATATATATCTTTTACCTTTGATGACGTGGTGGAGAATGTATTCAAGTGACAAATTTAAAGTATTTTGTGATCATGCAATATATATATATATATATAAACAAACAGACTATAGATTTTTTATAATTATATCTCTTTTTCTTAATTTGACACTAAATTGCCACATATTAAAAAAAAAATACTAATATATCCTACTTTTTAAACTAAATAGATGATCTCTGGCCGGACTTGCTACATGTTGAAGAAATCTTTTTGAAAATGCAATAGAAGGTCGCATCCTATGTACAGGGGTTCATTTTTTTTTCTTTCTCATTTTAACAATTGGAAAATTATTTATTTAATAAATTAAAAATAATTATAATATTTTAAAAAACAAAATATTATTAATAAATTAAATTAAATTGAAGAAAAAAAATGTGGTTGACTAGGTGTGTCTAAACAAATAACATGTTATATTATTTAACAATTCTCTTATTTTGTAGATAAACTTAAATTATTTTAACAACTGTCTCCTGTTTTGCAGATAGATAAATTAGCAACTTAATTATATTTTATTCACAACTTCCTCTTATTTTTTCTCCAGATCTAATAAATAAAAATTAATAAAAATATTAATTATAATATTAATAAAATCAAATAAAATATATCAATACCGTTGACTAGATGTGCCAAAACAAACAACACATTTCTAATATTTTGCAGATAAAATAACAACACAATTTTATTTGGTTAACAATTCCCTCCTATTTTTATTTCGATCTAATAAATTAAAAATTAATATAAATAATAATAATAATAAAAATAAAATATTGTTAATTTAATTAACAAAATAATAATAAAATATTTAAAAAAATCAAAATACATTTACTCAACCACATTAACTTTGATGTATTTTTTTTCTATTAAATGTATTTTGATTTTTTTAAAATTTATTATTATTTTGTAAATTAAGTTAACAATATTTTATTTTTGCTATTATTATTTATATTTGTTTTTATTTATTAGATCGGAATAAAAATTGGAGGGAATTGTTAACAACATAAAATTGTGTTGCTGTTTTATCTACAAAATATTAGGAAGACGTTATTTGTTTTGACACATCTAGTCAACCGTATTGATGTATTTTATTTGATTTTATTAATATTATAATTATTATTTTTATTAATTTTTATTTATTAGATCGGGAGAAAGAAATAGGAGGAAGTTGTGAACAAAATATAATTAAGTTGCCTATTTACAAAACTTAAGATAATTTAAATTTATCTATAAAATAGGAGGTAGTTGTTAAAATAATATAACACGTTATTTGTTTAGGCACATCTAGTCAACCGCATTTTTTTTCTTCAATTTAATGTATTTTATTTTATTAATAATATTTTGTTTTTTTAAATATTATAATTATTTTTAATTTATTAAATAAATAATTTTCTAACTGTTAAAACGCGAAAAAAAATTAACTCTAGTACATGGTCGCATCCTGTGGATGCGACCTTCTATTGCATTTTCAAATAAATTTTTTTAGCACGTCGCATGTCCAGCCTGACTTTATCTATTGAGTTTAAAAAGTAGGACATTTTGATTTTTTTTTTTTTTTAATGTGTGGCAATTTGCTGTCAAATTAAAAAAATATATATAATTATAAAAAAATCCACATACTACAGAGAACTTTGAGTAAAATGAAATAATATTATATTCCATTCTTTGAATTAAATTCAAAACACAATGAATTTGCGGCGGTTCTAATTCACATTATGGCGGTTCAAGTGTTTTTCCGCGTAACCTATTTCTTTGTTCTTATATTCGCGCGGGGCTTGATTTTTCTTGTCCACTCGATTGATTGATTCATAATTTGCTGAGACACTTGTTTTAGTATAGAATTTGTGCTAGAGGCGGTTCTGATTCACTTTGCAGTATACTTGTCTATCGCAACGTTTAAACAAATATTTAAGGAGTTTCTTGTGAATTGTGATCAATGAGTTATGAAACATAGACTTTAGGTGCCTTGTGTGTTTTCCTCGTTTAAAAAAATGAAGAAATTGATTAAATGCTTATGTTGTAACTACAAGCGTATTCGTTACTTGATCATAACTAAATAGCACATCAGAAACTAACAACACGTAATTGTTATCACTATGCAAACTGTTAAAAAGGACCGATTATTTTTTTTTCTCAGTTCATTTGATTGGCTTTTATAAATTTAATTAATGTTGCTTGGTTTTGTTCTTCCAACCGCTGCAGGTTCCCTTTCTTTGATGTTGATCTTGGTTGCATCTCACGGATTGCTGCAGGTTCCTTTCTTTGCTGTTATCAAAGGTAGGAAATTAGTTATCATATTTCTTACAATCCCATATAAATTCATTTTGCCAAGATACTACCAGCTATAGTTAAGTCAAAAATTATCCCGTGTAGTTTGTTTCAAACTAACATACTCTGCCATATTTTTATTTTTTATTTTTTAATGAATTTAGATTGAAAAAAGGACATGATATAATAATTGTACTCTTTCTCTAATAAGGAATGATTACACAAATATTAAATAGAGTATCGTGGTGATAGAAAATGACTAGCTTGGACGTAATATTAAATTTGCTTGAAAACATATGAAAGAAACTGCAAGTTTTGAATAAGACAATAAGAAATGGAATATGATGTGTATAATAATTGACACTTTGTTAACATTAAACAAAACCTTAATCACACAGAGTCTACTTCATCACACTTTGCCGCAAAAAAAATCCCAATGACTGAATTTGAGTTGAAAAGTAAACCATTGTAATACTAACATAGTGGCGGTTTGAACTGCTGCCGCTTCTACATAAAACTGCTGCAAAACTTCTGTTTTTTGTAGTGGGAAAATGACCAATATGATTGACAAAAGTACATTTAAGTACCAAACCGGAACAAAAAAAAATTAAGAGACCAAAATTACATTAGAAAATAAGTTAAGGGACTAAATGAGTAATTTAATCTATTAAAGTTTGTAGGGAAACTTTGACCACTTTCTATCATTGATCATTTGTTGTTTGCAGATGATAATTTCATGTTTCTATCAGACGAATTTCAGTCAATATAATAACTACAAAAATTCATAAAAGAAAAATCTTCAGCAGGAACGTAGAGGGACCATTGAAAACGACCATTAAAGATACTATTGAAGCTATATAGAGGGGATCGACAGATATCTTAGCCTCCCTTCTATTATTGGAAGGAGCAAAAGGTCAATTTTCCATTTGGTTAGAAAAGTCTCAAGTTGGAGTAGCAAAATGTAATTACAAGCAGAGCGTGAAGTATTAATAAAATTAGTAGTTCAAGCAATACCTTCTTAGTACACGAATGTCTTCCTAATTCTTGATTCTCTTCAAGAAGAAATTGAAAGAATTATTATTCCCTTTTGTGGGGTTCACATAATGGCACAAGTAGAGGTATTGGATGGATGAGATGTGAAAAACTTACTATGTGAAAAGGATTTGGAGATATGGATTTTTGTGACTTGCGTGACTTTAATCTTGCAATGTTTGAGAAACATGGTTGAAAATTCATCTCGAATGCTATGGTTACACGATTATTCGATGTCAAGTGTTTTCCAAAAGAGGATTTCTTATGGACAACTATTGGGCAAAGCTTCAATTATGTATGTCACAACTTATGGTCTTCTTGAAATTTGTTGGAAGAGGGCAACAAGATGTGGAATTGATGATCATTGAAATTTGACAAAACGCATGGCTCTATTATAATGATGATCTTTCATAAAAACTATCGACATGATTGGTTGGCTAGCCATCTAAGTGATCACGATGTTGTGATATGATGTGACAATATTATAAGAACTATGTTTGAGCATAGAGATATGGAGGAGATCCTAAAAGTCCTGTTAGTGAATGTAAAGCAATCAAATCGAAGAATTTGGAGGTTTGTCAAGCAGGGCAAATACATGGCGAGACGTGCATACCACATTTGTATGAAAAGGTTGATAAATCGAGGTAGAATTAAAACCAGGAAGGACTAGGCGTTTATTTGATCTCTTGGAGTGCCTCGTAAGGTTCGTACTTATGTGTGCATTTGTTCCATAATTGTTTGTATAATCGTATAAGCGTTCAAAGTAGAAGTGTAAATTGTCCACCTTAATGTGTGGTGTGTGATGATTATTTGAAAAATAATCTGCATGTATTTTTTATGTGTCTGGTACAATTTGTCCATAAAAATGTATCGTCGCTAATTTTATTTTTATTTAAATAAAAATTGATAAAACATAAAAATATTGATCTCGAACCAAATGTTTGGATTTGAGAGTCGAGAGTAGAGAATGTACTAGCGCCATATATCATTCGTTAAAACGATTATCCTATAATTAATTATATACAAACTGTTATTTATTTAATTATTTATTTTACTCCAAAGAGAAAAATAGAGAGAATGAAAGTAAAAGTCAAAATTATAATTGGTATGTATGAATAGTGATATTCGGTACATTTATGCATTTTTATAGCCCTTTACTAATTGTTGTATCATTTTGTATTAAGAATGAAATAGAAATATTGAATCTAACAATAAATAAATGTACTTGTATCATTTTGATCAAAGATGCTTTAGGGGCTGCAGAAATAGATTCTTTCTAATACAATATAAATTAATAAATAATGTAATTTAGAATGAAGTATTTTATTGAATTTTGAATTTAAAGCAACAACTTTGGCTTGGAGCAAAAACGGGTTATCTGGTCTATTTAGGGTCGGCCTTAACGGATTGCAAGTTTCTTTGGATCGAGTCAAAAAATTATGTTTTAATATGGACTAATAAAATATTATCTAAGTTTGATCTTAGACGGGATTGAGTGGGTAATCCGCTAACTTTTTATAATACTTTTTTTGTCATTGTTTTTTTAATTTTTTTGCGACTCTTTTAATTTAAAAAATTTCTTTGATACTCATTTAAAAAAAATTATAGTATGCTAGTTATGCATTAAGTGTGAATTAATTTGAATGTCTATTTTCTTTCATGTCCATTTAAAAACAATTATGATTTACTCTTTATATACAAACTAAGTTTGAATTTTTCAATTAACACAAATTCAATAAAAAAAAAATTCAAAATAACACAAATTAAAATAAGTTTAAATTTCCGAAACAACTTAGAGATATTATATAGCATAAGACAAATGAATTTCGATGTTCCTTTTTAGACTCCTTGAGCAATGTTCATATTTTTTTAAAGTGTTGGATGATTGTCCACTTATATCATTTTGATTTGTATCATTACTATTGTCGTATTTTATAAAGTAAAAAAATTGATTGATAAAAATATATAACCAACTAAAGATAGTATTCTATCACAAAAGATAATATATATAACCAGTTAAGTGGATTGAATCTATTTTGAACCTTTTTTCTGTGGGTCAATTTTACTATTTTTATTTTTTTTTAAATTAGTTATGCAGGTTTTGGGCTACTTGATACTCATACAAGCTAATTCGAGTGGATAATGGCTTTATTTAGACTGGGTTAAAAAGCCAAGGAAAAAATCAGGCTGAAATTATTAGGCCAAAACCCTGTGTTTTAGCGGGTTGGGTGGATTGACTCATTCAGACTAGCCCATTTTGATAGCGCTTCAAAAAACAAAAGCAAAATCTACGGGAAACAGAGTTTTTTATCTGCAGAAAAGAATTAAAATTTTAAAAATTAGTCGTGAAGCAAATGATATTAAATAAAAATATAATATTATTCCTGGTACTACAATGAGTTATTCATTTCAATTTTTAATGTACTTTTTCTAATTATATTATTTAATTAATATTACTTGCATTACTTCTAATGTAATATTTTTCCCTATGAAATTATGATATTAATTAGGACCTGTCTTAAATATTTTGGAGATTTTGTTCTAATCTTAAAAATGAGTTCCTAATAAAAAGAAAGTGCAATTTTAATAATTAAACAAGGGTAAAATAAATTTTAGCCCTATAAAATTTTAAAATTTTATTTGTGGTCCCTAAAAAAAGTTCTCAATTTTTTAATTCACTTTTAGTCTTTATTTTTATTTTTATAAAAAATTAATATTTTTACAACTTAAAAAGCCCATGTAACATCAAAATAGAGACTAAAAGTGAATAATTTTTTTAGATACTGAACTTGAAATGTCAAAATTACTCTTATTTTATTACATTATAAAAAAAACAAAAATTGAGCCTCTTACCAATTAGTGACATGTGCTATTAGGCTTAATGTACAGCCCGATAGTCAATCATAACATTGATAATGTATTAATATCTAATAATAATAATTTAATAAAAATAATTATTTTTATTTCATTTATACATTTTTAATAAGTGTAAAATGATTAAATGAGTCCTATATAATATTACATAGGCACTAGTATGTTACAACAGCCTTCACAAAAAGACTTGAAATAACGAGTATACGAATGGATTAATTAGTCCTAATACTATAGTGCTAGTAGTAGGTTGTGTGGTGTTACAGTTGCTCTCAATTTTTCCTGGGGTTTAGGACTTCAGAAGTTGGACTTTCTGGTTTGTCAAGCCGGACAACTATAACAATCTTTTTCACAAGGCAACTTAATATTTGACTTTTATTCATGACCGGTTCCTGGTCCCACTTAAAACATGGACAAGGAAACCTAAATTCTCACAAAATTATATGCAAAATCATAAATCCATTTTAATAACACTAGCAAGTTTGGAAGAGTCAATGTACCTTCTCTATATGTTAATATGAGAGTCATTTTTCTAGTTTCTATTACTGTTTATTCATTCTCCATCAAACCAATTTTTCCAAAATTATTTATTTTTTTTGTTCTTGGTTGAGTTTCATGTTTCTTTTGAAATTTTGGCATCTGGTCTCTTGGGTTTGACTTTTTCTCTCTCCTTGAAATTAGGTCTTCAAACCCTATTATGGATACTATAGTAAAAAAATATAAGCTTTTTTGTCCTTGTTTGTTTTCACTTAAAATGGTGTTAAGGTGAGTCATCTGACTTTTATCCTTAGTTTTTCTTCTTCTTATTATGTATGTTAAGAGTCTTTTATCCTTTTAGTTGTTGTCCTCAAGATTTCAGTTTCATTATGTTTGTTTTTTTATTTGTTGCAGATTCAGAGGGTAAACCAACCATTTTGTTTGTGTGCTATTTGAAGTGTCTCAATAAAGCTTTCTTCTTGGTTATCAACCTAGACTAAAATTTCTTTGTTTAAGAGTATAAGAGGAAGCTAAAATACATCTCTTACCGTGGAAGCCCATTTATCATTGTGCTTCTCTGATCATGGACAAGAAGGGTCAAAGGAAAGTTGAATCTATGGATAACATAAAAAGAAACCCATCAATGCTCTAGAAGCTGCAAGAAAACAAGTTAACGGATGCTCTTGAAGAATTTTCAGAAGACGAAACACTCTCCAAATCACAAGACATGGAGCTTGACAAGGTTGGGAACCGAGATGAGAGCCTTGCCACTGTCACTGCAGCCAAACGCATATTCGAGTCTGAGGAGGAAATTCCCTACCTCAAAGAAGCATTTACCAAGTTCTTCACCGTGTATCCCAAGTATTTGTCCTTAGATAAAGTTGATTGGTTGAGGTCCGATGAATATTCTCATTTGCCACTATTGAAGAATTAAGCGAAATTATATTTGATTCTCTTTTATTTTATTATATTTTATGATTTTGTCATGATTACTATTGTAATTTATTTTCTTATATAAACAGCTTAGGGTTGTAGTAATAAAATATGAAAGTATTTTGCATTTACTTTCTTCATGATATCTAGAGCTCTTGGTTAGGGTTCTATAAAGCTTTCACAACCTAGTGGGGTTCAAGGCTCCAAACTTAAAGGGCACCAACATTTTGTATTTTTTTTTATTTATGTACGATCCAAACTGTTTTTCCGTCTATCTAATGGCACACAATACCCCATGGAACGGCTTTTATGGGTAATAGTAGTGCCGACAACAACAATGATTTTGGTGAAAAATCAGAAGTAGTCAACAACGCTGACATTGTTGGTTCAGGATGCGGCTGTCCATGAGGGGGCAACCTTGGTGGTGGCAGCTCAGGCGGTGGTGGCCCAAGCGGTGGCGGTAGGTATGGTTTCTCCAACAATGGTTTCTCCAACAATGGTTTGTCCAAATATCTTGGCCTTGACGAAGGTTGTGCCCTCCAAGCTAGTATTTATGATCAAGAAAAGCATTCTCCTTCAATCCCATATCCTTTCACCAAGGAACAATTAAACCAAATGTACAAACTCTTTGAGTCTCAAACTCTTTCTTGCACTCAAAGAGGTAATTTTCCAAATATTATTCTACTAGTGTCAATCCCGGTCTTACTTGGATTATTGATTTTGGTGTTACTGATTATATGACTGAGGAGTCAAGTCTGTTTTCTTCTTTAGTCCTTGTGCAGGTAGCCACAAAATTAAAATTGTAGATGGCTCTCTTTCAGCCACGACAGGAAAAATGTTCTATTATTCTGTCATTTTTGTTAACCTTAAAAGATGTCTTACATATTTCTAATTTATTATGTAATGTGTTATCCATTACTAAATTAACAAATGATATAAATTGTCGAGCTAACTTATTTCATTCTCATTACACTTTCAAGGATTTGAACACGAGGAAGGTGATTGGCGATATTTATTATCTTGACAATTGACTCGACATCAAAGATCAACCTCAAATAAGTATCTCCTTTGAATCTATTTTTGTTGCTTCTAATAATGATGATATTATGTTTGGTTAAGACATCCTAGTTTTCTGTATTTGAAACATTTGTTTCCTAAATTATTTTTTGAGATGGATCCGTCTTTATTTCGTTGTACAACTTGCGAATTTGCTAAACATCACAACTCTTCTTTTTCTACACAACTATATAAATAAGAAAGACTGTTTGCAGTCATTCACAATGATGTTTGGAGTCCTAGTAGAATAAACATATTTTCTAATAAAAAATATATTATAACTTTTATCGATGATCATACTAGAATTTGTTGGGTTTATTTATTTTAAGAAAAATTCAAAGTTGGATAGGTTGTAAAAAATTTCTTTAAAATAGTGCAAATTCAATACCAAACAAATATTCAAGTCTTCAAAAGTGACAATGGTAAAAAAAAAATTTAATATGTTTTTTATCAAAAAAAAATTTTGACAAAAAGGTTTTTCATCAAAGTTTTTTTGTTAATACACCCCAACAAAAATGGAATTGCAGAGAGAAAGAATACACATCTTCTTGAGGTTGCTAGAGCTTTACTCTTGGCAAATAAGATTCCAAAACATTTGTGGGGTACTGAAGGACCATAAAAAATGCCACAATATAAAAACTCATATAAAGAGTCACAAAACAGGTTTACTACCATTGACCCTGGAATGGAAACGTCTTTGAAAAAAGAAACCATAAATAGAGAAATGAAGGATTCATTCTCCAACCCTTCCAAGATTCTAAACCAATAGATAATCCAACACATTGCCCTTATACAGGTAAGTCTTCTAATGTTCGTAAGAGTCATGTTGAGTATCATGATATAGACATTCCTATTGCAATTAGGAAACTTGTTAGATCACGCACTAAACATCATTTTCTTACATGTGTCATACTCAAAATCGTCTTCTTCATTTGTTGTGTTTACCTCTCCATTGTCTGTTGTAGAAATTCCAAGAAATGTACAAGATGCTCCAAAAATTCCAACATAGAAGGACATTGTTCTTGAGGAAATGAGAGCTCTTGAGAAGAATCAAACATAGAGAGTCATGACTTTACTTTAAAGAAAGAATATCGTTGATTGTAAATGGGTATTTACTGTTAAATATAATTCTGACGACACAATTGAAATTTACAAGACACACTTGGTTTCTAAAGGGTTTACTTAGACATATGACATTGATTACTTGGATACTTTTGCTCATGTTGCCAAATTAAATACTATTAGAGTTTTTTTGTCCTTGGCGAGCAATTTAGATTGGTCTTTTAACCAATTTTATGTAAAAATTGCTTTTCTGAATGGTTATTTGTAGGAGGAAGTATACATGGATAGCCTCCTAGTTTTGAAGACAAGTTTGGTTCAAATATGTGCAAAATACAAAAATTCCTTTATGGTCTTAAGCAATTTCCAAGGGCTTGGTTTGAAAAATTCACTTGGTCGGTTAAAAGGCATGGATATATGCAGGGATAATCAGACTATACTCTATTCATGAAGTTCTCTAATGTCGGTAAGATTGTATTTCTAATTGTATATGTAGATGATATTATTCTCACATGAGATATGGGTGCACTTAAACATTTTCTTGGTATGGAAGTTGTTCGCTCAAATAAGGAAATTGTTGTTTTTCAAAGAGTGGTGTAGACCAGCAGATACTTCTATGAAATTATATGCTAAACTTTGGGAGAAAGGTAAGAAAAACAGAAGTGGTGCGCGACACTTACGGTGCGGAGAAGTTGGGATGCGATGACGGCGAAGTCGTGTCGGAGACGTGGTCGTACATAGAAGGGTTGTGTTGGAGATGAGATACGAAGGAACACACGGAGAAGGTTTGGTGAAGAAATGCACAGAGTGAAGAATTAAAAACACTAAAGAAACGCACAGAGTAAAGAATTAGAAACGCACGGAAAGGGTTTGGTCTAATTTAGTTCAAGAGCTCTTAAACTTGAAAAGTATATACAACAGAAATTGCATGCCCAAATTCTAAAAAGTCTAAACAATAGCAATGTTGTGCACCGTTTGAAACTATTTTTTCTTTAAAAGCATGTTGTATGTTGATTATAAAGCAAATGAAAATAGTTTTAACTTATGTGAAGTTTCGTGAGCATGACTTTCATTATGCACATTTTTAATCCAATGTGGATATTGTGAAAAGTTTATTTGTTAAAACATGTTCATAGTTATTATAAAAAATGAAAAATATATATAATTTTTAAATCTGAACATTTTTTTTTACTAAAAAAATAAGGATGAAAAAAGTTCAAAGATTAAACATTTTTTTATCAAGCAAAAAGAAGAAATAGATAATAACGGAAGGTTGGACAAAAATAAAAATCATTTTTCTCTTTTTTAATTTTTTTTCCTTGCTTCTTTTTTCCCTCCCTCTCATTCTCACATTTTTTTTCTTTCTTCCTTTATATCTTTTCTTTCTTCTTCTCCTCTTCTCCCTCTAGTTCACGCACAATTCCTTTTATCTTTTATTTTCTGCACTCCACTCCCTCTTGTCTTTTCTTTCTTAATTTTAATACTTAGGTGTCTTAGATGTTCCCTTTTTTTTTTTAATTGCTTTCCTTCCCATTTTAATTAAGTATTAAAATTACGTTTTGCACCCAAGTCCATTTTTTTAGCTTCATGTCTTTACCATTCATTTTTTCAACAAGTCCAAAATTATATATATATATATTAAGTCTAATTAGTTTCTAATAAATATTAAATCTTCCAAAAAAAAACACAAATAAATCTTTTATTAAAGGGTAACTAGATGTGACATATTTTTAACCTTTGAGTTGTTAGAACACAAGTTGTACAATTTGATAGTTGTAAAACTCAATTTTTATAAATAAACTGATCTAAAATCGACTTTTAAATTTAATTAATTAAATGTGACATCTTTTTTATCGTTGAGATTTTAAGACACAAGTTGTACAACTTGATAGTTTTAAAACTTATATTGATAACAAAAAATAATAAAAAATATTCCTATGGAGTTAGCTAGATGAAATATCTTTTTAATCCTTGAGTTTTTGAGACACAAGTTGCTCGACTTGATAGTCTTAAAACTCATTTTTTGAATAAAAAGATTGCTAAAAAATTAAACAAACTCATTTTCTTTCATCAAAATAATTTATTTTTTATCAACAAACAAAACAAACTTTCTTTAAGAAATAATCAACACATCCGCATTTTCTACCCAAGAACTACGTACATTTGATTTCTCCATTGCATCTAGAGATACGTATGAGCAAATTCGCATTCTTGTCAAGCACAATAATAAATTTTTTTTTTCTTCTCTATTTTAAGCACCATTTTATTTCAATATCATATTCATAAAAAATAATTTATATTTTATTCATTAATAAGAAGAAAATAAATAAAATTTAAGTTAACATAAATTTTGCACAATTAATTATAGGTAACCGTTTTTTACGGATGTCATAAGATGTTAATACTTTCTTTATGCATAATCGACTCCCGAACTCTAAACTTGATTTCAAAGACCATATATATTTTTTGTTTTTTAAGGGTTCTCCAATGTTTTCTCTATTTTAAATAAACTTTGGTGGCGACTCCATTGAATTCAAGAATACTCAAAATTTTAGGCAGCGACACTTCTGTCTCAAAGGAAATTTCTACGAAACTTTGGCATTGTAGACTAGCTCGTGTTAGTGAAAGAGCTTTGGAGGAATTGTATAAGTAAGGCTTGATTGGAAGTGGAAACTTTGAGAAGTTAGAATTTTGTGAGTTTTGTCTCTATGGTAAATAGAATAGTGAGACTAACACCTCAACAAAATAGTCTAGCTGAAAGGATGAATATGACCATTTTGGATAGAGTTAGTGTTTGTTGTCCAATGTTAAGCTTGGCAAGAGATTTTGGGGAGAGGTAGTCCACACTGCTTGTTATTTGATCAACAGGTCACCATCTGCTGGTGTAAGAATCAAAACACCTAAAGAACTCTAGACTGGTAGAGCACCAAGTTATGGAAGTCTAAAAAATTTGGTTGCACTGAATCAAATGGGGGACGAGCTATAATCAACATAGATGTTTTTAAGGAAGATGATTTTCCAAAAGCTAGATAACCAAGCTCAACATAATTGCATGTTGTTGATCAAGCCAACTAGGGAGCTCAAATTGATGTCACTGGTGAAGACAATGAGCATTGGAAAGCTGCCGTGAAGGATGAATTGGATTCACTCATGAAAATTAACTTGGGAACTTGTGATAAAGACTAAAGATCATATAGTCATATGTTGCAAGTGGATTTTTGAGAGAAAACCTGAAATCCCAGGAGTTGAAAAGACGAGGTTCAAAGCCAGACTAATTGCCAAGGGATATTCACAAAGAGAAATAATTGATTTCAATGAAATATTATCCCCAATTGTGAAGCATACAAGTATCAGAGTCATACTTCCTTTAGTTGTTGCTTATAACTTGGAACTAGGATGTCAAGACTGCTTTCTTACATGGCCACCTAGAAGAAAACATCTATATGAGTCAACCTGAAGGTCACGTTGTACTAGGAAAGGAACATATGGTGTATTTGCTTAAGAGATCCTTGTATGCACTTGAGGAATTCCTCTAGACAATGATACAAAAGATTTGATTCTGTTGTGATTTCAAAAGGATTCAATAGAAGCTCTTTTGACTACTATGTTTATTTCAAATGAGCAGGTTCTATCAACTTCATCTACTTATTGCTCTATGTAAATGATATGTTTATAGCAAGTGTTGATGTGAATGATATCAACAGTCTTAAGAAATTGCTAAGTTTTGAATTTGAAATGAAAGACTTAGCGGCAACTAAGAGAATCCTTGGAATGGAAATTGTCAGGGTCAGATCCATGGGATTGCTACATGTGAAGCAGTCCAATTATATTGAAAAAACAATTAAGAGATTTAACATGTTTGATGTCAAAACTGTGTCAACTCCTATTGCTGAACATTTCAAACTATCTTTGAGTCAGTCACCTAAAACTGATAAAGACTATCAATTCATGAGCAACATACCATATGCTAGTGCCATCGGAAGCTTAATGTATGCTATGGTTTGTTCAAGACCAGATATAACATATGCAGCCAACATAGTGAGCAGATTTAAAGGGAATCCAAGAAAAGAACATTGGCTTGTAGTTAAATGGATATCCAGGTACCTTAAGGGTACAAAATCACTTGGGCTCACTTATGGTAGATCTAAACAAGAAAAGTGTGGCCTGTCTGAATATGTTGATGCAGATTATGTTGGTGACCTGGACATGAGAAAGTCTACTACATGATACTTGTTTACTTTGTATGGAGGAGTAGTAAGTTGGAAGGCTAACCTACAATTTATTGTGGCTTTGACTTCAACATAATCTGAATACATTGCACTTACAAAAGCAATCGAGGAAGCTATTTGAATCAAAGGCTTTGTCATTGAATTAGAAGGAAAAGCTAATGTTTAACTATCTTATGTGACAATCAAAGTGCCATCTGCCTCTCTAAGAACTCAATGTTCCATGAGAGGACCAAACACATTGACACTAGATTACATTACATTTGAGACATTGTTGCTGAAGGTATTATGGAAGTGAAGAAAGTATCTATTTACCAAATTTGAGACATTGTTGCTGAAGGTATTATGGAAGTGAAGACATTGACACTAGATAATCATGTTGATATGTTAACCAAGGTTGTTCCCTTTACCAAATTTTCACATTGTCTAAGTTTGGTGAATGTAGGAGCTGATAATTGAGGTCTCCACTCAAGACATGAAGTTGATTCTCTGTATGGCCTAAAACAATGAAGATCCAAATGGAGATTTGTAGTATGTATTGGATCATCAAATAGGTAGTTAGTTAGAATGAGAGTTATGAAGTTATGTGATAGTGTTGTGTTGTTAAACTTTTCTATTAATAGTTAGTTGGTTTGGGTAGTTATGGTTGTTTCCAAGTTGTAACTAACATGTAAAAGGAGCAACAACTATATAAGCCTTAGCTTGTGATGATTAGAGTTAGTACATTGAATTTTATAGAGATTGATCAAGAGTGATAAACACTATGAGTTTGGTGAGTGATTTGGATTGAGCCATTTCCCAATCAACCACTTGTAATTCTGAGTTTTAACAAGAATCAATAAGAACGGCTAATCAGTGAAGACATAGGAGTTCAATTGCTCTAAACCTCGATAAATCCCTTCTTCTCTCTTGATTGTTGTAGTTGCTTAGTTCTTAATTGTTAACATTGTGTTTAGTCTCAAGAATCAAGTTTGCATAACAACATGTGGGGTGAAAAGAAGCTCCCTAATGCAATTGCATTGTTGAAAACTTATTTTGGTCACCTACCCAATAACCCAAATCCATTATTCGGAGATCATAGATGTGGCCATACTTTCGTGAACCATCATGCATTTATTAGAAACATATAACCTCCGTGATATTCAATTATGCCCAAACAACTTTCAAGTCAGACAATGGATCAATTGCATTTATTAGAAAGACCTAATAAATGGTTAAAATTATTATGCAATATAAAGGATCTTAACTTGATAGAGTTTTTACCGTATAAAATGGCATTGCATTTAAATTGCATTACCTTTGAATCTCTTTGACTCTTGATTACAGTCAACCAGCTTCTGCTCAATTGTCTCTCTTTGACTCTTGATTATAGTCAACCAGCTTCTGCTCAATTGTCTTTCCCTTTGCAATGCCAAAGCCGGCGGGAAGATACTTATGTGCAATATATGTAAAAGAACAAACGTAACAACTTACTATTGGCAAGCATAAACTCTTCACAGTCCACACTGATTCAATTAATCTATTCGAGAGTACACGTATCAATTTGCATATACTCGGGTTTTGGCATTAATTAAGTATTTGATTGAGAAAATATCTTGCGGAAAAAAAACCCTTAAATGGATCATTGTCACTTCATAGAATTAGTTTTGACAATTGTACACGAGATACTCCAACTTAAAGAAAAGTTGATTCGCAACTTATAGAAATAATAAACATCAACATATTACATTACAGTGTGAAAAAAATGAATTTGAACTCTGCAACTTAATCTGTGGGGCACAAGATGTGCCACTAAACAGTGTCAAGGGCATATTACAACTCAATAGCCAATCGAAGGAATGTGCTTCCGTGACACTACTCCTAGTTGGCGTATATGTACACGATCGGAATTCAAGTCACATACAAGTATGACACACAGGTTTACACCACTGGCTTCAACTAGCAATCAATGAGAGAATGAACTTGCATCGATGCTATGCATTGAGTCATCACTTAGGCTAAAGTTTGCTTTCTCCTGGTTCCACTTTAAAATCTCCTTTCCATATTTCAGTGTTGCATCAACACTATCAGGTTCCAGCCCTTTCACCGAGGACACATACAAGTTTTGCCCTGTAAGAGATGAATAAAGCCTCTTAAACTTAACTGCTATGTAATGGGAAGCAAGCTGGCTTAGGGAGGGGTTATTGTTAATGCTGTTGTTGTTGCTGCCAGGGCGATTATGGCTACTTACTGGATGAAAATCAGAGAATCAGTCACACTGAGTCAGAGGAACATGTTCTATTTTCTCCTCGAACTCGTCTAGTTTATTTAAAATATCAACAAGAAGTCCATTTGCTCAAAAGTTGGATGAGTAACAATGGTTTCAAAAAGTTTCCTGCTCAATATCATCTTGTTTGTGAGACAACCATTTCCGTCGGTAGAAAACTGATTATAATCACTCAAGGAAACACAGAAGATGACCGATCCAACATCCTCAAACATTTCTAGCCACTTGCAATTTTCTCCTAGCCCTCTTGCATGTATTGTAATTAGCTCATATCTGTGAACCAACCAAAGAGATCATAGCTACAAGATTAGAAACAGTTTATAGCAGCTCTTTTAAGGGTCCCCCTACTCCCAAAACAAAATATGTATCGTAAGTTGACTCACCGTTAAAACTGTTCTGTGATAGCAAAACAACAATAAGTATAGCTCACAACCTTATGCAACATGATACAATAATAAGTTGACTCTTCATTCATGTGCACATTGGTTACACCAAGCACACCTCCACTACCAAGCTGTGCCGGCAAGCTCAAAAACACTTCAACATCACCAATGCCATAAAATCCCTTCGCCAGAACAGAAACAGGGTGAATCTTCCTCTTGTCCCTAATAATGGATTGGGCCAAGTTAGCAACCGAATACTCAATGGCCCAAGAAGTGTAGCCTTTCAGACGGATGACTTCATAAGCGCTGTTTATCACTGTTTCCTGTGTTTCTTTCTCATATGCAATCTGTTGTTTCTCCAAAAAACTCAGCATAGGAACACCTCCAATGCTAATACTTGACCACAATGCCACTGAACTATCCCCGTGCTCCCCTACTATGCACACCTGCATCAACAACACTTTTTATTTAACACTTCAAAGTTTCTCACTTTCTAGTAGGTTGGTTAGTATAGTAAGCACAAAAATCATCAAACAAAATAGCGAATTTAACAATCGTCAATCAATTCAATCTATCGGTAGTTTAATAGATTATAAATGTTGAGTTAGCACATTATTTAGTACATGTTCTGCTAGAACATGTCTCTAAAAATTTGTTTATAACTTATATTTGATCTCTATCTAGCAATTTATGAGATTTTTTTATTTCATGAACTAACGAGTCCTAAGGTGGACCAGCATCATATATGATTCATGGTGGACATAACTTAAAAGTTATTTGAAACTAACGACGATGTCTCTCCGAGAAGTAGAAGCTTATAGTCCTTCTCTCATGGCTAAAATAGTAACTTAATTGGTTTCCATTTAACAAAAACAAGAAAAAGTAACCAATACAAGTTGAGTTTTCAGTCACACTTCGTTTCCTTTTGTCGAGATCAAGTGATCATTTCTACTTCTAAAAGGCGATGTTTGTGTTGGAGTTTTAAACGATTTTTAAGAAATTTTTAATTATCAATCCATCTTCGACTTTCTATCAAAATGGTTCACCTCAAAATTTGCATCCTAAACCAACTAGTCATTTCATTTATTTGATACTAAATTATTTGGCACCTAAATGCATGTTTTGAATTGAGGAAAATTTTGTGAAATCAAGTTTTGTAGAATCAATCCGGTGATTTTGCCAAAAAAGACATACTTCAACAAAATCAAAGGCACTAAACCAATAAATTAGCTTATAGATTATTAAACTAGCTTATAAGATTGTTGAATTAAATGAAATGTGTTTGGTAAACAAGCTTTTCTCACAAGCTTATAGCTTATTTTGAGACGTTATTTCATGTAGCATTTGAGCTTATTTTGAGACGTTATTTCAAGTAGCATTTGAGCTTATAGTTTTTTACACTTTCTTCCATTTATAACTTATTAATTTATTTTTATTATTTTTTTATATAAAACGTAAACGTCCCACTAACTTACTATTAACCCACTATTTTTAATATATTTTTCTCAATGCAACTTTTTTATTTTTGTTCTAAATGGTAGTATAATTTCTGCATAACACATTTATTCTTTCAATCCTTGCCAAAAAAATTCACATAAAAAAATTTAACATGCATGGCAAGAATCTATGTCACATAAAACACAAAATTGATAAAGGCATACATGATGAGATAAATATAGTAAGAGATAAAGAGATTATGAAACATGAGAAACGTATCGGGTGAAATGGGCAGTCAATATAAAGAATGACGGAAACAAAATCTAAGAATTCAGCTATCAGCTATCACTTATCAACTATCACTTATCACTTATCACTTATCATTTATCGCCTATCATTTATCGCCTATCGCCTATCGCCTATCGCCTATCGCCTATCGCCTATCGCCTATCGCCTATCAGCTATCGCCTATCAGCTATCGCCTTTCAGCTATCGCCTATCAGCTATCAGCTATCAGCTAAGCGCTATCAGCTATCAGCTATCGCCAATCAGCTATCAGCTATCAGCTATCAGCTATCGCCTATCAGCTATCAGCTATCGCCTATCAGCTATCACCTATCACCTAAGCGCTATCAGCTATCAGCTATCCGCTATCAGCTATCGCCTATCAGCTATCAGCCTATCAGCTATCGCCTATCAGCTATCAGCTATTAGTTATCAACTATCACTTATCAGCTATCGCCTATCAACTATCATTTATTCAACTATCAGCTATCGTCTATCGGCTATCGGCTATCGGCTATCAACTATCAGCTATCAGCTAACGCCTATCAGCTATCGCTATCAGCTATCGCCTATCAGCTATCATTTATTCAACTATCAGCTATCGCCTATCGGCTATCGCCTATCAACTATCAGCTATCAACTATTAGCTATCGCCTATCAGCTATCAGCTATCATTTATTCAACTATCGCCTATCGCTATCGCTATCGCTATCAGCTATCGCCTATCAGCTATCGCCTATCAGCTATCGTCTATCAGCTATCAGCTATCGCCTATCAGCTATCAGCTATCGCCTATCAGCTATCAACTATCGCCTATCAGCTATCGCTTATCGCCTATCAGCTATCGCTTATCGCCTATCAGCTATCGCTTATCGTCTATCACTTATCACCTATCAGCTATCAATCACTTTTCAGCTATCACTTATCAGCTATCGGCTATCACTTATCACTTATCACTTATCACTAATCACCTATTAGCTATCACTTATCACTAATCACCTATTAGCTATCACTTATCACCTATCATTTATCACCTATCAGCTATCACTTCTCAGCTATCAGCTATTAGCTATCACTTATCAGCTATCACTTATCATTTATTAGCTACCACTTATCAGCTATCAACTATCAACTATTTTATAACTTAATTTTAACAAACGGAGCCAAAGTGCCAATTTTACCAAACAAAGCCAAAGTGTCGATGTGATTTCAAAAGATCCGCTAAACTTCAAAAATATTATACTTCACTGCTTTATTTAATTTCAAATCATCCTCGCACGACAAAAATAAAATCCCACTTCACAAAAATAATAATAATAATAATAATAATAATAATAATAATAATAATAATAATAATAATAAAATAAGAATGACCTGAACATCCTGAGTATTTGACTTCAAGGTGATCAACAGTGAGGAAACGAAAGCCAGAGTAGTCCAAGTTAGTACCTGACCCGATTGGATGGAAACCCATAGAGCTTCCATGCGACGTAGGTGAGAACATCGACAGGGTTAGACACGATCAAGAGAACTGTATCCAGCAAGTAACGAGCCAGAGCAGGTATGATTTCCATATAACTTGTTAGATGCTGCAATTACATGTCAACTAAACTCTTTGAATTAGAACACTCAAACAAAACATAAATGATATAGAAACACATACTTAAATGTGAGGACAAATTAAAGCATAAGTATGAATCAGAACATAAATGCAAATGGAATTATAGAAATTGACTTTCACTTTTGTGATCCATATGACACAAAATATTAGGTTATGATCAAGACCTCTCACTGTGCAATCCTAGCACATCATGAAATTCATGGTTACAACCGCATCAAAATTCCTACTTCTAGTTATTAGCACAACCATCTCTAACATGCATCATCATTTGCTTGTAATTTCAAAGAAGAAAGCACCACATTGTGAAAATGCAATTTATAGCTCAAACCCGTAGCTACTAATGACAGATTACGTGTTTCCTTAAAATCTTTTACCGTAAACATAATGTTTCCTATTATGTAATGGACCAGCTAATCACATTCCATATTCAGATTACATGTTTCCTTAAAAAAATTTACTGTAAACATAATGTTTTGTTTGGCATCTAATGGACCAGCTAATCACATTCCTTAAAAATCAGATTACATGCAACCTTACCCTTGTTTCCATTTCGAACTAAGTTTCAACTACTTTGAAGGCAGAAACTGTGCATATAATGTTTTGTTGTGCAAACATAAGTTTGGAGGTCTTTGATGGCAATCCAAACACACTAACTATTTATATGAACACAGGCTTGGAAAAATTAACTAAGAATTTTACCTGCAACTTCGGACGGAGTGCTTCAAGTGGTCCTGTAGGCTTTCCTGCTCCTTGCTATATGAATAATAATCATATGGAAATAAGAGATATCAGGCATCCAAATCCATATTGAAGGTTTCATTGAAAATTTTAATAGCGTAATGATAAAGAGATGCCTCTAAGACCAGAAAATACCTTTCCCAAATCATGCAGGATAAAAAATGAAAGTACATACATGATTAAGCAGCGTGTTGTAAAAGCTAAATAAGACATAAAAACAACAAATCATGCATTTTTTTAACATCATCTAGAAAAACTAATTTTGGGGGTAGAAGACCAAAGGTCAAGGTCATAAAAGATTAAATTGTGCACATAATATTAGCACAAGCAATCAAATGATCATACTAACCTGTATATTGTCACTAAATAATTCTTCGGCTGAAAGATACTCTTCAAAAAGAGATTGAACAATTTTATGGGCATGGCTCTCTCTTCCACCCTCGTAAGACTTTACAAGACTCATCAGAGGTTCAACTAGTCCTTTTAAGGCTCCTTTTTCTCTTTCAGGACAGGAGGAAAGATGAGCCTGCAGTATAAAACATTAGAATGAGAAATTCAGGAACATCAGCTTACTTCAAGGATTCCCTTCAATAATTTGGCAGGGAAATCAATATTTTGGGAGCTAGAAGCTTAGTCTTAACAAGTTCTGAAACTTGATTCATAAACTTGATTCAATAGTAGTAGCCTAAAAGATAAAAATCAGAGTAAATGGTTCCTGTTAATTTATATTACAATTACAATAAATCATAGCAATGTTAGGGATGATAATATACCACTATGTTTTTATAGATCAAAATATGTATCAACTGTAAAGTGTGAGATAAAAAGAAAGCTTCAAATAAAATAGTACTTCAAGGAACAAAAGGTTTTCTTTTTTCCCAAAAAAGTAAAGGACACTCATAACTCAACACAGAAAACAGTGATGTGGATTTTTTTTAAATACTAATTTATGCTAAAAACAATAGAATAGCTAAAGTGTAAGTATATTAATTGATATATGCTAAAACAAAAAATAAGTTAACAACACGGTACTTAAAATTAAAAAAGAGAACAAAATTAAAAATCAGCCAATAAGCTTGAATTCAGGCAAACAAATTGAAAACAGTTTAGATATTCACTGTTTACTAAACTTCAATTGGAGTGGATTATCTTTACTAAATCAGTTATCTATAAGTCTATTTTTAGTCCAGCCTACATACAGTACAGGTAATAGAAATCTTACAAAATCAGTAAGTTCTCTTATGGGCAAAAGAACTACCTACAATGATTTTTAATAACAATAAATTCAAATACATAGTTCATGTAGAGGCAGTGCTCATGTAGTGGTAATCTTATTTTTGCTGAAGATGTTGAGAAAGAGCGTGTAATAGTGTAATAAAGTCATTGCACAGTCAAAGAAAATAGAAGGAAATTCATGATATTAAGTTATCATATGACATGAAATTTTAACTGTGTCATATCAAGGATGGCATGAACTTCTGAAACTTATGCTAACTCCGAATCTGTGATAATCATCACAGATTCACATTCAATTTGCAGCAATCTAATTCAAGGGCCAGGTAAGAACCTGTTATTCAGAATTTTAATTGTGAAAATAATACTAGAGACTAACATAGTAAAATGAGAACAGTTTAGAGACTATTTATTACATTTCAATAGTTTAGGATGAAATATAATTTAGGAATCAAATTGAAAGGTTTACTCAATTGAGCATCCTCAAACAGTGAATATCTCAAACACCTTACATATAAGTAGACATACGAAACGACATTCTCAAAAGTGGTTTTTTTAGGAAACAAGCTGTAACAAACTTGCTCTTGATCACATACAGTGACATCATCAATCACAATCCAAAATCTAAACAAGTGTTTTTGGTATTTCTCCACTTAACAAATTTCCACCAAGATCAAGATTTTCAAGAGATTGCAATCTGCAAAATTCAAGTGGAATTTCTTCATGAACTATTCCGGTACTGCTGCTTACTTGTACTAGAATTGAGGAATAGTATAGTAGATTTACCCATTTTAGGAAGTTAAATGATGACTTACCAAACAGTGGCCCTATTAACCTTCTCATCTCATTGATCTAAAAGGAAACAAACATCCGGTGGGTTTTAAATTTTTAGATGCCAAGTATCAAAACAAGGTCAGAGTATGTCACATTAATATATAGGGGACATACCTTTCCCTTCTGCTCTTGTTTTGCTTTTCTTGTTTTTAAGGGAAAGGAAAATTAAGATCTAAATGCAAATGAAGGTTAAAGGAAAATTAAGATCAAGAACACTAGCAAGAACAGAACCCTAAAATCTTGCAAATGAAGGTTAAAGGAACAAGAACAGAACCCTGCAAACAAAGGTTAAAGGAAAATTAAGATCTAAATGCAAAAGAGAACACTAGCAAGAACAGAACCCTAAACTCCAAGATCCAAATGTTGAAACAGAACCCTAAAAATCAAGAACACTAGCAATAACTAGCAAGGTACCAAATGTTGAAACAGAACCCTAAAAATTTGCAAATGAAACCCTAACAGTGAAACAGAAAATGAAACCCTTACAATTTGTAGAAGAAAATAAACAAACAATGAAACAGAAACGAGAATGGCAAGAAAAACAGAAGTAGAAACGAGAATGGCAAGAAAAACAGAAGTAGAAACGAGAATGGCAAGAAAAACAGAAGTGATGCGCGAGACTTACGATGGCGGAGAAGTTGGGATGCGGCGGAGTCGTGTCGGAGACGTGGTCGGCTTATTCTCTTCAAATCGTTCAGTTATTCGGCTTTGCTTTGATTCGCGTCAAACAACATGACTTTATCTCTAGATCAGTGAGGCATTTCAGCTTCCAAACATAAAATATCCCAATGTTTATTTCAATTTATTTATTTACATTATTTATGGTCTCATTATATATAGAGTCTCCATGACACTCCATGGCCCATTTGCAAATCTGCAAGATATTTGCCATCGATCAACTCAGACTTGTGTTGCTAAAATGGAATTGGATTTCCTGTATTTATTTTAAACTATCTGATCTAAAATTAATGGTTGACATTATTTAAAATAATTTTACTATTATGTAATTTGAAGTGTTTAATTTGAAGAGAGACAATCTTGATTTTTCTAAAAGAATCTAATTTTATACTCTTTTATGTCTATCAATCTTATACCTTTACTTCTAATACATGCTGACAGCTATTTCTCATACCGTAAGATGCAAGCAAGAAGAATAAAAATAGAATTGATTCATTTTCCATTGGCTTGCACTTCCTCAACTTATTTTTGTTCAAAAGAAAAGGCTCTTATTTTTGGGTACAAAGGTTTTGATGTTTTAATCAGTAGTGGTAGTTAATTTTGGCGGAGAAGTTGGATTACGTCGGAGATGCGATACCAAGGAGTATTGGTAGTTAATTGCTGCAGGCTCCTTTCTTTGCTTTTATCAAAGGTAGGAAATTAGTTATCATATTTCTTACAATGTCATATAAATTCATTTTGCCAAGATACTACCAATTATAGTTAAGTCAAAAATTATCCCGTGTAGTTTGTTCCATACTAACATACTTTGCCATATTTTTATTTTTTATTTTTAATAAATTTAGGTTGAGACTGCAAGTTTTGAATAAGACAATAGGAAATGGAATATAATGTGTATAACAATTGACACTTTGTTAACATCAAACAAAACCTTAATCGCAGAGAGTCTATTTCGTCACACTTTGCCGCATAAAATGATCCCAATGACTGAATTCGAGTTGGAAAGCAAACCATTGTAACACTTACATAGCGGCGGTTTGAACAGATGTCGCTTCTACATAAAACTGCTATAAAACTTTTGTTTTTTGTAGTGGGAAAATGATCAATATGATTGAAAAAGGTACATTTAAGGACCAAACCGGAACAAACAAAAAAATCAAGGGACCAAAATGACATTAGAAAATAAGTTAAGGGACTAAATGAGTAATTTAATCTATTAAAATTTGTAGGGAAACTTTGACCACTTTCTATCATTGATCATTTGTTGTTTCTAGATGATAATTTCATGTTTCTATGTGTTGATGTGGGAGAGCTACGTGTTCGTCGCAGTTTGCTCAATACTTATCCGACGAATTTCAGTCAATATAATAACTACAAAAATTCAAAAAGGAAAAATCTTTAGCAAGAACGTAGAGGGACCATTAAAAACGACCATTAAAGATATTATTGAAGATATATAGAGGGGAACGGTAGGTATCTTAGCCTCCCTTCTATGATTTGAAGGAGCAAGAGGTCAATTTTCCATTTGGTTAGAAAAGTCTCTAGTTGGAGTAGCAAAATGTAATTACAAGCAGGACGTGACGTATTAATAAAATTAGTGGTTCAAGCAATACCTTCTTATTACATGAATGTCTTCCTAATTCTTGATTCTCTTCAAGAAGAAATTGAGAGAATTATTAATTCCCTTTTGTGGGGTTCACATAATGACACAAGTAGATGGATGAGATGTGAAAAACTTACTATGTGAAAAGGATTTGGAGGTATGAATTTTTGTGACTTGCGTGACTTTAATATTGCGATGTTTGAGAAATATGGTTGAAAATTCATCTCAAATGCTATGGTTACAAGATTATTCGATGTCAAATGTTTCCCAAAAGAGGATTTCTTATGGACAACTATTGGGCAAAACTTCAATTATGTATGTCACAACTTATGGTCTTCTGGAAATTTGTTGGAAGAGGGCAACAATATGCGGAATTGCGGATCATTGAAATTTGACAAAACGCATGGCTCTATTATAATGATGATCTTTCATAAAAACTATCAACATGATTGGTTGGCTAGCCATCTAAGTGATCACGATGTTGTGATATGATGTGACAATATTATAAGAACTATGTTTGAATGTAAAGCAATCAAATCGAAGAATTTGGAGGTTTGTCAAGCAGGGCAAATACATGGCGAGACGTGCATACCACATTTGTATGAAAAGGTTGATAAATTGAGGTAGACTTAAAACTAGGAGGGACTAGGCGTTTATTTGATCTCTTGGAATGCCGCGTAAGGTTCGTACTTATTTGTGAATTTGTTCCATAACTGCTTGCATAATCGTATAAGCTTCCAAAGAAGAGGTGTAAATTGTCCACCTTGATGTGTGGTGTGTGATGATTATTTGAAAAATAATCGGCATGTATTTTTTATGTGTCTGGTACAATTTGTCCATAAAAATGTATCGTCACCAATTTTATTTTTATTTAAACAAAAATTGAATAAAACATAAAAATATTGATCTCGAACTAAAAGTTTGGATTTAAGAGTTGAGATTAGAGAATGTATTAACACCATATATCACTTGTTAAAACGGTTGTCCTATAATTAATTTTATACAAACTATCATTTATTTAATTATTTATTTTACCCCAAAAAGTAAAATAGAGAGATTGAAAGTAAAAATCAAAATTATAATTATAATTGGTATGTATGATTAGTGATATACGGTACATTTACGCATTTTTATAGCCCTTTACTAGTTGTTGTGTATCATTTTGTATCAAGAATGAAATAGAAATATTGAATCTAACAATAAATAAATGTACTTGTAACTTATAAATGGTCTTTTATCAAAGATGCTTTAGGGGATGCAGAAATAGATTCTTTCTAATATAATATAAAGTAATAAAAAATGTAATTTAGAATGAAGTATTTAATTGAATTTTGAACTTAAAGCAACAACTTTGGCTTGGAGCAAAAAACTAGAGTTGTCAAAACGGGTTATCTAGTCTATTTAGGGTCGGTCCTAACAGATTGTAGGTTTCTTTGTATCGGATCAAAAAAATTTGTTTTAATATAGACCGATAAAATATTATCTAAGTTTGATCTTAAACGGGATTGGGTGGGTAACCCGCAAACTTTTTATAATACTTTTTTTTTACTCATTATATTTTAATTTCTTTGCGACTCTTTTAATATTCTATCACAAAAGATAATATATATATATATATATATAACCAGTTAAGTGGGTTGGATCTATTTTGGACCTTTTTTCTGTGGGTTTACTATTTTTATTTTTTTAAAATTAGTTATGCAAGTTTCGGGCTACTCGGTACTCATACGGGTTAATTCGAGTGGATAACGGCTTTATTTAGATCGGGTTAAAAATCCCAGGAAAAAATCAGGCTGAAATTATTAGGCCAAAATTCTGTGTTTTAGCGGGCTGAACGGATTGACCAATTCTATCACAAAAGATAATATATATAACCAGTTAAGTGGGTTGGATATATTTTGAACTTTTTTTGTGTGGGTCAATTTTATTATTTTTATTTTTTTAAAATTAGTTATGCAGGTTTCGGGCTACTCGATACTCATACAGGCTAATTCGAGTGGATAATGGTTTTATTTAGATTGGGTTAAAAAGCCCAAGAAGAAATCATGCTAAAATTATTAGGCCAAAACTCTGTGCTTTAGCGGGATGTGCGGATTGACCCACTAAGAGTAGCCTATTTTGATAGCGCTACAAAAAACAAAAGCAAAATCTATGGGAAAATGAGTTTTTTATCTGCAGAAAAAGAATTAAAATTTTAAAAATTAGTCGTGAAACAAATGATATTAAATAAAAACATAATACTATTCCTGGTACTACAATGAGTTATTCATTTCAATTTTTAATGTACTTTTTCTAATTATATTATTTAATTAATATTACTTGCATCACTTCTAATGTAATATTTTTCTCTATGAAACTATGATATTAATTAGGACCTGTCATAAATATTTTGGAGATTTTGTTCTAATCTTAAAAAAATGAGTTTCTAATAAAAAGAAAGTGCAATTTTAATAATTAAACAAGGGTAAAATAAATTTTAGCCCTATAAAATTTTAAAATTTAATTGTGGTCCCTATAAAAAAGTTCTCAATTTTTTAATTCTTATGTTTTTTAATTCACTTTTAGTCCTTATTTTTTATTTTTATAAAAAAATTAATTTTTTTACAACTTAAAAAGCCCATGTAACATCAAAATAGAGATTAAAAGTGAATAATTTTTTTAGAAACTGAACTTGAACTGTCATAATTACTCTTATTTTATTACATTATTAAAAAAAAAAAATTTGAGCCTCTCACAAATTAGTGACATGTGCTATTGGGCTTAATGTACAGCCCGCCCGATAGTCAATCATGACATTGATAATGCATCAATATCTAATAATAATAATTTAATAAAAATAATTTTTTTTTATTTCATATATACATTTTTTAATATGTGTAAAATGAAAATAATTTTTATTTTAAATAATTTAGAGATTATTTTATAGAGATTTAAAAAAAATGATTTTTTTAACTTCAGTTAGTTTTCTATTATAAAAATGATTTTTTTTAAAAAAATAATTTTTAACATTTTTGTATACAATTTTGTAAAAATGATTTTTGTAAACTACAATGACCATTTTGCAGACACATTTTAAAATTTGATCAATGTAATTGAGTACTCATAAAAAACTAATAAATAAACACACAACCAAAAAACAAACATGTAGAAAAATCGTAAAAGAGAACAAAATTTACCAGACGAAAACCAATGTGGTGGAAAGAGAAAAAATGGCAACTACGTGAAAGAGAAAAATGCTGCTAATGAATGGAGGACAATTTGGGATTTTCAAAATAAGGTAGGGGTAATTGCATTATTTTCTCTAGGTAAGTTCCGTATTTTTTAATTGTATTTAGTTTTTTCTCTCATCTATCGCAAAAGGCAAATGCGATAAGCTACTATTTCTAGATTTTCATTTTTAGCTAAAAATAATAATTTTTTTAAAAAAATCATTTTAAAAAAATCTAAAACAAACCCCTCAAACCCTTTTTTAGCTTAAAAATCTAGATTTTTTTGTGTGAAAAAATATGAAACAAAACGCGCGCATAATATTACATAGGCACTAGTATGTTACAACAGCCTTCACAAAAAGACTTGAAATAACGAGTATACGAATGGATTAATTAGTCCTACTACTATAGTGCTAGTATTAGGTTGTGTGGTGTTACAGTTGCTCTCAATTTCTCCTGGGGTTTAGGACTTCGGAAGTTGGACTTTGTGGTTTGTCAAGCCGGACAACTATAACAATTGAGTATTATCTTTTTCACAAGGCAACTTAATATTTGACTTTTATTCATGACCTCAACCCGTGGGTTCCTGGTCCCACTTAAAACATGGACAAGGAAACCTAGATTCTCACAAAATTATATGCAAAATCATAAATCCATTTTAATAATACTAGCAAGTTTGGAGGAGTGGATATACCTTCTCTTTATATGTTAATTTCAGAGTCATTTTTCTAAATATGTGAGTTTGTGAATGAATAGGTTTATTCTCAATGGAAACTTTTATCTCTCTTTCGACTTTTTCTTTCTTCTCTTTTTCTTTCTTTTTTTCCTTTTGGATTTTAAAATTAACAAGAAGAAAAAAAATCGTGCGGTGAAGATATCAATATTATCCACACTGGTTTGTCTTGGTTTTACTGTTCTATAGTAAAAGATAATTTATAGTGGCACACTTTACTTTAATTATGTTGCAACGAACTAGAGAGAGAAGAAGTTTTTCATCTCCTTTAATGACTTTTTTTTTGTATTTGACTACTAATTGAGGAGGTTTAGAGTTTCTATTAGTGTTTATTCATTCTCCATCAAACCCATTTTTCCAAAATTATTTATTTTTCTGGTTCTTGGTTGAGTTTCATGTTTCTTTGGAAATTTTGGCATATGGTCTCTTGGGTTTGACTTTTTCTCTCTCCTTGAAATTAGGTCTTTAAACCCTATTCTGGGTACTAGAGGAAAAAAAAATATAGGCTTTTTTGTCCTTGTTTGTTTTCACTTAAAATTGTGTTAAGTTGAGTCACTTGTCTTTTATCCTTAGTTTTTCTTCTTCTTATTATGTATGTTAAGAGTCTTTTATCCTTTTAGTTGTTGTCCTCAAGATTTCAATTTCATTATGTTTGTTTTTTTATTTGTTGAAGATTCATAGGGTAAACCAACCATTTTGTTTGTGTGCTACTTGAAGTGTCTCAATAAAGCTTTCTTCTTGGTTATCAACCAAGACAAAAATTTCTTTGTTTGAGAGTATAAGAGGAAGCTAAAATATATCTCTTACCGTGGAAGCCCATTTATCATTGTGCTTCTCTGATCATGGACAAGAAGGGTCAAAGGAAAGTTGAATCCATGGATAACATAAAAAGAAACCCATCAATGCTCTAGAAGCTGCAAGAAAACAAGTTAACGGATGCTCTTGAAGAAGTTTCAGAAGACGAAACACTCTCCAAATCACAAGACATGGAGCTTGACATGGTTGGGAACCGAGATGAGAGCCTTGGGCGATCCAGATCACTGACCAGGTTGAATGCGCAACATTAGTTCCTTCACGCCACTGTCACTGCAGCCGAACGCATATTCCAGTCCGAGGAGGAAATTCCTTACCTTGAAAAAGCATTTTCCAAGTTCTTCACCGTGTATCCCAAGTATTTGTCCTTAAATAAAGTTGATTGGTTAAGGTCCGATGAATATTCTCATTTGCCACTATTGAAGAATTAAGCGAAATTAGATTTGATTCTCTTTTATTTTATTATATTTTATGATTTTGTCATTATTACTATTGTAATTTATTTTCCTATATAAACAGCTTAGGATTGTAGTAATAAAATATGACAATATTTTGCCTTTACTTTCTTCATGGTATCTAGAGCTCTTGGTTAGGGTTTTGTAAAGCTTTCCACAACCTAGTAGGGTTCAAGGCTCCAATCTTAAAGGGCATCAACATTTTATTTTTATTTTTATTTATTTATTTATTTACAATTCAAACTGTTTTTTCGTCTATCTAATGACACACAATACCCCATGGGACGACCTTTATAGGTAATAGTAGCGCCGACAACAACAATGGTTTTGGTGAAAAATCAGAAGTAGTTAACAAAGCGGTGGTGGCAACCTTGGTGGCCATGAAGGGGCAACCTTGGTGGCGGCAGCTCAGGCGGTGGTGGCCCAAGCGGTGGCGGTAGGAATGGTTTCTCCAACAATGGCTTGTCCAAATGTCTTGGCCTTGACGAAGGTTGTGCCCTCCAAGCTAGTATTTATGATCAAGAAAAGCATTCTCCTTCAATCCCATCTCCTTTCACCAAGGAACAATTAAACCAAATGTACAAACTTCTTGCGTCTCAAACTCCTTCTTTCAGTCAAAGAGGTAATTTTCCAAATATTATTCTACTTAGTGTCAATCTCGGTCATACTTGGATTTTCGATTATGGTGCTACTGATTATATGATTGACAAGTCAGGTCTGTTTTCTTCTTTAGTCCTTGTGCAGGTAACCACAAAATTAAAATTGTAGATAGCTCTCTTTCAGCCACGACAGGAAAAATGTTCTATTATTTTGTCATTTTTGTTAACCTTAAAAGATGTCTTACATATTTCTAATTTATTATGTAATGTGTTATCCATTACTAAATTAACAAATGATATAAATTGCCGAGCTGAATTATTTCATTCTCATTGCACTTTCAAGGATTTGAACATGAGGAAGGTGATTGGCGATGCTAAAGAGAGTGGAGGGCTCTATTATCTTGACAATTGACTCGACTTCAAAGATCAACCTCAAATAAGTATCTGTTTGAATCTATTTTTGTTGCTTCTAATAATGATAATATTATGTTTGGTTAAAACATCCTAGTTTTCTGTTTTTGAAACATTTGTTTCCTAAATTATTTTTTGAGATGGATCCGTCTTTATTTCATTGTACAACTTGCGAGTTTGCTAAACATCACAACTATTCTTTTTCTACACAACTATATAAATAAGAAAAATCGTTTGCAGTCGTTCATAGTCATGTTTGAACTCCTAGTAGAATAAACACATTTTCTAATAAAAAATAATTTATAACTTTTATCGATGATCATACTAGAATTTGTTGGGTTTATTTATTTAAAGAAAAATCGAAAGTTGGATATGTTGTCAAAAATTTCGTTAAAATAGTGCAAATTCAATACTAAAGAAATATTCAAGTCTTCTGAAATGACAATGGTAAAAAAATTCTTGAAAATAGGGTTGTTCATCAAAGTTTTTGTGTTAATACGCCCCAACAAAAATGGAATTGCATAGAAAAAGAATATACATCTTCTTGAAGTTGCTAAAGCTTTACTCTTAGCAAATAAGATTCCAAAACATTTGTGGGGTAAAGCCTTTTTAACTACATTACAATTAATCAAATGTGGATATTGTGAAAAGTTTATTTGTTAGAACATATTCATAGTTATTATAAAAAAAATGAAAAAATGTATATAGTTTTTAAATTTGAACATTTTTTTAACACTAAAAAAATAAGGATGAAAAAAGTTTAAAGATTAAACATTTTTTTTATTAAATAAGAAGAATAAATAGATAATAACGGAAGGTTTGACAAAAATAAAAATCATTTTTCTCTATTTTTCTCTCATTTTTTCTTCTTTCTTCCCTACGTCTCATTCTCACATTTTTTTTCTTTCTTCCTTTATTTCTTTTCTTCCTTCTTTTCCTCTTCTCTCTCTAGTTCAATCTTTTATTTTCTGCTCTCCACTCCCTCTTGTCTTTTCTTTCTTACTTCTAATACTTAGGTGTTTTAGA
>JBBPBP010000004.1:13963101-14048083 GCA_037974735.1 Cicer chorassanicum
AATTATAACTGATTTGCTTCCCATTTTAATTATATTTTAAAATTAGGTTTTGTACCCAAGTCTATTTTTTTTAGTTTCATCTCTTTAGCATTCATTTTTTCAACAAGTCCAATTATATATATTAAGTCTAATTAGTTTCTAATAAATATTAAATCTTCTAAAAAACACAAATAAATCTTTTACTAAAGGGTAACTAGATGTGACATATTTTTAACCTTTGAGTTGTTAGGACACAAGTTGTATAATTTGATAGTTGTAAAACTCATTTTTTATAAATAAATTAATCTAAAATTGACATTTAAATTTAATTAATTAAATGTGACATCTTTTATATCTTTGAGATTTTAAGACACAAGTTGTACAACTTGATAATTTTAAAACTTATATTAATAACAAAAAATAATAAAAATATTCTTAGAGGAGTTAGCTAGATAAGATATCTTTTTAATCATTGAAGTTTTTGAGACACAAGTTGCACGACTTGATAGTCTTAAAACTCGTTTTTTAAATAAAAAGATTGCTAAAAAATAAAACAAACTCATTTTCTTTCATCAAAATAATTTATTTTTTATCAACAAACAAAACAAACTTTCTTTAAGAAACAATCAACACATCCGCATTTTCTACCCAAGAACTACGCAACTTTGATTTCTCCATCGCACATAGAGATACGTAGGAGCAAAATCGCATTCTTGTCAAACACAATAATAAATTTTTTTTTTCTTCTCTATTTTAAGCACCCTTTTATTTCAATGTCATATTCATAACAAATAATTTATATTTGTATTCATTAATAAGAAGAAAATAAATAAAATTTAAGTTAACATAAATTTTGCACAATTAATTATAGGTAATCGTTTTTTTTTTTACAGATGTCGTAAGATGTTAATACTTTCTTTATGCATAATCGACTCTCGAACTCTAAACTTGGTTTCAAAGACCATATATTTTTTTTTTGTTTTTTAAGGGTTCCCCAATGTTTTTTCTATTTTAAATAAACTTTGGTGGCGACTCCATTAAATTTAAGAATACTTGAAATTTTAGGCCGCGACACTTTTGTCTCAAAGGAAATTTCTACAAAACTTTGGCATTGTAGACTACTCGTGTTAGTGAAAGGGATTTGAAGGAATAGTATAAGCAAGGCTTGATTGGAAGTGGAAACTTTGAGAAGTTAGAATTCTGTGAGTTTTGTCTCTATGGTAAATAGAAAAAAGGAAAATTCATTACTAGTACACACACTACAAAGGCCATATTATACCATGTTCATTCAGATATATGGGGACCTGCAAGAGTCCCTTCACTTGGAAGGGTCAGATTCTTTATAACCTTCATTGATGACTAGTCAAGAAAGGTGTGGATTATCTTGTTGAAGCACAAGAATCAAGCCTTTAAGAGTTGCAGGCAATGGAAGTTAGTGGTGGGAAAATAAACAGGGAAGCAGATCAAGGTCCTAAGAAAAGATAATGGCCTGGAATATCTTATTAAAGAGTTTTGCAAAGATATGGGGATAATCAGGCATAAAATAGTGAGACTAAGACCTCAACAAAATAGTCTAGCTGAAAGGATGAATATGACCATTTTGGAGAGAGTTAGTGTTTGTTGTCCAATGTTAAGCTTGGCAAGAGATTTTGGTGAGAGGTAGTCCACACTGCTTGTTATTTGATCAACAGGTCACCATCTGCTGGTGTAAGTTTCAAAACACGTGAAGAACTTTGGATTGGTAGAGCACCAAGTTATGGGAATCTAAAAAAATTTGGTTGCACTGAATCAAATGAGGGACAAGCTATAATCAACAGAGATATTTTTAAGGAAGATGATTTGCCGAAAGCTAGAGAACCAAGCTCAACTTAATTGCATGTTGTTGATCAAGCCAACTAGGGAGCTCAAATTGAGGCGGAACTACCACCTCCTAATAAGCCTACTCCAGAAAGAACTGTAAGTCTAGCACAACCTGAAACTAATAATGTTCAAGGCGGAGAATCTAAATCACCATATTGTCTTGTGAGAGACAGAGAAAAGTGAGAAGTAAGCGCTATTGTGAGGTATGGATATGCATACCTGGTTGCATATGCCTTAAGTGTGGAAACAGATGACCAATTGACTGATCCAACAAGCTTCAAGAATGATGTCACTGGTGAAGACAATGAGCATTGGAAAGCTGCCATGAAGGATGAATTGGATTCACTCATGAAAATTAACTTGGGAACTTGTGATAAAGACTAAAGATCATATAGTCATATGTTGCAAGTGGATTTTTTGAGAGAAAACAGGAAATCCCAGGAGTTGAAAAGACAAGGTTCAAAGCCAGACTAATTGCCAAGGGATATTCACAAAGAGAAATAATTGATTTCAATGAAATATTATCCCCAATTGTGAAGCATACAAGTATCAGAGTCATACTTCCTTTAGTTGTTGCTTATAACTTGGAACTAGAACAAATGGATGTCAAGACTGCTTTCTTACATGGCCACCTAGAAGGAAACATCTATATGAGTCAACCTGAAGGTCACGTTGTACTAGGAAAGGAACACATGGTGTGTTTGCTTAAGAGATCCTTGTATGCACTTGAGGAATTCCCCTAGACAATGATACAAAAGATTTGATTCTTTTGTGATTTCAAAAGGACTCAATAGAAGCTCTTTTGATTGCTATGTTTATTTCAAATGAGCAGGTTCTATCAACTTCATCTACCTATTGCTCTATGTAAGTGATATGTTCATAGCAAGTGTTGATGTGAATGATATCAACAATCTTAAGAAATTGCTAAGTTTTGAATTTGAAATGAAAGACTTAGCAGCAACTAAGAGAATCCTTGGAATGGAAATTGTCAGGGTCAGATCCATGGGATTGCTACATGTGAAGCAACTCAATTATATTGAAAAAACAATTAAGAGATTTAACATGTTTGATGTCAAAACTGTGTCAACTTCTATTGTTGAACACTTCAAACTATCTTTGAGTCAGTCACCTAAAACTGATAAAGACTAACAATTCATGAGCAACATACCATATGCTAGTGCCATCAGAAGTTTAATATATGCTATGGTTTGTTCAAGACCAAATATAACATATGCAGCCAACATAGTGAGCAGATTTAAAGGGAATCCAATAAAAGAACATTGGCTTGTAGTTAAATGGATATCCAGGTACCTTAAGGGTACAAAATCACTTGGGCTCACTTATGGTAGATCTAAAGTGTGGCCTGTCTGGATATGTTGATGCAGATTATGTTGGTGACCTCGACATGAGAAAGTCTACTACATGATACTTGTTTACTGTGTATGGAGGAGTAGTAAGTTGGAAGGCTAACCTACAATCTATTGTGGCTTTGTCTTCAACATAATCTGAATACATTGCACTTACAAAAGCAATCGAGGAAGCTATTTGAATCAAAGGCCTTGTCATTGAATTAGAAGGAAAAGCTAATGTTTAACTATCTTATGTGACAATCAAAGTGCCATCTGCCTCTCTAAGAACTCAATGTTCCATGAGAGGACCAAACACATTGGCACTAGATTACATTACATTTGAGACATTGTTGTTGAAGGTATTGTGGAAGTGAAGAAAGTATCTACTGAAGATAATCATGTTGATATGTTAACCAAGGTTGTTCCCTTCACCAAATTTTCACATTGTCTAAGTTTGGTGAATGTAGGAGCTGATAATTGAAGTCTCCACTCAAGACATGAAGTTGATTCTCTGTATGGCCTAAAACAATGAAGATCCAAGATGGAGATTTGTTGTATGTATTGGATCATCAAATAGGTAGTTAGTTAGAATGAGAGTTATGAAGCTATGTGATAGTGTTGTGTTGTTAAACTTTTCTATTATTAGTTAGTTGGTTTGGGTAGTTATGGTTGTTTCCAAATTGTAACTAACATGTAAAAGGGGCAACAACTATATAAGCCTTAGCTTGTGATGATTAGAGTACTAGTACATCGAATTTTATAGAGATTGATCAAGAGTGATAAACACTATGAGTTTGGTGAGTGATTTGGATTGAGCCATTTCTCAATCAACCACTTGAAATTCTATGAGATTCACCAAGTATCAATAAGAACGGCTAATCAGTGAGGACGTAGGAGTTCAATTGCTCTGAACCTCGATAAATCCCCTTTTCTCTCTTGATTGTTGTAGTTGCTTAGTTCTTAATTGTTAGCATTGTGTTTAGTCTCAAGAATCAAGTTTGCATATCAGCGTGTGGGGTGAAAAGAAGCTCCCTAATGCAATTGCAATTTGGGCAGAAATGAAATTTGTTGAAAACTTATTTTGGTCACCTATCCAATAACCCAAATCCATTATTTGGAGATCATGGATGTGGCCATACTTTCGTGAACCATCATGCATTTATTAGAAACATATAACCTCCGTGATATTCAATTATGCCCAAACAACTTTCAAGTCAGAGAATGGATCAATTGCATTTACTAGAAAGACCTAATAAATGGTTACAATTATTATGCAACATAAAGGATCTTAACTTGATAGAGTTTTTACCGTATAAATTTGTTTTTTACATTTGATAATTTGGTGAAGAATGTATTCAGAATATACAAAGTTTGAAATTCGACCTGCATAAGGCTTACTGCCCAAGGAACCCGAATTCACATTTCTCATAGATAACTTGAAATAGCCATTGATTTTATCATACACAGTGTATGCAAGAAACTTTTGGTTGGGTGTAATCTCATAAAGTTCCTCACAAGCATAACCTACAAAAAAAAAAGCTGGGGAAAATCACCTGACTAATTTGCTACAACCAACTAAATATAAATAGACTCAAGCAAGAAGAGCATTGCATATTTTATACAGAATGGCATTGCATTTAAATTGCATTACCTTCGAATCTCTTTGCCTCTTGATTATAGTCAACCAGCTTCTGCTCAATTGTCTTTCCCTTTGCAATGCCGAAGCCGGCGGGAAGATACTTACATGCAATATATGTAAAAGAACAAACGTAACAACTTACTATTGGCAAGCATAAACTCTTCACAGTCCACACTGATTCAATTAATCTATTCGAGAGTACACGTATCAATTTGCATATACTCGGGTTTTGGCATTAATTAAGTATTTGATCGAGAAAATATCTTGCGGAAAAAAAACCCTTAAATGGATCATTGTCACTTCATAGAATTAGTTTTTACAGTTGTACATGAGATACTCCAACTTAAAGAAAAGTTGATTCGCAACTTATAGAAATAATAAACATCAACATATTACATTACCGTGTGAAAAAAATGAATTTGAACTCTACAACTTAATCTGTGGGGCACAAGATGTGCCACCAATCAGTGTTAAGGGCATATTACAACTCAATAGCCAATTGAAGGAATGTGCTTCCGTGACACTACTCCTAGTTGGCGTATATGTACACGATCGGAATTCAAGTCACACACAAGTATGACTCACAGGTTTACACCACTGGCTTCAACTAGCAATCAATGAGAGAATGAACTTGCATCGATGCTATGCATTGAGTCATCACTTAGGCTAAAGTTTGCTTTCTCCTGGTTCCACTTTAAAATCTCCTTTCCATATTTCAGTGTTGCATCAACACTATCAGGTTCCAGCCCTTTCACCGAGGACACATACAAGTTTTGCCCTGTAAGAGATGAATAAAGCCTCTTAAACTTAACTGCTATGTAATGGGAAGCAAGCTGGCTTAGGGAGGGGTTATTGTTAATGCTGTTGTTGTTGCTGCCAGGGCGATTATGGCTACTTACTGGATGAAAATCAGAGAACCAGTCACACTGAGTCAGTGGAACATGTTCTATTTTCTCCTCGAACTCGTCTAGTTTATTTAATATCAACAGGAAGTCCATTTGCTCAAAAGTTGGATGAGTAACAATGGTTTCAAAAAGTTTCCTGCTCAATATCATCTTGTTTGTGAGACAACCATTTCCGTCGGTAGAAAATTGATTATAATCACTCAAGGAAACACAGAAGATGACCAATCCAACATCCTCAAACATTTCTAGCCACTTGCAATTTTCTCCTAGCCCTCTTGCATGTATTGTAATTAGCTCATATCTGTGAACCAACCAAAGAGATCATAGCTACAGATTAGAAACAGTTTATAGCAGCTCTTTTAAGGGTCCCCCTCCTCCCAAAACAAAATATGTATTTAAACACAGTCATAGGACCGTTTCTAAGCACAAAATTTTATCATTCGACCAAAACTCAAGAAAATTAGCAACATTGCGTTATTTTTCTGACATATTTGTGATTTACATTTGGAATCAAGTATTTTCCAATCATTTGAAAATAAGTAAATGAATTTGAATGCATCTATCTACATGAAACACATGCAAACTTTTATATGGTAAACCTAACCTGACTCAAATTACATTTTGAAAACACCTGGTGACTACAAAAATGAATCTAAAGCATCAACTAACGCAAAAGCCAAAGCTAGTTATATTACACAATCTAGCTCCAATCCAAAAGATTTTCTAAAATTAATTATCTATGTGGGGCCCCTTTTGTCATCTAAAGATAAAATTTGGGGTAGGGCCACTTTCTTGGCTTGTCTATGGAGTTCTGCTCATGGACTGTTTAGATGTGTTTATTTGTTAGCCAGGCAAAGAGATTGGCATGCTTTGTTATTTGTCAACTTCATAGGCACCTTATTAAAATCGCTACAGTTGGTACCATTCTTGCAGTATACTTGCCTAACAAACCTTCGGCATTTTCCAAAGTGTTGCTGTTTCTCAAGAGCAAATATAATTATACAGCAATTGGGTCAATCAAGGACATAGCTATCCAGAATATCTCTGACATATAACAAGGCCCTAATATTTTTTCTCACCTAGCCAAAGAATCATGTAGATCAGCAGTGTCACCCGTTTCCTCAGGAGCTGATTGAGGAAATGAAAACTCTACACTAGCCAGCCCATTGGATGAAGTAACTCCTTCAGCATAAAGGATATCTAAATCCGAGGGTTCATAATCAGTCTTCAGTATCTGAACAGCCTAAACAAACAATTATCATGTTAGATTCTCAAAGCCACTGGCCTAGAAATCCTTTTGAATACAAAATAAAAATAGAAAGGAAACATGCAACAAAATAAGGACACAACATGGTACAAATACTGGGACAAATAATCCTAATGAAACTTAATGCTCGAAAGATGCATATAAGGTAGCCTTAAGTTTATACAGTTTGACAATTTTGTTCCTATATTGTATTTCATACATATAATAAATATTTAATTATACTGCTCAATTAAGGTTCCCATTATCTTTGATAATCGAAGAATTCACCTATATATTCCTTAATTTTTCCACCATTACCCAACTACAACCACCCTTCTCCTGACATTTTCTTCTATGTGCCAGGGAATGACAAATAAATATGTCAGTGGTCACTGCTTAGTTCAAAGCTCATAAGCAATTAAATCGACAACAGTAAATATATAGATTAAACTGTTGATAAAAAATAAACTCAAAATAAAATAATGATCCTGTACCCGCTCTAAGAAATAACTGGCAACACTGGGTAGCATTTCAATTTCATTTCTTCTTTCATAAGTGGCCTTAATGGCTGAATCATTCCATAACTCCTCTATCAATGGAGCATATTCACAAGTAGCGGCTGGAAAGATAGCATCAAGCTTGCCTGAAACCATTGTTTTCAGCAGCCAATCAGAGAATGCTTTCAATCTTGTGCCAATCGAATAAATTGTCTTGCGGCCAAGTTTTGGACTGCTTCCTGTACCAAAATGGTATTAGCCAATCAACATTTTATTTTTTCTTTTGGTTGAATGCATATCAAGATATTTAAAGTCTACGAAAAAATAACACTTTCTGCTATGTGAACAAGATTGACAAGTATATTTTATTTACCATTTTTCAAGTCCTTGTAACAAATATATTTAATTTCAGTACAAACTAAAACATTCACATTTAAATAAGTAAAGCTAAATAATGATGATTAAAACCAAAATGTACAAAATGTGAATCAAGTTGATGCAAACCAATCTAATTTGAATAGCATCCGTGCTTCTTGTAATTTCTGTGTATCTACGTTGAATGCATTGAATGCTTAATTGATTAGCACTAACCTAAGAAGTTAAATACTCTAGGAATATTAACAAGTAATCTAGGAACGTGTACAATTTAGGAATATTGACAGATTTATTTACTTAATTCTAACAGGTCTAATGTACTGTCTTGTCATCGTCATTCAGGACGACAATAAACCTTTTTTCCCACTAAGCTGGCGATCCCAAAAATTGAGACAAAAACCTGTGTTTCATATCATAAAGAGAAGAGAAGACTTCTTTACAAATCAGTATATTTTCCTATGGATAAAAGAACTCTCATGAACTAACTCTGCAATTGCATAACAAGTGTTTTTTTGAGCAAATATATAAAACCATTTTTTGAATGTTCACTCGACATGTCTGTCACTTGGAAGAAACAAGGTAAGAATAAGATACAGTTATTTTACGTTAAAAGCAATAAAAGATAAAATATTAACGAGGTCCCGTAGCTTACCAAGCCACATGTCACATATGTAATGTTTTAAAAGGAAAGAAAGCTAAGCTAATGAGTCAAAATTCATTAAAAATTAACATATTTTAGTGGGGATGGAAATAAGGGAAAACATTAAACTCAAACCTGTAGTATAAAGTAAAGATTGACTTTTCTTTAAATTCCCCAGACTTTCTTCTTCAAAACGCTCACGACCCTCAAGGAGTATGCCAAGATAGGCATAGACATTGATTTGAATAGTCAACTTTATATTTCCACGCTCATCTTCTGAGAAGGGGGTGTTTTTGTAAAGAATCTTGGCCTGATAAAAATATTTACAATTCTATTAAATATGTTAATTTCTTTAGCTTTTAGCAACAACAAGCATGTTGAGTTGTTGACAAAGAAGTGCACAAGATAGCTAGTTATTGACTGCTACACAAATTTAATTTTTCCAGGGGAAGGGGTGGAGGTTACAAGTTTATTTGAACATGTATCATATGTAGCAGCACATTGATAAGTCTTAAATAGCTCGAAAACACTTTAATAGTTTGAAGTCAACAACGCTTCTTCAAGTGCCTTCGTATAATCATGTAATATGTCCAACTATGAAGTCAGTTAAAGGAGGCAAAAACGGTTGTACATCCAATCCAAGATTGATAACACACATGATTGTGTATCCACATAGCATTATGACTGACTACTCCCAAAATCTTTTCCCATAGTAGCTTGTTTAAGTGACTTAAAAATTATAATGTTGATGAACATAAGCTTCCAAACAATTATTGTCCAATTACCAATGCAATTTTTCCTAACTAAAAGAAACAATAATCAGACAGAAATAGTAAACCCAATTATTACCAAATAAAAAATCACCTGCTTAAAAATAGTGCTTGTCCCAGAGCCACTATAACCAACTAAGAGGAACTTGTGAACTATTCCATGCTCGACGTAATCAGGAACCGTTCTGGTAACCACATTGGAGGATAGAAACCCACATGAAGTTGAATATTTTGAAGGAACTGGCAGGGAAAGGAAGACACATACAAGCTTTGTTCCAGCCTAACAAGTAAAACAATTGTGTGTGTAATATTGCAAAATTGGAAATAGTAAGACAAGAGAAAAATTTCCAATAAAGATGTTACCTTTCCCCATATATATCCTCTGGTATTCTTTTGTCCCTCTTCTTGATATGAACCATCTTCATTGACCCAAAAATGTGGGTTACCAGCACACTGAACTCCTGCCAACTGCCCAACCAAAACAAAAGGTCATTTCAACAACATTTTTTTTGTTTAAACAATGAAAAAACATTAATGATTTAAATAGAGCCTTTCTTTTTCTATTATTTGCAAATTTTGCACTTATTGAATTTTCAACCTGCAACATCCGAAGCTCTACTTTTGTTATTTCTCGACCATTGATGAAAACCTGAGTGTTTCCATTGCTAGCATCCGGTTTGATGGGACCTCCAACATTCAAATGAGGACTAATGATACTACAAGGCTTCTGTCCTTCCTAAAAAACAAACAACACCCCTAGTAAAACTCAAAATTTCAAGCAGCAGACAAATGAATGAGAAAAATGTTATTTGAAAAACAATTTCGGGACATTAAATTCAACAACAGTTTACATGCTTTACACACGTAGTTAAAGCATTTCAATGAATGGTTAATGAATATATCAAGATTAGATAACTACATTATTAACCACGATTTCAAGTGTTCCAACAATATGTAGATTTTGAATTAAAAAAACTATATGAAGATTTGAAAACTATATGTAGATTTGACCACCTGAAAATCATGTTTAATCACATTCAAATTTGTGGTTAATGAGTTGCTGCATCTACTATGTCTATTAACCAAATCTAATACTTCATATTGTCGAATTTAAAATAACCTTTATGCAAATAAATACTGATTTAACTAGAAAATTAATAAGTAATTAAGAAAGTAAAAACAATATAAAAAAGAAACGTACCTTCCCCCAAAAACCAGATACTTTATCATACCAATAGTTCCCTGGCTTTAATTTCTTAGGAGGGTTAGAACAGTTTTGCAATGTAACTAATTCCTCAAATGAAAGAGGATTTCCATTAACACAAACACAGTTAGGAGGAAGCTGATTCACTTCACATAAACTCTCAGCCTTCATTACCTGTCTAACCTCCAAACGATTAAGCAGTCTTTTAAGCATCCTAGAACATTTTCCCAAACTACCCCTTTTAGATTCGTTAATCGGATACCCAATACAACCAACACATTTTCTACCTTCTGGCATTGATCCCATACCTCTCAACACACAATTCCCACAATACTTTGCATCACAAACAAGACACGCTTCTTTCTCCGTTAACCTGTTACCTTTCAAACACCGGTAACACGACCCTTTCTTCCCTTTCCTAATGGACTCTTTTTTAACCGGCTCAACCGGTTCACAGTCATCAGAATCCACGTTGAAACTTGCAATAGGTTCGTTGTTGTTTTTCGAGAAAGAAACACGAGAAGATGCGTAATCTGAATCGTTGAAATCTAAACTCTCTTTCGAATTTCTCAACATTGAGTTTGAAGATTCTCGCGAATGTTTGCTACTCAATTCGCATGATGACTCTGACACACCGTTGCTCTCACCGGCTCCATTATCGAAGGCGATCACCGACGTCGGAGACACCGTTGTTCTACCGGAACAGTTGCTCTGGTCAAAGGCGATAGCCGAAGATGAGCTGAGTGATTTTAGCTCTGACATTGGTTGCGAACTTACCGATAATGAACGAGTGTCGAAGGAAGGAACATGCGAAACCACTGCGTCGACCGGAATTCCGTCGACCGGTGCTGCATGGGGAAGATGGTAGGCCGGCAGTGGTCCTTTGTACTCATCGGCAATCGAGTACTTCATCCCTTTGGCGGCGATTCAAAATTGAAAAACAAAGGTACGAAAAGGTGAAAGCTAAGTTGAAGTTTGGTACCAAAACGCGGAAATTGAATTTTGAAAATAAAGGTGACGAGTTTCTATTTTTGTTTTCTCGAAAAGAATAAAGAAAGTGGCGAAAGAATAAAAAAGGAAATATGATTTTAAATAACGAAACAAAACGTGAATTTTGTGTTGAGGTGGGATGTTCAAATTTTAAACTAAGGAGCAGTGCGTATGTAAGTTTGGAGAGTGAGAGTGAAGCTTATAAAAAGGAAAAAAAAGTGTACTGTGGGAAGGGAATCTTTGGTATATTTTTTGTTTTGTTGTTGTTATTGTGTTGTGTGTATGGGGATGCGAATAGTGTGCTTTAGGACAGTGTAATTGGTATTCATTCCGAGTTGCAATGGATGTGTACGACGAGACGAGGAAGTGAGGAAGGACCACCACAGTTTGAGCGAGAAGAAAGGATGTATAATGATGCATGAATGATCATAATGGCAGAATCCGATCCCCACGGGCTTTGCATGAAGTTTATCAATGGTTTTGCCTGCCAACCTGAAACACTGAACTTTAGCCCCACTAGTCAGAAAGAACAATAAGGACCTCCCTACCACAAATTCTTTAAAACTTCAAAATTTGTTTTCCAAATGCAAAGCTAGACCCTATACACTAATCTGAATTAGTGTCATTTTGCATCATTATTACCAACATAATTTTATTTTTGTAAGCAAAAGTAAAAGTAAGTAAAAGAAAATTGATAGTATTTAGTTTAAATATACTAACTTTTTTTGATTTTATTTTTGTTTATATTTGATATTAGGGTAAAATCTTTTTAACTATCATCAAATAAGTGATTTATTGTCAAATTTATCGATATATTTATATTGTATTAGGTCATTTATACATTAATTTGATATATCTTATTTGTAGGGATTGATATCCCCTTCGATTTTAAATGTAAATAAAAAACGAATCAAAGAAAATTGACTTGCTCCAAAATAATTATGTGGAAAGTGGAGAAGTTGTTGTGATTGTTTTGGATGAAGATATATTTGGTGAAGGGATATACGGCTGAATTTTAGTATGTCTTTTTTTTATTTTATGTTAAAACATTTTATCCATTAGACTCAAGAGGATTTTGAAGCATAACAATGAACTTATAAAAAAGAGTTATGAGGATTAAACTTAAACATACATATATATCAATAAAATGAGTGACTAAGAGTCAATTTAGCACAATTATACTAAGCTCTATAACCTAACTTCCTTTTTAGCAATTTATCCCACCTCCGATCAATGATAACAAAGAGAGGAGAGACCAAAGTCTTTCTATCTATCCAGTGATCAAATTTTTAACTACTGCATGTACATTTCAACTTTTTCTAGTCTCATATGTATCACAAATGATCCCTTTGATAGAAAATAAATGAAGAAATAAGTAATTGCAGAAATCAGTATCAGTACCAATTGGTTCTAATCACAACATTTTATCCAAAATAACCCATCTAGTTTTTGAGAAGGGAGTAGGACCCAGATCCAGCGGTGGAGGGACACAAACTTCTTGTTACAAAATGGAGGACAATTGATGATTGACGATTGTATCAAAAGTAAGTATATGAGTTATCGTATCCACAGGAACTTGTGCGATATCTAGTCGTTTAACAAAGTTATGGTTCTAAGTGAAATGGTATGAAAGTTTTGTTCATTAATTCAATTAGATGAAAAAAAAACGCAATGTAATTTAACAATAAGATTAAATTGATGGGGTTAGATTTCATCAGTCACTTTCTCATGTATCATATTGATCAGTTACACATATTCATGCTAACATCAACATCGTCATTGTCACTATTCGTGCATTATTAATTTCTAAATAAAGATGAGAGATCAACTGTCTTGTTTAAACGACGATACGATTCCTTAACCTGTTAACCAAGATGATCGCATTAACAACCGTTTGTTCGATACATAAATCTATTCCTATAGTTTATATTCAATAGATGTTTATCTTAAATCAAGATCTAAATAGTATTTTCCAATAGAACTTCAAATAAATATCAAATTATGAGTGATTAAGTTATAACAAGCATTAAGAACAAGGATAAACACTGATATTCATGAGTAACTGGAAATATTTATAACTATAAATCAAAAGAGTGTGATTTAGCTACTCATTGTCATGATAGCTTTACAAGATCAAGATGAAAATAATAGAAATTTGGTCTTCAATAATGATTTACATGCTTTATCTAATTGTTTTCTCTCAATTTTCTGGCTATTTCTCTCTGTCTCCAACCTTTTATAAATGGTAGATGTTTCAACTTTAAATAGTTTTATGATAAGTGACATTTCACTCAACGAACATCTAATTCTCTTAGCGAACATATAATTCTCTTAGCGAGTGAGTATACTTTATGGTGAAGCAAATTCCAGATGTCAAACTGTCTTTAATTTCGCTCGATGAGATTACTATTTGCTTAGTGAGATTAACTTTAATTACTACTCACTGCATTAAACTCGCTTAAGCAGAAGATTGCTCGCTCAACGAATTTCATTTGTCTCGTTTTATCAAATTTTGGCTCCAATGATCTTAGTTGCTCTTTTCTTTAATTGCTTAATCTCATTTTACCTAGAAAAACAAGGAAAGATGCAACATCTCACCATTTCTTATATCTCAAATCTTATTTACTACATATATACAATAACTTGGGGAAAATCATATGTTTTAAATCTATTCAAGTTAGTAAGTGTCATTAAATATACATTGAAAACTATGTAAATTTGGCACTTATCAAGGCTCCAATAGTCCTTTGCAGCTAGCCTTTTTAGTTTGTGGAGGTGGCTCTAGAGAGACCTGCTTCAACAAGTTACAGATTGAGGTGTTTGAGAGATAGGTCGCAGAGGATGATCTACAGTGGTGGGTTTTGTCGAATGGTGCAAGAAAGGGTGTGGATGGGTGACAAAGTCACCAATGTGGAAAGGAAGCTTCGGTTTCGAGGTAGCAAACTTAGGAAGTTGGAGGTTCCCTAATGGATCAACCATTTTATATGGTAGTTACTTCATGATCGGATGTTGACAAATTACTGCAAGAGCAAGATGAATATTTGAAGTCCATATTATTTGCATTGTTATGATGAGGTGGAGGACGCCCTTCATGTCATGATGCACTGTTCTATGGCCATGACACTTTGGGTGTGGGCGGTGAATCCCGAATTTAAGAACCAAATTTTCATGAGTAATCTTCATGATTCGGTGTAATTAAATATCAAAACTAACTCTGAGATGGAATCAATTTTCAATTGGGTTAGTATTTGAGCAATTGGTTACCATACACTTTGAACATTAGAAAATAAGAATATCCATGTTGATTTTGTTAGGCCTGGCCAAACAGGGTTGGTAGTGAAAATGCTTGTCAATAGCTATCATCAAACAATGCAAGCTACATTTTCTTGCACAAAACTCATAAAAATGCAGGTGACCATAACATAGCCCACCTTCTATTGGTAGGTGGGTCCCAATTCTGACTATGCAAGTAGGGGTGTGTTGAAAAATGTGTGTTAAAGAGTGTGTTGCTAACACTATTTTTAATGAGATATCATAATGGAAATTCACTTGGTGGTGTCTCTAAGGGATTGAGGCATTGTCGTACATATGTAGCTGAACTTTGGGGTGTTTATAAGGTATGAAGCTTGCTTGGTTCAATGGCTTCAAGAAGGTTGAGGTTTATGTCGATTCTAGAGTTGTGGTGTCTTTATGAATAAAGACACCATGGACAGAGTAGTTGGATGTAGGATAGTGTAGTTGGATGTAGCCTGCTTCGTCAAAATAAAAGGCGTATATGATTGAGAGTTCAAGGTGTGCCACTCCTATTGAGAAGTAAATCATTGTGAAGATGTGCTAACTAGTGTGAAGTGTGGGCATGGTTCTATTTTGATGGTTTCTTAACATTGTTGTTCTCATATTATTCTATTATTTATTTATTGATGATTTGTTAGGGATTGCTACCCGTACATAGAATAGTTGTTTAATTATTTTTTCTTTTGACTTCGACTCTCTTTTATTACAAAAGAATATATTAGATTTAGACGATAAGTCATATCACACTAAACTATTAGTTTGACTTTGATTAATAGAAGAGACTGATATACATAAATAAAAATAAGTTAAAGGATCAAATTAATCCATTTTAAACCAAATTGATTTTTTAAAATAAGTTAAAATAAAAAAAAGTTTAAACAAAAAAGAGTTTGTTCAATACGATTGGCTCCACTGTAAGACTGTACGTAAGGAAATATGAAGCGTTGGATTCATCTAATGACGACTATTAACTCCACCACAAAACTGTAGATAAGGTTTGAATCTAGAGAATCCAGATCCGTCCAAACTAGGACTCTGCCACGCGTTAGGCTCAATTCATTCACTTGGAGACAACATGGGCCACAACTCACCCTTTCCCGCCGATAACCGTCGCAGCGCCAAACCAAAAAGTCAGTTACTCTCAATCCCAAAAAAAAAAGTCAGTTACTCTTTTCTTTCACACATTCTCCGCTGCAACCAATCAATCCATCCAATGATATTACTACTACACTTACTATTACCATGCTATTGAAAAGCACAATCCAACGAAAACTACTGTCTCTACTTCAACCATGGCTTCGAGAAGAACCTCAACTCGATATCGAATTAGGGTTTTTCCACTCTCTCGCCGTCGCGAACAACCTCCACTTCGACGTCTCTGTTCTCAACCAACTCTTCCACTCCCCTCCTTTATTGTTCGTTAAATACCTCACTGTCGAACGCCTCGTCGTTCGATTTTCAACGTGGTCCCCGCCGGCATTCAATGTGGAATTTCACGGCGTTCGAGTCGTGCTATCATTCGAGTAAAGCCTTCTATTTCTTGCTTTTGTTATTTTGATGTGACTTAGATAAGTTGAATGTGCTTATCGTTTCCTTTACTGATATACGACCATTTAATTTGATTTTGTAGGAAGCTGGAAAAGGAGGAATGCGCAAGACGGTTACGGTTGTGTACGTCGAAGGATGATTATTTGGATTATCTTAGAAAGAAACTGTCGTTACTTGATCCTGAGGTTATACTCTAAATTTACTGATTCGTAGTAGTTGCCTCAGCTACTAGGCTAATACTAATAGTAATTTGCTATGAAGTACAGGTACAAGCACAAACACCGACACCACCAGACACACACTAACATATAAAACTGGGGAATAGGTTGAGAAAATAAAAGCGATCAAATGTGTCTGGACACACCTTCAATTAGAATTTAGAAGTGTCTACACAAGTATTTTGTATAAAATATTTATTAAATATTCCAACACTGGAATCATATGCCTTAAATGAAATGAATTTGACTCCTAAGAGAGACATATCTGAGCTGCTGGTTTTTTGTTTTTATTATAGCTTTACAATGCAGAGTCAATTTATGAAATATCATATAATTACGGTCATGATGATTCTTATTAACTTTCGTGTGGATTTTAGGGCTGTTCATTGCATCAAGTTTTGGAGACGATTTTATTCGCTGTACCTGGGAAGAAAGGTTTTACATCATCTTGTCTGAATTTGATTCTGAAAAACTGTCATCTAGAGGCACATGGCATTCACGTGGAGGTTCGATTCCCCATCTTAAATGACGAGTTTGTATGTTTTGGGGAAATAAAGGAGTTCAGTGCAAGGTCCGAGTATTTGGATAAAAAATGTCTTCTTAGAGGTTTTGTCAGTACAGTTTTTGTTCCAATTAAAGAGAGCTCTTTCATATTAAATGGCACTGGATTCAGGGTTGGATTAAATGGGAAAAATCATACAGATCGTATTATGCTTTCATCCGATGTGACGAGTTTCATTAAATTCATAGATCTTAAGCTGGTATATTGCACACTCTGTTTTTCAGAACTCATTTGTGCATTCTCTCCAGATGACATTTCTGTATGTCTACTCTTCGACAAACTGCTATCTGATAAGTTCAATCAAGCTAGAAGTGCTAGAGAGTTATGGAGAATAGCTTCCAGCAGAATTAGCCATGTGATTGTAACTCCTAGATATTCATTGCAAAGATTAGTCGGTGTTATAGGTCAATGGACACACTATGTCAAAGCTTATGAGAGAATCTTGCTGCTAACCGGATATTCTACTGCAAACGTATGGAAAAAGTCAATTTCTAAGATGTCTCATAACAAACTGAGTTCTGCCAAACACAATTGGGAGTTGATATCTGACATTGAGAAGAAGTTACCTGTAGAAGGCATATCACTTGCGAGGCGAATAGCTCGTCATAGAGCAGCATTGAAAGTTCCATTTGATTGTGACAAGGAACGTGGAGCCACAAGTAAATTCTTCCGTCCTCTTCTTTTTATCGCGGCATTTATGTGGGAAATGATTTCAAAGGTGATCCATTGTCTAGGGGACATATTTTTTGAGGAAAAAACAGTGCAAGATCCAGAAATTGATGGATTCTGTTTGGGAAGTCTTATCAAAGATCCTTGTCAAAGGTGTTGTTTTGTGTTGAACTTTAGGAAAATCATAATGACAGTTTCCCAAAGCAATGTAGTTCACCCATCAGTGTATGAAACGTTACAGTCACATACTGGAATTGCATACTCAGATTTTCTTTCAATATGTTTTTGCATAGATGCTTTATTATTAGTATCTGTAAAAGATATTCTCGAGCAGAGAGTCTTTCTATCATGCGGGCAAATGAAGGTTGAACTTGCACCTTCAACAATGTCAGCAAGAGCAAGTACATCGAATATGCTTAGTTATACTGAAGGAAAAGGAAAAGAAGGTAGTCATGATATCAAATCACTTATGTGGGTTGAAACTGCAAAAATGTTTCTCTTCTCAGAAACTAATGTCGTGCAAGCTGACGACTCTTTTGATTCTCATATTGAAAGCTTTATGGGAAAATTGTTAGTGAGTTGGAAAGAAATTTGCAGTAATTTTAATGAAAGTGAGATTCAATATTCTCAAAATCCATGCCTGCTCTATAAGATTGAGATATCTTCGTCATATTCAGACCCTGAGAATCCAGATTATGGGTTTTATGAATGTGGTTTATTGGTAGGAAAGTTAAATTTGATTTTTAGTCACTCTTCAATATCATCAGTGTCTCTAATTCTTAGCCAAATACAACATGCTCTTTACTGGGAGGATAGGATGGATGTTTGTATTGTTTCAAATTTGTTGGATAAAACAGAAATTTGCTGGGTTAAAAAATATGAATATTTTTCCAAAAAAATGATTTTGGCCATGTTTCAAAAGCTTCCAGAGAGAGACATTCATTTTGGCATGTATGTTGACGGTCCTTCAGTGAGATTTTCACACAGATTGCAGTCCAATATCAGTGGTCAAGACATTAATGACACTATCACTCAGGATAATTTTGACCTCATTTTTGATTTCCATGAGATTAAAGTGGTAGTTGGATCACTACCATCTTTAGTTGGTATGACATTGACAGGTCAATTAGGGCTTGGTGATGCCCAAACAGAGTGTGTTGCATTGGAACCTCGGGTGATAAAAATTCCAACACCCAATAATGATAAGTATGCATCGTCAGGAAAGATTTCAATTGCTTCCTACCTTCATCTGAATGGCCTAAATGCTTGTTTGGAGAAGTCAACAGGTGACAATCAGATTCAACTTTTAATATTGAAGCCAATCACTGTCCAGATGCTATGCTTTAGGTAGGATGTTGACTAAAGGCTGATACTTAGTTTTCATTATTCATTTCTGCCAATTTATGTTACAAGTTGCAGAAAATATTTTATTTACCTTGATTTTAGTGATGACAAAATGGTGTATGAATATGAAATAAGGGTAACATCTGTTCACCAATCCAGGCATAGAAAACAGAGGAGACAATCTCTTCCTAAATGATAGCTGAGAGATCATATGATTTCCCCAAAAATTTGGAACTGATATCTACTTGCTAGACATTTTTGAAGTTCATAAGGTGAGAGAAAAGGAAAGACAGATTAGAGAGAATTAAGAGAGTCTGAAATTTTGTATTTCTAGATACAATTGAGAGTACATATAACTATTTACAAAGGGGCCTAGTTGCACCTTAAACTAGTCTGCAAGCTATACTATTTTAGAGGCTACGTGGATTACAAGAACACAAGTGCAGAAACTACGCTACAAAAAAAACCTGCACTACCTTCATATTTCTCACGGAGTTATCAACTTGAAGGAGTAGAGTCCAATACATTCCTTAACATTGTCAAATCCTCTTCCCCAAGTCCAAAGCTCGACATTCCTGCATATTAGGTAGAAATTGAGCAACATAATTGAAATCCTTTGTCAGTTTGCTTATGAACAACTAGTTACAGTTGAGTTCGGAGCATTTTTACATTTGTAACATGGGGGGACGTGTTGACCATTCTATAGATGTTGTTCTTCTAGGGAGTTTGCTTTTCTAATTTATAAAGACACTGGACAACTTTGTATTCTTGTTGAGCCTACTAGGCTTACTGTTTCAAACTAGTTTATGTATATCTCGTATCTTTCTCTCTTGTTGTCACATCTCCCATTTTTCTCTATTGAAATATTTTTGTATATGTGGACGGGCGTGTATCAAAAGGAGCCCATAAATCCTTGTTAGAATATTAGAAAATGTCTTATAATATCTTTGATATTATACTAGAGTATCTTAAGTTATTTCCTAGGATTAGTTTATAATCTTTGAGTATCTTTTAGGATTGAAGATTTTATATTACTTATGATTATTATTATTGTTATTATTATTATTATTATTTGTTCTTGATTTTCTATTTATTTAGGATTGAGTCTATGTATCCTTATAAATAGGGATCAATATTAAGTCTTTTGTATCAAGTTAGTATCAAGCTATTATCAATAATATTCAAGATCTTATTATTTTTTCTCATCCTTTTATAAAAAATCCCATAACTTCAACAATGCCGTTGTATATTGAATTTAAAAATTGAAAATTCCTACTGTCAAGTATTTTGTTTGGACTAGGACAATGAATAAGATTAATGCCAATGGTATGATGAAGATTCATTGACCTGGCATGGAACAGCTATTTCCTCTACTATGCATGTAATAGAACTGGACCAGAACTGAAGTAAAAGGGTGAAATCTTTATTGATAGAACTCCTATTGAATCAGTATCACGTTGATACTGAACAGAGATGAAAAACAACTTAGAACACAAATATACACTATCTTACTCTAGGTAGTTGAGAGACCTAGCTTATCCTCTTCTCTCTCCATAACAATCAAGTTTCTCCAATCTCTCTCTAGAAGTTCCCTATAAGGCTATAACCACCTTTAACTCCACAGTAACTAACAAATCATTTGCTGCTGGCATGTATTGTTTCTGTTAGTAACAGACTAATCCTCTACTTCTCTAAACTAACTCTTGATCTTCCTAATATAGACTCTTCTAATCGGAGGTATGCTAGCAATACCTTCCCCTCGCCCCTAACAAAGTTTCACTTTCTTGATGAAATTCAGGTAAGAAAACTGTAGACTGTAGAGAGTCATAGAATAATAGGGGTAAGAAATTTTGGGGCTCTCTTTTGTTCTTTCTACCCATAATTGAAAAATGTGTTGTTTCATAAGCTTCTGCTTTGATTTGGTTGAGATTGTGATTTTTTATGTTTAATTTGATATTGCAGGGATTATATTTATTCCCTGAGCACAACAATGTCTGCCTTTTCAGCTGCTTTGGATATAACTGCTGGAGGATTCACTGTTTTGTCATTTTTGGATGAGGTGTATATGATCTATAAGGTGATATTTTTTCCTCCCTTGATAATTCAAATTATATTTATTTTTGTTTTTTGTTGCCCTGTGGTTATGTCAAATTATATTTATTGTTGTCATATGGTATTTATGAATAAATGCATTATTGCAAAGTATTAGGTATCCCTGTTGCATACACGATTGCAAAGTGTTAGATATCCCCATTGCATACACCAATGCTTCTTATTTATTGTTTTGTCATAATATATTTATGAATAAATGCATTATTGCAAAGTATTAGGTATCCCTGTTGCATACACCATTGCAAAGTGTTAGGTATCCCTGTTTCATACACCACTGTTATTTATTATCTAGCTATGTTAAAATGACACAGTTTTTTCTTAGCTGCCTCTCTAACTGACTTAGCTGGTAGGTGGTTATTAAGATCGTCTTATGAATCTGCGTTGGGTTTCTAATATGTATATTAAAGTTCAGTTTTACAAAGATACAATTTATCAGAAACAGTTCCTAGATTCTCTCTCTCTCTTCTATTCCATTTTCTCTTGGTTTCGGTTAGGAATGCTTTTTTATACCCTCACACTTGGTCCCCCACCCTCCCATTTTACCCTTTCTCACTTTTAACTATTTTCATTTCTCCTGTTTTTCAGATTTCTCACCCCCACTTCTCCAGTTTCCTGGAACTAAAATTCCGTTCTGGAAAACTCGAATTTTGTTTTCCTATAACTAGAATTCCCGAAAAGTCAATTTTTTTCAGAACAAAATTCGTGTTGGAAAATTCCAATTTTGTAGACTTCCTTTAAGTTAAAGCTGAACTGAGGTACCATAAACCCAATTAACACAAATTAATTGTTTGAAAAAATATTTGAGTGCCGAAAAATTATCACACCTATTTTAACTTCTGGAAAATAAGTTCTTAAAAAAATGAAGTTCCAAAAAATTCAAATTGAGTTTTTTCAAATTTAATCAAATTTGAACTTCTTGGTAGTTTCGGAAAACCCAAAATTTTAGTTTTTTGGAATGAATTACATTTTGTAAAACATTAATTTGATTATTCTGGAATTTTGGTTTTTCGGAACATATTTTTTGTTCTGAAAAGCTCCAACTACTTACAACGTATTCTGGAAAATTGAAGACACGTGAAAAATCCAAAAAAATGAAGAAATAAAAATAGTTAAATGTGAGAAAGGGTAAAATAGGAAATTTGTGGGGGTGGGGGGAGGACTGGGTGTGGGGTAAAAAAAAAGCTTTCTACTTTCTTTCTGTTCTTTTCTCTTTCTCATTGGTTCCTGGTTTCTGACATAGCATGAAGAGCTTCTCCTTGATCCAGTTGAATGATTTGGCTGTTTTCAGAGAAACACTCTTAGCACACAATTTTATAGCGTTAACTATTCACAATACAAATAAAACTTAAACCTAAATCCTAGGCCTGTTCACTGTTCAGAAAAAAACTGCACCTCACATGTTTAGCAGTTCAGTTTGGTTTACAACTAAATTCACACACCATTTTGTAGTTTTTCCTGATATGTGATTGAGATGGGTTAAGTTCCCCCATGACCTTCTCGTAGCTATTCTCATAACATTGAGAAGAGTAACAGATGATATCGAATTTGTACGGAAATTGCAACCTAAATTCTCAATATCAATAACAAAACTGTTAAGGAAAAGAAAGGTGCATCTTCATCTTGAGGCTGCCGCAAAACAGACCGTGACAGCAAAGAAGAAAAACGCCAAAGGAAAATTGCTGTGAGGTTAGTGGCATGTTGATGAAGCAAATGATGTTTAAAAATTTTGGGTTGGGCCTTACTCAACCCTCCAATGAGGGCTGCCTCTCACTTATAAACACTTTAAGATTATATCACATCCAAAGTGGGACTGGTAATGCATCCTCTCATGCCCAGGTTGGACATCTGGAGCTTGACTCAAGTGGTCAGATAATGGGTGGGCCAACAAGATATTAGATAGGCTTTGCTACCATATATCTTAAAATTTGGGTTGGACATAATTCAACTTTACAAAACAAGCTTGTAAGGTGAGGGGTGTCTTCTACTTATAAACAATTTTTCACGCTATATCACACTCAATGTGGGACTCTCAACATAATGTAAAATTGAAGAAAGAAGAATTCTCATATACGGTTGAACTCTCATGTTAAAAAACGCAGTGAGTATAGTTTTAAAGGTAATTATAAAAAGTTCAAAAAAATCAATCCAAAGATAACTGCTTCAAATTCCCTGTTCCTAATAGTTAACCTCTATTTTAGTGATTGTTGGCTGCTCTTTCAAAGCCTATTGATGTGCATCAAAAGAACCTTTCAAGGGTAGTTTTAGTATGTGGCACCTTTTCCAAGTCAAAAAACTTTCAACAAGAAAGTATTTTTTTAAGGTTGAGGAGTAGTTTGGTATTTTATTTTGATTTACTTTGGTGGTGGGCCTGGATGGAACAACACAGTAGTACGTAGTTCACCGGAAAGAACACAAATACGTCTCAAATTTGATGACACCTCGTGCCCAAATTTTTTCCTGAAGGTTTAGAATACTAATGCCAAATTAGTTCACTATTAGAAGCAGTTGATTGAACTTCAAACTCGGTGTAGTTTTGTTCATTTGAATTAAAAGCATTTGGTTTGGTTCACTAAACTATTTTTGGAGTTTTGTTTGGTTTTCCCTCTGAACTGAACTATGGCCAAGCCTACTAAGTCCCTGCAATTGCGGCATTGATTTTACCTATTAACCACAACCATATTAGGTATTAGATTAGCAATATCAACAAACCATATCACCCCCTTCAAACAGGTTGTATATATCACACACACCTTATTTGTTATATATGTATGTTACCCAAAGACTCCGAAGTGACGTTGTAAAAATGTCTTCTAGTTGACCATTGGAATTTACAAAGGAGGCAATAATTTCTCCCAAAAGGCTTTTTTCTTGAATGAAGTGATAGTCAATCTCTATATGCTTAGTCTTCTCACAAACATTTGATTATGGAAAATCTATTTCACTAAGCCTACTTTACAAAACTTCTATTCCTAAAGTGATATTTGCTTTTGCGCTAAATCTTGCAACTATATTCTGTTTCTTGTTATTCCACAAAGACTCCTTTAATAAGAACACAATGTTTAGTAGCCAATCTTCTATCAGTAGGTAATCTTGCTCAATAAGCATCTGTTGCAAATATACTTTTTTAGCCTTTCAAATTTCTTTTTCATTCTTCCATTCTATAATATGGTATCCAAAGCCTTTTTCTTGAGGTTCATCCAAGGCTTCTTGTCAATCCTTGTCGAGATCAACTCCGTTTCTAGAGGATTGGTCACCATCAACCATAGTGCGGAAAAGTGATTGTATTTTTACTTGATACTAAAACTGATTACATGAGGGGATATAAATAAGACAGGAAATTAATTCTGTACAATCAAATAGAGCTGAAAATCAGGAAGCTGATTTTCCCTACAAATGCTATCACTAAATAGGAAATAAAATTAAAACAGAAATCCTAATTAATACATACTAATAATTGTACAAAATCAGAATCTTATTATCTCGTAATCAACACTCCCCCTCAATCTAGATGGTAGATGTCTATCATGCTCATATTGGATCTGATATTCTCATATGTATTATTTGAAAGAGCTTTAGTTAGGATGTCAGCTGTTTGGTTGCATGATGGTACATGATCAATACTTATAATACCATGATCAATCTTCTCCTTTATAAAATGTCGGTCAATTTCCACACGTTTTGCTATCATGGTGAACGGGGTTCTTTGCAATGACGATGGCAGCTTTGTTGTCACAAAAGATTCTCATGGTATAATTGGTTTGAATTTTGATTTCATCTAGTATTTTCTTTAGTCAGATTCCTTCAAAAATGCCTTGTGCCATGACTTTGAATTCAACTTCTGCACTGCTTCTAGCTACCACGGGCTGTTTCTTGCTTCTCCAAGTAACCATGTTTCCTCACACAAATGAGCAATAACCAGTAGTTGACAACTTTCATGATTCTGCACTGCTTCATGATTCTGTTCACAACTTTCATGTGAGCTTCAGTAGGACTTGTCATGTAGCGACTTGCCATGCTTACGGCAAATCCAATATCAGACCGAGTATGAGTTAGGTAGATCAATTTCCCAACTAGACTTTGGTACCTTTCTTTGTCAGCTAGTGGACTTTCTTCGGGGATGCTTCTGCTTACTAATTCCATAGGGTTATTGGCAGTCTTACACCTGAGCATTCCAGTTTCTTGGAGTAAGTCTAGGGTGTATTTCCTTTGAGAGACATATATTCCCTCTTTTGTTCGAGCTACTTCCATTCCAAAGAAATACTTAAGTTGTCCTAAGTCTTTGACTTCAAACTCCTTAGCCAAGAGTTCTTTCAAGTGTCTGATTTGATTATGATCATCTCCTGTGATAATGATATCATCAACTTACACAATGAATAAAGTTACCTTCCTTTGCAATGAGTGTTTGACAAACATAGTGTGATCAGATTGGCCTCGTATGAATCCATCATCTTTGACAACTCTAGTCAATCTATCAAACCATGCTCTAAGGGATTGCTTGAGGCCATACAAAGATTTTCGTAGCTTGCACACCTTGTTCAAAGTGCTAGATGATTCAAGTCCTGGGGGAATTTGCATGTATACTTCCTCTTTAACTCACCATTTAGGAAGACATTTTTAACGTCTAGCTAGTGTAGTGGCCAATCCAAGTTTGCAACCAAGGATAATACGACTCGTACTCAGTTAAGTTTGGCCACTGGAACAAATGTCTCTTCATAGTCTATGCCATATGATTGAGTGAATCCCTTTGCCACTAATCGCGCCTTGTACCGATTTATGCTCCCATCGGCATTATATTTGATTGAGAATATCCACTTACAGCCAACCTGCTTCTTCCTCTATGGTAGAGCAGTAATTTTCTAGTGTTATTTTTAATCAACGCATGAAGCTCTTCTGCTACAGTTGTTGCACACTCAGGTTGTTGGAGGGCTTTTTGAATATTCGTTGGAATATAGGTGCTGTCAAGTGCTGCTACAAATGCCTTTTATCATTGTGATAATTTCCCATATGACACGTATCTTTCAATGGGGTGTTGATTACAAGTTCTCGTCCCTTTTCTTAGTGCAATAGGAATATCACTGTCAGTTAAACTCATATTGACAAGTTCTGAGTTGGGAATAGTATTACTTGATGAGATTCCATTTTCTAGAGCCTGGTTGGATTCATGGCTTTGCATCGGAGCTGTGTTTGACTCTACCACCTGTTTGCTTTTCCAACTCCTAGTGTAAACCTTCCAGTCAACTTCTTGTACAGAAATTTCTACAGGTGCAGTTTCAAGGACTGGTTTTGTTGGTTTGGAATTTTTTGATTTTGTTGGTATGGAGTTTTCTGGTTCTGCTGGTGTAATTTCAAGAACAGGTTCGGTCATCTCAAATCCCCAAAATTGGAATTCTGCGTTTCCATTCAAGTTTAATGTATTCTCCCCCAGAATTCCAACTTTTGAGTGATAAGGTTGATTGTCAAAGAAAGTCACATCCATAGTGTGGTAAAATCTTCTAGTTGTGGGGGAGTAGCACCTATATCCTTTTTGGTGAGGTGAATATCCAAGAAAAACACATTTTATTGATTTTGGGTCAAGTTTGCTGTAGTAAGGGTTTAGGTTGTGAACAAAGGCTAAACATCCAAATATTTTCAAGGGAATTGAGGTGAGAATTCTGCTGGATGGAAAGAGAGTTTGGAGAGAGGAATAAGGGGCGTCAAAGTTAAGGATACGTGAAGGCATCTTATTTATGAGATAGCATGGGAGATCTTGTTACTTCCAAAAGGTACCTATTTTTCCTATCTGCGACCCCATTTTGTTGGAGGTATCTACACATGAACTTTGGTGTATAATTCCATGGGTTTTAAGGTAGGACTCAAGTGGTGAATTAAAATATTCGCGACCATTGTCAGTTCTGAGCACTTTAATTTTTGTTTGGAATTATGTTTGCACCATATTGTGAAAAAAATCAAATAATTTTCCAACTTCTGATTTCTTTTTCATAAGAAATACCCATGTGACTTTTGTGTGGTCATCAATGAACGTAACAAACCATCTAGCACCAGTAATGTTGTTGACTCGAGATGGCCCCCATACATTACTGTGAATTAAGGAGAAAGGTTGAGAGAGTTTATATGATTGAGGTGAGTATGTGCTTTGGATATGTTTGGATAATTGACAAAATTCACATTGAAAATTCCTTAGATTTTTATTGAATAATGAGGGGAACATTTTCTCTAAGTACATGAAATTTGGGTGACCTAATCGATAGTGCCACAACATTATAGACTTCTCATTATTTGGAGAAGCTACGACACAAGAATTGGCTTTGAGTTCTTTAGAATAATCTTCAACTTGTAGGTAGTAGAGCCCAACACATTCTTTAGCATTCCAATCGTCTTCTCCGACTCCAAAATCTGAAATTCACATAGATCAGAGAAAAATTTAGTGACACATTTCAAATCTTTGGTAAGTTTGCTAATAGACAACAAATTGCAATCAAATTTGGGCACATACAGTTCAAAATCTAGAATAATATTTTTTGAAATAACAACTGAACCTGTACCAGTAACTTGTGACAGGGTACCGTCAGCAATCCGAATAGTGGAGTTATTATGACAAGGGAAATAAGTGTCAAATACAGTTATATCTCCCGTCATGTGATCTGAGGCAATTGAGTCTATGATCCATGATTTTGATTTTCCTGTGCTAGTGTAAAGCATGCAAAAAATTACCTTTTTGAGCTACTGCAGCTGTACCATTTTTCACTGTATAAGCATAGAGGGAAACGTTGTGACTGACCAGAATCATTGACATCTTCTGCAGTAGAGGGAAAGGAGGGGCGAGTCTCAAATAAACTGACATCGGCAGAGGCAAAGTACCGTCGAAGGTCTGGAGAATAACATCGATAACCTTTGTGTAGACGAGAGTAGCCGAGCAAAAGACACTTACAGATTTTGCAGCCAACTTGTCTTTCCTTGGAGTAAGGTCATGAACAAAACATATGCACCTGGAGATGCGAAGTGGTAGAGTATAAAGATGTTGTTAAGTAAACAAAATAGCGTGTGGTACCTTGTTTTCAAGTACAGAGAAAGACACGTGATTGATTAAGTAGCAAGCTGTGAGAATTGCATCTCCACAAATACGAGGAGGTACATTATTGTGAAAGAGCATTATGAGCAAAAGGCGACATAACTCTTTTATTGACTTTGTCACGAAAGAAACTCCTAGTATGTTTCCCGAACTAACACGACTCACACACTAAAGTAGACACTTTTGACAGACTCGAAACCATAAGATGCAATTTTTGAAGGCTAGGATGGCCCAAACGTTGATGAACAATATGTGGAGACTCAACGGTTGAACATGCAATAAGCGTTGTAGGTGCTAAAAGGTAATATAGTCCTTGAGACTCATGCCCCCTAGTACTCTGATCCTGCACAAGAACATAACCATTAGCAAATGTAACAGAGTAAGGTAGGGTACGAGTGAGTTTAATGATTGATATTAAGTTAAATGAACAACCAGGGACATAAAAAACAGGTCCAAAGAAAGTGTGGGTAGGGAATTTGCTTGGCAATACCATGGCATTTGTTGTGACCCATTAGCCAAAGTAATACTAGGTTGTGTGTCCATATAAGTCAACCATGAGAAAAGTAATTTGTTACCAGACATATGATCAGAGGCGTCTGAGTCAAGTATCCAAGGTCCAAGTGAAGAAGACTATGTAACATAGGCAATAGGATTACCAGTCTGAGCAACAGAGGCAACATGTATGGTGGTTTGCCTTTGCGCCTTCAGCTTGACGGACTCATTATACTCTATGGTAGAAAGAGTGACTTGATCACTTGTGTCAGAGGCCTCAATTTGAGCAACATTGATGACTTTGGGTTGCAGTTGATTACCTTTGGTGTGACATTGTGCTTCAACATGGTCAAAACGGTTGCAATAGTTGCAGTGAGATCGAGTCCAATTATGTCCCCTCCTCCTTCACCACCTTGTTGATAAGTATTAGAGACGAGACGAGTGCAGTAGAGTCAATTGGCACATTGAGAGAAGCAGAGGCTGGAGCAGGAGCTGAAAGGGCTGAAAGAGCGCAGCAGTTGTTCACAAATAGTTTCATATGAGGTAACAATAGCACTAAAGAGAATTTGGTTGTGAACTGAGTCAAGGTCTGGTGTAAGACCCGCAAGGGCTAGAAACCTAAAGAATTTTCCACGTTGTTCAACATGTATTTCAACATTGTCAGTTTTAAGTGCATCAACGTCAACAATCAAAGTATCAAGCTTACCTATATAGCTTTGCATATCCATTTCTTGTTTCTTCATGGAAATAAGATTAGAGAGTACAATGTATACACGATTAACGTCATTGGAATATGTCTTCTTCGCCTTTGCCCAAACATCATAACACGTCTTAAACAAGCGAAACTGAGATTGAAGTTTGACATCAATTGAAAACCAAAGAACGCTGCACAAAGAGGCATCAATTTGTTTCCAGTTGTCTTGATCCTTGGATGGCCTGAGCAAATGGTCCTTATGGTCTTGTCTTTGAAACCAAAGTTCAACGACAGCTGTCCATCTTGCGTAATTGGCAGCACCTACCTAATTTTTGCAAGGGATCAGAGGAAGTGTAGTGAAACTAAAAATGGAAGAGGAGGCAGCAGCAGATCCGGCACTCGGAATGTGTCTTAAGGCCCTGAATGACAGCCGGCGTTGAAAAACTGGTGGCTGGAGGTATGTCGTGCACTGTGCTGGTAGAGGCGCGTGGGGCTCACGCGTGGATGAAGAGGCGGCGCGTGCGGCAGAGTTTGGCAGAGCAAAAAATGTCACCATGCTAGCCAGAAGATTGTGCGGCGGTTTGTGGTTGTTCTAGGAGGTGGGTCACATTGGAACAGTACGAGCACAACTGGAATAATACACACAAAATTATGAAGGAAAGAAAAGTAAAGAAAAAGGTTATGGCACAATTGAAGAAAAGGAGAGCAGTCCTAGGATGAACCACTATTGATATCATATAAAAATATGTAATTGTTGTGTTTCTTGTGTGTCTCAAACAAGATCACACACATTCTATCTATAATGAGGCTACAATATTTTGCATTCAAAGTCTAGGAACTTGTATTGACTAGGAATACTAACAATGAATCTAGGAAATTCTACAATCAAGGAATAATAAAATCATACTTTGAATTCTAATACACATTAAAAAAAGTGTATAAATAGAAGAGAGAATAATATTTTTACTAGATTACCCTAATCAAGTAGTGGCGTATTCACCATTACCATAAATGCGATGTGTAAGATATTGACTTGAGATGGATGCAAGTATTATCAATTAGATAGTATAATTGGAAAAAAGTTAATTAATATCGCATTGAAAATTGAAAGGGTCATTCATTTTGGGATATTTTTTTTACAAATGAGTCACTCATTGTGAGACAGAGAGAGTGCTAAAGTTGATCATTTACCAATCAAAAATGTTGAAGCACTTATATTAGCTCATTAAGCACAATAAAGTTGAGCCTCTTACAACACAACGCCATAGCTATAGTTGCAACAATATGCTTCAGAAAACTTGGGCCTTCATTTTTTTTGCAAACTTTGCACATTCTACTCCTCCTCAAGCAAACTTATCACAACCTCAATCACCTGGGGCACATCAACGATCGCAGAATTGATTTCAGAAAAGCAATGGCTTGTATTTAATGGTAATTTCTCTTGGATTTCGCAAAAGTGGTGGCAGAAATGGATGTGGTGAAAAAGGAGGCAGAAGCAGTATCCAATTCCATGTTCGTAACAAGCTTGGACACGATTCTTCTACATGTTTATTTTACTTCCCTCTGCACGTGCAAGAGTTTATTTCATAAATGCAATTCTGTTATAATTTATGTAGTTATGTTAGCAGGTCATGACTAAAGGAGCTTTTTCCTTAATGACAGGCAATTGCAAAAGTTTCTTCTGTGGTTTCTTATCTGTTTAGCAGTTTTGAAGGTGTTGATTGTTTACATCCTGAAATTATGAAATCGGGGCCATTTTTTGCAGTACCTGATAACCACGAGGCAATTATACCCGGGGATTTTCAGACAAATGACATATTCCCGTTTTATATTGATGGGACCTGCAGACTCAGTTCGGTGGATGTCATTCTTCATAATTCCAGGACAAGGGGTAATCTGGAGTGTAATTCCAGAAAGTTTGACATTTTAACTGGCAACAGGAAGGCTATGAAAACGTTACCTGACTGTGGAATTTGGATTTCTGTTCAGCAGTCCATTTTAGTAATATCTTGTGAAGAAGCGAAAATGGATCTCCTCACCAATTTATCTGGAATCATGTCTTCTGTTTTTGAATACCAGAACTTGATTGGAAACAACCATGAAAATATAGTACTTCAAAATTTGTTATTGCAATCTGTTAATTGCTTACACGAAATATCTCTTTCTGGTTGCAAATTTACTTTATGCTTGGGTCTTGTTCAAAATACCTCATCTTCAGGAAACGGGGTCAAAACTTTTGGTAGTTCTAGTTCCGATGGTAGTACATCTCACTTGGTACGGGAAACCAGTTTGTCCGTCTTTGAAAGGTCTAATAACCAATCTCCCCTCATAGTTAAAAAAATGGGGCCTCCTACAAATTCTAGCATGGAAGCTTCAGCAAGTCACTGGTTAGTAATGAATGTTGCAGTATATAATATTTTCATCGGGAGATGCTCAATGAAAAGCGATCTACTTCGAGCACATAAAGTGAATAAGCTTATGTCTTTGCTTTCTATTGGTGGAGATTTTAATATGATATTCTGGGAGATCCAGGTAATAATTTGAGGAGCTAGTGAGAGCATAATAATCTCAGGCATGTTCCTGCATTTTTGTTTTGAGCCTTATGTCACAAATTGAATCTCAAGGGTTTTATCTGATAATGATAGCATCTCAGGTTTTAAATTTTTTCTTACTTTACTAAATTATTAATGTTGCTGGGCAGGGTGGACTCATTGTTCTTGAAACATCATCTTTGCCAATGGCCATTGATAACTATTCTTTATATCTTCACTGTATTGACAATCTCACTTCTGTTGCACTGCAACATAGTAAAGGCATCAACAAGGCAGAAGATAGCAGGGAGAACTACAATCTTGATATTGAGATTGATCAAGGGACTGATGGCACATCACAACAAGTCGAAAGTGGATTGCCAGACGCATTTGACTTATCTTTGTCTCACTTTGCTGTCGTTTTAGCTCTTGAAAATGATTCTGGTAATTAAATTATTCTCTAGTTTTGAAGTGTAACATGTAAATGTTTTGTTCAATATGTAATTCACTGCTGCAGGTAGTATCCAAGAAATTAAACTGGAGGTTGATATCTGTCTGAAATTTGAATTGGCAACTACTGGGATGAAATTCACAGCTCAGCTTTCGCGGTTATTAATCCTCTCACAAGTTATCCATAAGAGAGTAGAAGGCAAAACTATAATTCCTCATTTTTCTTCTGTGACATCAAAGGATTTGTCACCTCCTCTTGCATCAGCAGATCATTTTTCAGGATTTCAGAACATCGGTGAATTGAATTCAGATAATGATGCAAGTAGTTCAAAAGAACCTATTCAGGTTCAGTTAAGTCATCAGAACCAAATTTTAAAAAATTTAAGAGCTTCCATGTCACTAGAGAGGCCAGATAATGGTTCTTTGCATTTTTCTCGGTATTGGTTTGGTATTGGTTCTCTTTCAGGTTTCGACGTGACCCTTTCTGTATATGAAATCCAGGTGAACTTTATTACTATCATTTAATTTCTTGTGATCCTTAGTTATTAGTTGTCCCTCTTCCTGCTCTCTCTTTGAATCAAGTTTGGCAGTCTTGTGATATTATTTTTTTCTTTTGTTGCGTGTACTGCCACTTAAAACTGTGAACATTCTGTTGAAGAAATTTGATTATGGTGTAATATGGTATAATAAACTTGATAGTAACTTGATACAAAAGACTAAACACTAACTCCTATTTATAGGGACACAAGATTCCTAATCCTAAAAAAAAGATTAATCAGGAAACAAATCATAATAATAACTAAGTAATATGGAAACTATTCCTAGGAGATAATCTAAGATATTCTAACATTTGAAACCGATCCTAGGAGATAAACTAAGATACTTTAGTATACTATCAAGATATTTTAAAATACTTTCTTGTATATCAACACATTTGTTCTGATTCTTTATATCATTTTGATGATATGCTAGACGATCTTGTCAATGGCCTCCTCATTTTCTGGGATATCCAGTCAAGATGCAATAAAAGCATCGGAGAGAAATCATTGCTCTACTAGCCAAGTTGACAATAGTTTGGAAGCAATCATTCCTGATGGTACTCAGACTCCAGCTCAATGTCATTTGCTAATAACCTTTTGGGAAATTACTGTTGTAATTAGCAATGATTTTGTGTAGGGGCAATTATTGCTATTCAAGATGCAAACCAACATATGTATTTTACAGTTGATGGTGAAGAAAATTCTTTCAGTATAGGTGGTGCAATTCATTATTCTCTTGCCAGAGAAAGGGCTCTTTTCAGGGTATGAAAGTAATGCCAGCATATCTGGAATTATATTTTTATCTTAATATGCGTTCAATAATTGGCTCTTACTGTTAATTTCTGAAAATTTTGAAGATCTTTTTTCTTTTAGTAAATCAATTTTTGATGTTCTTGTCAAACTCTTGGTTATCTGTTTTTATAAAAACCAAGTAATAATTTTAGGGCCTTAGTAGTGCATTGGGGTTTATAAGTATACATCACTGTTGTTTAATATATCTTCATTAGTCACATATCAAATCCTTAGTGCTGCTCGTGTGCTCTGCATGACTTAATATACAAGATGTGGATATGATGTGAAATTTGTATTCAATGAAATCATTTAGTTCAATTGAGTGGATACTGTGCCAAAACTTCAGTGGTTGGTTCTTTTTGGGAAAGCCAAAATTCTACATTGAAAAGAGATAAAGCTTAAAAAGAGCTTATAAAAAAAGAGTGGCCCCTTCACTTTACAAGTTGGTTTTGCAAAGATAAGTTAAGCTCAGCTTAAAAAGCTTAATATGGTATTAGGCTAGCCTATCCATTTGGGCCACCCACCAAATTATCCATGCCCAAAGCCCAATAGTGCTGGACGTGAGGGGGTGTGTTAGGAAAAATCGAAGTCCCACCACATTGAAAAGAGATAAAACCTAAAAAAAGTTTGTAAAAAAAAGTGTGGGACCCCTCACTTAATATGCCAATTTACTATGGCTGAGTTAAACCCAATCCAAATTCTAATATTTCTTTCACTGCTTTGTTTTTGAGATACAACTTCGCGTTATTTTAATTCTATCTGATGGAAATATTGGTCATTTTTAGTTTTCATGGTGTCATGATGTGCATGTAGCAATGTATCAACTCTTGAAGAATCAGATTTGATTCTCTATAATTTTATTTTATTCTCTTTATTTTTGTTTTTATGATTTTGTCATTATTAGTCATTGTTACTATTGTAATTTCTTTTCCTATATAAACAGTCTAAGACTGTAGTACTAAAACATGAAAGTATTATTCCATTACTTTCTTCATCAACAAAAGCATTTCTGCAGGTCAAACACTGCCTCCAAAAGAGCTGGAACTCTACAGTATTATGGTTTTCCTTGATATCATTGTTCGCTAAGAATGATATGGGTGTACCATTGAGATTGAATAGCCGACCAGGATCATGTTTTGTTGACATCTCATGTACCAATGATGAAGGATGTGCTCTTTGGAGATTCTACCCTCCTCAGGCTGAAAGTTATGAAGGAATTACTGACTCGGAGGCTTTAGATCAATCAGCGAAGAGAACTTTCTACCTTGTGAACAAAATGAATGACTCTGCTATTGCTTTCGTTGATGGTGCTCTGGAGTTTGTCAGGAAGCCTGGGAGTCCAATCAAATTCAAAGTTTTTGACAATCTTTCTTGTACTTATGATGATTCCGAGACAGCTAGCTACCCTAGAATGGCTCTGCAAACTTGTTTGCACACTGATGCAGAAAGCACCTCTTCGCTGGGTGGAAAACTTCCTTGCATTAATATTAAAATTGAGAGAATTTCCTTGAATATTGTTCATGAACTTTCAGATACCGAAGATCTCTTCCCTCTCATTTGCTTGTTCCTCAACGACACACAACTTACTGTACAGAGTTTGGCAACAAAATCTAGGGTCATAAGCTCATCAAGTGCATCCATAAATTATTTTGATGCTCAAAGAAACTTATGGTTGTTCTAAGCTCCCATTTAAATTATACACTTCCGTTTTACCATTCGCGTTTTAGTTGAACTACATTCATAGTATTTTATTTTTTTAATTTCAGGGGAGAACTTCTCCGTCCTGTTGAAATTAGCATTTTTTACCGATCTAGCGTTCAAGCCCAGCTTTCAGAATATGCATCTAATGCAGTACCTATTAACTTCTTCTGCAGAATAAAAGAGGTTTTTTAGAGTTATATTTAATTTTGTGCTTCTTCTATTCTTTAATTAGACATTGTATTGCCATTTTCTGAAATTTCTGGATCATCCGGGCAGTTGGACATATCACTAAATGAAAATTCGTTGGATGTGCTTCTCTTCATGATTGGGGAATTGCAACTATCTGGTCCTTATTCACTTCAAAGCTCCATGATTCTGGCTAATTTCTGCAAGGTTGTCAATCTAGTGCATCTATATTATTCTTACCTTTAGAAAAGAAACAAGAGGACTTAATTGATGTTCCTTAATTTCCATTTTTGCTAAACCACATATTTTTTGTTTGAGCTTCTCTTTGGTCTATAGTTTGCCTGCTTTAAGCCAAGAATGCTATATTTTTAAGAATCACTGACTGAATTAATGGTGTGATTGGTGTCAATTGGATCAATTAATTATATTTAGCTAGATGGCAGGTGGAGAATCAGTCCGGGTTGAATCTTCTTTTTCTCTTTGATCAGCAACAAGTTACAATACCAAAAAAACAGTCTGCCTCCATTTTATTAAGGTTTGCAGTTGTTATTCATTTCCATGTATATGACACATTATTGAATATCAAACAAATTTATTTATGGACCTTGTTCTTATACCTTAGAGTGTAGACTTTTCTGGCAAAGAAAAGAATGTTTATCCCACAGTAATTTAATTTCCATTTTCATGCACCATGCATATGTATTCCTGATTAATTTTCTTACAGTGAATAATATTTCACAATCATTTGTTTGTAAACTTGAGTGTTTGATCCAAGATCTTGATTTTTGTTTCATTTAGGTTTATATTTACAGGTTGTTAGGTCATGATAAACTTGTGTCATATTCTGTGTTTGACTGATGTAATGAGAACTAAGGTGGATTTTGAAGGATCTCATTTTTCCTTCCTCTTTTGTGTTCCTCTTCTATTTTGAGCACATGACTCTAGCCCTCTAATTGAGTTATTGCTAATTCATGTTGTTATCCGAGATCAAAATTTTAATGGCTAATGTTGAGTACCGGTTCTTTTCCTTCTATGGTTTTTTATTTGTCACTGTTATGTGACAGGAGGCTCTTTGATTTCAAAATTCAAGATTCAGAAGCTACAATATCTGTTTCTATCCAACTTGCTGATTGTGGTTCCTTTGCAACTTCTCCTATTCGTCTCTTTCTTCCACAAACACAGACTCTTGCTTGGAGAACCCAAATTATGTCCAGCAAAGGTCTTAACTACTTTCTTTCCCCTGCATTATTATTTTTTTTGTCGGCTGGCCTGTGTAACCTGAGATTACCTAAATGCTCTACATTTTAAGTATTTAAAGATAGTTTATGTGTTTTAGGGTGCAGGTAGGTTAAAACAGGAGGGAAGGAAAATTTCTTATTATTGTTATTGAAATTGAAACAGTACAAATATATATATATATATATATATATATATATACAATGCTGCCAGCTATCTAATGAATGCAGAATAAAGTAAAAATAAATTAGGAAATAAATCAAATCAGAGTGATTTGATTATTTCCCAAAATACAAATAAACTTAAATAGAAAATCAACTAATAAACACAATCATATCAGATCTGATTGCTATATGTCAACACCCCCCCTCAAGTTGGTGCATATATGTCTAGCATGCCCAACTTGCTTACAAGAAATTCAAAACTGGGTCTGAACAGTCATTTGGTAAGGATATCAGCAACTTGTTGTGAAGTAGGGACAAAAGGCATGCAAATCAGACCTGCATCTACTTTCTCTTTTATAAAATGTCTATCAATTTCAACATGTTTGGTTCGGTCATGTTGAACAGGATTTTGAGAAATACTAATTGCTGCCTTGTTGTCGCAATACAGCTTCATTGGAAGATTTATAGGAAGTTTAAGCTCTTCTAAGATTCTTTGAAGCCATAGGATTTCACAAACACCTTGGGCCATTGCCCTATACTCTGCCTCAGCACTGCTTCTAGCTACTACATTTTGTTTCTTACTCCTCCAAGTAACTAAGTTTCCCCAAACAAATGTGCAGTAACCAGATGTTGACTTTCTATCTGTGATGGACCCTGCCCAATCTGCGTCAGTAAATACCTCAATGCCTTGTTGATCAGTTTTTTGAAAAAACAGTCCCCTTCCGGGGGAACTTTTGAGATACCTTAGAATACGGTAAACAGCCTCTAAATGTTCTTCATGAGGTGAATGCATAAACTGACTCACTAAGCTAACAACAAAGGCTATATCTGGACGAGTATGAGATAGATAAATTAGTCTTCCTACTAATCTTTGATACCGAGATGTATCCACTGGATCACCACTGCCATCACTACCAATTTTCTGATTAGGATCTATTGGAGTATCAGCTGGCCTACAACCCATCATCCCGATTTCTTTTAGAAGGTCTAAAATATATTTCTGTTGTGATACAACAATCCCTTTCTTTGATCTTGCAACTTCCATTCCCAAAAAATATTTTAAAGACCCAAGATCTTTAATTTCAAACTCAGCAGCAAGAGATGCCTTCAAATTTTTTATTTCATTAGAATCATCCCTAGTGATAACAATATCATCTACATAAACGATCAATATAGCCATTTTTCCTTCAGAAGAATGTTTCACAAACATGGTGTGATCGCTTTGACATTGAGAATATCCCTGCTTCTTAACAAATTGGGTGAATCTTTCAAACCACGCTCGAGGTGACTGTTTCAAGCCATAAAGAGACTTCTGAAGCTTGCAGACCTTTTGGTTGAATTTAAATTCAAACCCCGGGGGTGAATCCATATAGACTTCCTCCTCTAAATCTCCATTTAAAAACGCATTTTTTACGTCTAGCTGCTGTAATGGCCAATCCAAGTTAACCGCTAAAGATAAAAGAACTCTAATGGTGTTAAGTTTTACAACAGGAGCAAAAGTTTCTGAGTAATCAATACCATATGTTTGTGTAAAGCCTTTGGCAACTAGCCTGGCCTTATACCTCTCTACTGATCCATCAGCCTTGTGTTTTATGGTAAACACCCATTTGCACCCCACAGTTCTCTTTCCCTTAGGTAGATCCACCTCTTTCCAAGTTTGATTATATATAAGAGCACTCATCTCCTCCAAGACAGCTTCTTTCCACTTAGGAACCCTTAGAGCTTGTTGTTTATCTCTTGGGATCTCTGTTTTTGTCAGTTCACAAGTAAAAGCTCTAAAAGTGGGGAACAATTTGTCATAAGATATAAAGTTACTGATAGGATGTTTTGTACATGCTCTTATCCCTTTTCTAACAGCAATGGGTAGACTAGAATCATCAAAGGTAGGTTCTAAAGGAACAAATCATTGGGAACAGGTTCAGCAAAGACAAGATTATTATGATCAAAATTTTCAGAATTTTGAAAGGGTACAACAGAATTAGAAAGACTCGTACCTGTTGGATCCTTGGATGTTTGGCAGTGTTGAGGTTCTCTTCTCTGAGGCACTTTTTTTCTTAAGTATACATGGTCAAATGGTTGGATACCTTTGTTACCAATCTCAACTGTCCCATTCTCAACTTCTGGTTCTGTCAAAACATTTTCTTGAATATTATGTTCATGGCTTTCTTGACTAGATTCACCCAAAGATTTTGTTTTGTTATTTTCCTCAATTTCTAGTATTTTCAAATAGGATTCTGTTATGTTACTTTTCTCACAATCTGTTTTTTCCAAATTGTTTAGAAAATCCAAATTTGCAATTTTTAAATATTGAACATCATCTTCTTTAATTATCCCCCCTTGAAGATGATTACCAAAAAAAGGAGTTTTTTCAAAGAAAGTGGCATCCATAGTCACAAAAATCTTTTTGGAAATAGGTTCAAAACATTTGTATCCTTTTTGATTGGATGCATAGCCAATAAAAACACATTTTCTTGCTCTAGGCTCAAGTTTTCCTTGATTCGGATCATGAATATGAACAAAAACAGTACATCCAAATATCTTTAGGGGTAGAGTGTATGAAAGTTTATTATTAGGAAATAGACATGTGAAAACATCAAAAGGAGTTTTGTAATTTAAAATTTTGGTAGGCATCCTATTTATTAAATATGTTCCAGTGAGAATTGCTTCTCCCCAAAGATACTTTGGAACCTTATTTTGAAACAACAATGCCCTAGCAACTTTAAGGAGATGTTTATTTTTTCGTTCAGCCACTCCATTTTGTTGTGGAGTATCCACACATGAACTTTAATGAATGATACTTTGTTGTAGGAAAAACTCATTTAAGTGTTTATTAAAATATTCCCTTCCATTATCACTACGGAGAATTTTGATTTTTACTTGAAATTGGGTCAAAATTATTTGAAAAAAACTTTTGAAGATACTTTCAACTTCAGATTTTGTTGTCATTAAGTAAACCCAAGTTAATCGAGTGTGATCATCTATGGAGGTAATAAACCATCTTCTTCCATTAGGAGTAGGGTCCCTACAAGGTCCCCAAACATCACTATGAATTAATGTGAATAGACTAGATGGTTTATGCACCTGAGGAGAATAGGAAGAACGATGATGCTTTGCAAATTGGCAAACTTCACAAAAAAACTGATCTGGATTTTTATTCTTAAAATACTCGGGAAATAAGTGCTTCAAATACAAAAAATTTGGGTGTCCTAGCCTATAATGCCATAACATTATTTCTTCATTATTATGAACCAAAACCGAGTTGAGACAATTACTATGAAATTCCTCTTTAAGATCAGCCTCATCATCGAAGAGATAGAGACCATTGACCTCTTTAGCACTGCCAATCATCCTCCCCGATTTCAACTCCTGAAATTGACAATTAGCTGGGTTAAAAATAGCCAAACAGTTAAGATCTTGTGTTAATTTGCTTATGGACAGCAAGTTACATGACAAATTTGGAACATGAAGGACATTGTGAAGAGTTAGAGTTTTAGAAATAGGAATAGAACCAACTCCAGCTATGGTGGAAAAGGTACTGAAGAAAGTAAAAGACAAAATACTTTCATGTTTTATTACTACAGCCCTAAGCTGTTTATATAGGAAAAGAAATTACAATAGTAATACTGAGTAATAATGACAGAATCATAAAATAAAAATAAACATAATAATATAAAATAAAAGAGAATCAAATCTGATTTCTCTTGATTCTTCAACACCCCCCCTCAAGTTGGTGCATAGATATCTGTCATGCCCAACTTGGCTATAAGTCGCTCAAAATTGGGTCTTGCCAAACTTTTTGTCAAGATATCAGCAGTTTGCTGATTGGAAGTCACAAATGGCAGGCATATAATTCCAGCATCAATTTTTTCTTTTATAAAATGACGGTCAATCTCAATGTGCTTGGTTCTATCATGTTGTACAGGGTTGTGAGCTATACTTATTGCTGCTTTGCTATCACAGAACAATTTTAAGGGCGAGTCAACTTTCATTTTCAGTTCGTCCAAGAGTTTACGAATCCATAAAAGTTCACAAATTCCTTGAGCCATTGCCCTGAATTCAGCTTCTGCACTGCTTCGAGCAACAACCCCTTGTTTCTTACTTCTCCAAGTAACTAAATTTCCCCAAATATAGGCACAATATCCAGTGGTGGATTTTCTATCAGTAACTGATCCTGCCCAATCAGCATCTGTAAATATAGAGACTTCTCTGTCATTAGTTTTCTTGAAGTACAAACCCTTTCCAGGATTGGATTTCAAGTACCTTAAGATCCGATAAACTGCCTCCAAGTGTTCTTCATAGGGAGAATGCATGAATTGACTTACAACACTCACAGAGAAAGCGATGTCAGGTCTAGTGTGGGCTAGATAAATAAGTTTGCCGACTAACCTCTGGTATCTTCCAATCTCAACAGGAACACTGCCTTTCTCCCAAAGTTTAGCATTTAATTCCATAGGAGTATCTGCCGGTCTACACCCACTCATCCCAGTTTCTTCTAAGAGATCTAGGATGTATTTTCTTTGAGAAACAACAATTCCCTTCTTTGAGCGAGCAACTTCCATACCAAGAAAATATTTAAGCGCGCCTAAATCTTTGATCTCAAATTCTGTTGTCAAATTTTTCTTCAATCTTTCCATCTCAACAATGTCATCTCCTGTGAGAATAATATCATCTACATATACAATTAGAATTGCAATTTTACCAACATTAGAGAACTTCATGAACAGAGTGTGGTCTGATTGTCCCTGCATATATCCTTGCCTTTTGACCGACCGAGTGAATTTTTCAAACCAAGCCCTTGGGGATTGCTTGAGACCATAAAGGGATTTTTGTAGTTTGCACACATTTGAACCAAATTTATCTTCAAAGCCAGGTGGACTATCCATGTATACTTCCTCCTCCAAATCACCATTCAGAAAAGCATTATTTACATCAAGTTGGTTAAGAGACCAATCTAAATTCACTGCCAAGGACAAGAGAACTCTAATAGTGTTTAATTTGGCAACGGGAGCAAAAGTCTCTGAGTAATCAATGCCATATGTCTGAGTAAACCCTTTAGCAACCAAGCGTGCCTTGTATCTTTCAACTGTGTTGTCAGAATTATATTTTACAGTAAATACCCATTTACAACCAACAGTATTCTTTCTTGTAGGTAACGTCATGACTCTCCAAGTTTGATTCTTCTCAAGAGCTCTCATCTCCTCAAGAACAGCTTCCTTCCACTTTGGAATTTTTAGAGCCTCCTGTATATTTTTTGGAATTTCTACAGCAGACAACTTAGAGGTAAATGCAGCAAATGAAGAAGACAATTTTGAGTATGACACATAATTAGACAAAGGATATTTAGTGCATGATCTAACAGGTTTTCTAATTGCAATAGGAAGGTCTATATCAGGATACTCGACATGACTCTTAAGAACAGAAGAAGACTTACCTGTATCAAGATGATGTGTTGGATTATCTATTGGTTCAGAATCTTGGAAGGGTCGGAGAATGGGTCCTTCATTTCTCTGTTTATGGTTTCTTCTTTCAAAGACATTTCCCTTCCAAGTAGGGTCAATTGTAGTAAACCTGCTTTGTGTCTCTTTATCTGAGTCATTATGTTGTGGCATTTCAGGTGGTCCTTCATTATTGTGATTTTGATCATTGTGATTTTGATTTGAAATTGTCGCCCCTGAATTTGTCGAAACCTCATTCATAAGTGGATTGAGTTTCAATATTGATTCTTGGGCATTTTCTTTTGGTGCATCAATATAAGTCTCAGAATTTTGTGACAACACTATATCACTTAAAGTAATGATGTTTTCAAAAGTAAAAGATGAATCTTCCTTAAAATTTCCCCCCTGAAGATGAATGTCAGTAAAAAATGGTTGATTTTCAACAAAAGTAACATCCATGGTTACAAATATTTTTTTTGATTTTGGTTCAAAACACCGATACCCCTTTTGAGTTGGAGAGTAACCAGTAAACACACATTTTATTGCTCGTGGCTCGAGTTTGTCAAGGTGTTTATGTTCATGAACAAAAGCAGTGCAACCAAAAACTTTTAATGGCAAATCAGCAGAGACACTAGTCAAAGGAAAATAATTTCGAAAAACATCAAGAGGGGTACGAAAATCTAAAACTTTAGATGGCATTCGATTAATTAAATATGATGCAGTTAAAACAGCTTCACCCCACAAATATTTTGGAACCTTATTTGCAAATAGTAAAGCTCTAGCAACCTCAAGAAGATGCCTATTCTTTCTCTCTGCAATTCCATTTTGTTGGGGTGTATTAACACAAGAACTTTGATGAACAACCCCATTTGCAAGAAAAAAATCGGACAAAAGTATATTAAAATATTCTTTACCATTGTCACTTCTGAATACTTGAATATTTGTTTGGTATTGAGTGTGCACCATTCTAAAAAAAATTTTGACGACCTGTCCAACTTCAGATTTTTCTTTCAATAGATAAACCCAACAAATTCTAGTATGATCATCAATAAAAGTTATAAACCATTTTTTATTAGAAAAGGTGTTTATTCTATTAGGACCCCAAACATCACTATGAATAATTGCAAACGGTTTTGATTGTTTATATGGTTGTGTCGAAAAAGAAGAACGATGATGTTTAGCAAATTCACAAGTTTCACAATGAAATAAAGACGGATCCTTCTTAGAAAATAATTTAGGAAACAAATGTTTCAAATACGGAAAACTAGGATGTCCTAACCGTAAATGCCATAACATAATATCATCATTATTAGAAGAGACAAAAATAGATTCAAAGCAGGTACTTGTTTTTTGTTGGTCTTTGAAGTCGAGTCCATTGTCAAGATAATAGAGTCCTCCACTCTCCTTAGCATTGCCAATCATCTTCCCCGTGCTCAAATCCTTAAAAGTGCAATGAGAATGAAAGAAGTTAGCTTGACAATTTATATCATTTGTTAATTTAGTAATGGATAACAAATTACATGATAAATTAGGAACATGTAAGACATCTTTTAAAGTTAACACAGGTGACAGAATAACAGAACCTTTCCCTGCAATGGCTGAAAGAGAGCCATCTGCAATTTTAATTTTGTGGTTACCTGCACAAGGACTATAAGAAGAAAACAGACTCGACTCCCCAGTCATATGATCAGTAGCACCAGAATCGATAATCCAAGTATGGCTGGGAGTGACACTAAGTAGAGCAGTATTTGGAAAATTACCTCTCTGAGCTATAGAGCAAGAAGGAGTTTGAGACTCAAGGAGTTTGTACAATTGATCTAATTGTTCCTTGGTGAAGGGAGATGGGCTTGAAGGAGACTGCTTCTCGTGATTAGAGGTACCAGCTTGGAGGGCATGACCTTCGTTTCCTTCTTTTTTCTTCCAATTTAGAGGTTTTCCATGGAGCTTCCAACATGTGTCACGTGTGTGCCCTGGACGTTTGCAATGTTCGCACCATGGTTTCTTGCCATCTCTCTTCCCGTCTTCATTCTTAGTGACTAGGGCAGAGCTTTCAACTTCACCAACAGAAGGTGTCTTACCCATCATAACACCTTGTCTCGCCTCTTCTCTTCTAACTTCTGAGAACGCTTCCCGAAGTGATGGCAATGGAATCTTTCCCAATATTCTGCCTCGGACTTCATCAAGCCGCTTATTAAGCCCAACCAAGAACATAAATACTCGGTCGTTCTCTTGTCTCTTAAGAAACAACACACTGTCCTCACAGCACTTCCAATGATCATCATAGCAGAGATCCAATTCTTGCCATAGTGTCATCAACTCATTATAATAGGTAGTGACATCTCTATCTCCTTGTTTGGCATGCCACAATCGTGATTTGAGATCGAAAATTTGAGAAGAATTCTGAATGTCAGAATATGTTTCTTTGACTGCCTCCCAAACTTCCTTTGCAGTAGGTAAAAACATAAAAGGTTTTCTAATCATTGATTCCATATTACTAAGCAGCCAAGCAATAATAACAGAGTTCTCAGATTTCCAAAACCTGTAATTCGGATCAGTTGTGGCAGGCATTTGTACCTCTCCTGTTAGGAAACCATATTTTCCCTTACCGTCTAGTATCAATCTTGTGGTTTGGGATCATTCGACATAATTTTTTCCATTGAGTTTTTGGATTTCAACCTTGAGGACATTAGAAGTTCCCTCATGGCCAAAAAAGTTGGAAAAACCATTGTTGCCGCCACTGCCGCCACTGCCGCCTGGGCCGCTGCCCAAACCAATACTGTCGTTGTTGACTACTGATTTTTTACCTAAATCATCGTCGATGTCGTCGCTACCCATCAGGGTTTGGGACTCATCGTTGTTGTCCTCGCTACCCATCAGGGTTTAAAGCTCTAACCAACTGAGCTATGCGGAAAGCTTTACAGAACCCTAACCAGAGCTCTGATACCATGAAGAAAGTAAAAGACAAAATACTTTCATATTTTATTACTACAGCCCTAAGCTGTTTATATAGGAAAAGAAATTACAATAGTAATACTGAGTAATAATGACAGAATAAAAATAAACATAATAATATAAAATAAAAGAGAATCAAATCTGATTTCTCTTGATTCTTCAACAATCTTTTTTACCAATCATTTTTCTTCAAGATCAGATTATCACAAGCTTATTATTGAACATCACATATAGTTTAAGAAGATACAGTATCAAAATTATTATTTCACTGAAAATAATGTACTACTTAAGAAATGCAATTCATTTAAATACCTTGGAGGCTAGAAACAACATTAGGAAGGAGGAAAAGAAAACAAATTTTTAACTTTGACAAGGAGCTATAGTAACTAAACTGTTGACATATAGCAATCAGATCTGATATGATTGTGTTTATTAGTTGATTTTCTATTTAAGTTTATTTGTATTTTGGGAAATAATCAAATCACTCTGATTTGATTTATTTCCTAATTTATTTTTACTTTATTATGCATTCATTAGATAGCTGGCAGCATTGTATATATATATATTTGTACTGTTTCAGTTTCAATAACAATAATAAGAAATTTTCCTTCCCTCCTGTTTTAACCTACCTGCACCCTAAAACACATGGTATCAGAGCTTCGGCTCTGATCCTGTGGCAGCTCACCATGTCCTTACAAACTGAAAAAAATTGTTCCTCCACTACTACAATACCAGAAAAAAATTCTGGTGACCCTAAAATCGTGTCAACCCCTACCACAAATGATCCACTATCCATAAACTCTGGTTTACAGCTTCTAATCCAAAAGCTGAATGGCAGAAACTATGTTGAATGGGCCCAGACTGTGAAGTTAGCTCTTGATGGCAAGGGAAAGTTTGGCTACTTGACTGGAGATACTCCTCAACCAGAGAAGACCGATCCAGCCTACCAAAAATGGAAGTCAGAGAACTCCCTAATCATTGGGTGGCTGATTCACTCAATGGAATCTTCCATTGGGAAGCCCTACCTATTCATTTCCACTGCAAAAGAGGTGTGGGAAGCTGTACGCGATTGCTATTCCGACTTGGACAACTCCTCACAAATTTATGAACTTAAGACTCATTTGTGGCAGTCCAAACAAGGAGATAAAGATGTCACAACATTCTTTAATCTCATGGTTGTCCTTTGGCAGGAGCTTGACCAATGTTATGAGGATGATTGGGAGAATTCCAAAGATGCAAACAGATTTAAGAAAAGAGAAGAGAATGATAGGGTTTATATGTTTCTAGCAGGACTCCATCCAGAACTTGATGAAGTCCGTGGTCGAATTTTGGGCAGAAAACCGTTGCCTTCATTGAAGGAAGTATTTTCTGAAGTAAGAAGGGAGGAATCCAGAAGGAAAGTTATGTTGCAAAACTCTGATAGTACAAGGGTGCAAGAAACTGAGAGTTCGGCTATGGCTGCAAAGGGATACGAAGCAGATGGAGAAAGAAAAAAACGACCTTGGTGTGATCATTGTAGACGACCATGGCACACTAAGGAAACTTGTTGGAAACTTAATGGAAAACCACCCAACTGGAAGAAGCCAAATGGAGAGGGTAAGGCCTTCCAAGCTGCAAATGGAGAAAATGTGGAGAATAAAGTTAACTCTAAGACATCTCCTTTCTCTAAGGAACAACTAGAGCACCTGTATAAGCTCTTTACCTCTATGTCAGTTACTTCTTCATCCTCTCTTGCTCAAAAAGGTATCTCTTTCTCTTCTGCTCTTTTGAGTTCCAAACCAAATTCAAAAACTCCATGGATCATCGATTCTGGAGCCACTGATCATATGACAGATTGCTCAAAATTATTTTTCACTTATAGTACTTGTGCAGGTCATAAAAAGGTAAAGATAGCTGATGGTACCTGTTGAAGAATCAAGAGAAATCAGATTTGATTCTCTTTTATTTTATATTATTATGTTTATTTTTATTTTATGATTCTGTCATTATTACTCAGTATTACTATTGTAATTTCTTTTCCTATATAAACAGCTTAGGGCTGTAGTAATAAAACATGAAAGTATTTTGTCTTTTACTTTCTTCATGGTATCAAAGCTCTGGTTAGGGTTCTATAAAGCTTTCCGCATAGCTCAGTTGGTTAGAGCTTTAAACCCTGATGGGTAGCGAGGACAACAACGATGAGTCTCAAACCCTGATGGGTAGCGACGACATCGACGATGGTTTGGGTAAAAAATCAGTAGTCAACAACGACAGTATTGGTTTGGGCAGCGGCCCAGGCGGCAGGAATGGTTTATCCAACAATGGTTTTTCCAACTTTTTTGGCCATGAGGGAACTTCTAATGTCCTCAAGGTTGAAATCCAAAAACTCAATGGAAAAAATTATGTCGAATGGTCCCAAACCACAAGATTGATACTAGACGGTAAGGGAAAATATGGTTTCCTAACAGGAGAGGTGCAAATGCCTGCCACAACTGATCCAAATTACAGGTTTTGGAAATCTGAGAACTCTGTTATTATTGCTTGGCTGCTTAGTAATATGGAATCAATGATTAGAAAACCTTTTATGTTTTTACCTACTGCAAAGGAAGTTTGGGAGGCAGTCAAAGAAACATATTCTGACATTCAAAATTCTTCTCAAATTTTCGATCTCAAATCACGATTGTGGCATGCCAAACAAGGAGATAGAGATGTCACTACCTATTATAATGAGTTGATGACACTATGGCAAGAATTGGATCTCTGCTATGATGATCATTGGAAGTGCTGTGAGGACAGTGTTTTGTTTCTTAAGAGACAAGAGAACGACCGAGTATTTATGTTCTTGGTTGGGCTTAATAAGCGGCTTGATGAAGTCCGAGGCAGAATATTGGGAAAGATTCCATTGCCATCACTTCGGGAAGCGTTCTCAGAAGTTAGAAGAGAAGAGGCGAGACAAGGTGTTATGATGGGTAAGACACCTTCTGTTGGTGAAGTTGAAAGCTCTGCCCTAGTCACTAAGAATGAAGACGGGAAGAGAGATGGCAAGAAACCATGGTGCGAACATTGCAAACGTCCAGGGCACACACGTGATACATGTTGGAAGCTCCATGGAAAACCTCTAAATTGGAAGAAAAAAGAAGGAAACGAAGGTCATGCCCTCCAAGCTGGTACCTCTAATCACAAGAAGCAGTCTCCTTCAAGCCCATCTCCCTTCACCAAGGAACAATTAGATCAATTGTACAAACTCCTTGAGTCTCAAACTCCTTCTTGCTCTATAGCTCAGAGAGGTAATTTTCCAAATACTGCTCTACTTAGTGTCACTCCCAGCCATACTTGGATTATCGATTCTGGTGCTACTGATCATATGACTGGGGAGTCGAGTCTGTTTTCTTCTTATAGTCCTTGTGCAGGTAACCACAAAATTAAAATTGCAGATGGCTCTCTTTCAGCCATTGCAGGGAAAGGTTCTGTTATTCTGTCACCTGTGTTAACTTTAAAAGATGTCTTACATGTTCCTAATTTATCATGTAATTTGTTATCCATTACTAAATTAACAAAGGATATAAATTGTCAAGCTAACTTCTTTCATTCTCATTGCACTTTTAAGGATTTGAGCACGGGGAAGATGATTGGCAATGCTAAGGAGAGTGGAGGACTCTATTATCTTGACAATGGACTCGACTTCAAAGACCAACAAAAAACAAGTACCTGCTTTGAATCTATTTTTGTCTCTTCTAATAATGATGATATTATGTTATGGCATTTACGGTTAGGACATCCTAGTTTTCCGTATTTGAAACATTTGTTTCCTAAATTATTTTCTAAGAAGGATCCGTCTTTATTTCATTGTGAAACTTGTGAATTTGCTAAACATCATCGTTCTTCTTTTTCGACACAACCATATAAACAATCAAAACCGTTTGCAATTATTCATAGTGATGTTTGGGGTCCTAATAGAATAAACACCTTTTCTAATAAAAAATGGTTTATAACTTTTATTGATGATCATACTAGAATTTGTTGGGTTTATCTATTGAAAGAAAAATCTGAAGTTGGACAGGTCGTCAAAATTTTTTTTAGAATGGTGCACACTCAATACCAAACAAATATTCAAGTATTCAGAAGTGACAATGGTAAAGAATATTTTAATATACTTTTGTCCGATTTTTTTCTTGCAAATGGGGTTGTTCATCAAAGTTCTTGTGTTAATACACCCCAACAAAATGGAATTGCAGAGAGAAAGAATAGGCATCTTCTTGAGGTTGCTAGAGCTTTACTATTTGCAAATAAGGTTCCAAAATATTTGTGGGGTGAAGCTGTTTTAACTGCATCATATTTAATTAATCGAATGCCATCTAAAGTTTTAGATTTTCGTACCCCTCTTGATGTTTTTCGAAATTATTTTCCTTTGACTAGTGTCTCTGCTGATTTGCCATTAAAAGTTTTTGGTTGCACTGCTTTTGTTCATGAACATAAACACCTTGACAAACTCGAGCCACGAGCAATAAAATGTGTGTTTACCGGTTACTCTCCAACTCAAAAGGGGTATCGGTGTTTTGAACCAAAATCAAAAAAAATATTTGTAACCATGGATGTTACTTTTGTTGAAAATCAACCATTTTTTACTGACATTCATCTTCAGGGGGGAAATTTTAAGGAAGATTCATCTTTTACTTTTGAAAACATCATTACTTTAAGTGATATAGTGTTGTCACAAAATTCTGAGACTTATATTGATGCACCAAAAGAAAATGCTCAAGAATCAATATTGAAACTCAATCCACTTATGAATGAGGTTTCGACAGATTCAGGGGCGACAATTTCAAATCAAAATCACAATGATCAAAATCACAATAATGAAGGACCACCTGAAATGCCACAACATAATGACTCAGATAAAGAGACACAAAGCAGGTTTACTACAATTGACCCTACTTGGAAGGGAAATGTCTTTGAAAGAAGAAACCATAAACAGAGAAATGAAGGACCCATTCTCCGACCCTTCCAAGATTCTGAACCAATAGATAATCCAACACATCATCTTGATACAGGTAAGTCTTCTTCTGTTCTTAAGAGTCATGTCGAGTATCCTGATATAGACCTTCCTATTGCAATTAGAAAACCTGTTAGATCATGCACTAAATATCCTTTGTCTAATTATGTGTCATACTCAAAATTGTCTTCTTCATTTGCTGCATTTACCTCCAAGTTGTCTGCTGTAGAAATTCCAAAAAATATACAGGAGGCTCTAAAAATTCCAAAGTGGAAAGAAGCTGTTCTTGAGGAGATGAGAGCTCTTGAGAAGAATCAAACTTGGAGAGTCATGACGTTATCTACAGGAAAGAATACTGTTAGTTGTAAATGGGTATTTACTGTAAAATATAATTCTGATAACACAGTTGAAAGATACAAGGCACGCTTGGTTGCTAAAGGGTTTACTCAGACATATGGCATTGATTACTCAGAGACTTTTGCTCCCGTTGCCAAATTAAACACTATTAGAGTTCTCTTGTCCTTGGCAGTGAATTTAGATTGGTCTCTTAACCAACTTGATGTAAAGAATGCTTTTCTGAATGGTGATTTGGAGGAGGAAGTATACATGGATAGTCCACCTGGCTTTGAAGATAAATTTGGTTCAAATGTGTGCAAACTACAAAAATCCCTTTATGGTCTCAAGCAATCCCCAAGGGCTTGGTTTGAAAAATTCACTCGGTCGGTCAAAAGGCAAGGATATATGCAGGGACAATCAGACCACACTCTGTTCATGAAGTTCTCTAATGTTGGTAAAATTGCAATTCTAATTGTATATGTAGATGATATTATTCTCACAGGAGATGACGTTGTTGAGATGGAAAGATTGAAGAAAAATTTGACAACAGAATTTGAGATCAAAGATTTAGGCGCGCTTAAATATTTTCTTGGTATGGAAGTTGCTCGCTCAAAGAAGGGAATTGTTGTTTCTCAAAGAAAATACATCCTAGATCTCTTGGAAGAAACTGGGATGAGTGGGTGTAGACCGGCAGATACTCCTATGGAATTAAATGCTAAACTTTGGGAGAAAGGCAGTGTTCCTGTTGAGATTGGAAGATACCAGAGGTTAGTCGGCAAACTTATTTATCTAGCCCACACTAGACCTGACATCGCTTTCTCTGTGAGTGTTGTAAGTCAATTCATGCATTCTCCCTATGAAGAACACTTGGAGGCAGTTTATCGGATCTTAAGGTACTTGAAATCCAATCCTGGAAAGGGTTTGTACTTCAAGAAAACTAATGACAGAGAAGTCTCTATATTTACAGATGCTGATTGGGCAGGATCAGTTACTGATAGAAAATCCACCACTGGATATTGTGCCTATGTTTGGGGAAATTTAGTTACTTGGAGAAGTAAGAAACAAGGGGTTGTTGCTCGAAGCAGTGCAGAAGCTGAATTCAGGGCAATGGCTCAAGGAATCTGTGAACTTTTATGGATTCGTAAACTCTTGGACGAACTGAAAATGAAAGTTGACTCGCCCTTAAAATTGTTCTGTGATAGCAAAGCAGCAATAAGTATAGCTCACAACCCTGTACAACATGATAGAACCAAGCACATTGAGATTGACCGCCATTTTATAAAAGAAAAAATTGATGCTGGAATTATATGCCTGCCATTTGTGACTTCCAATCAGCAAACTGCTGATATCTTGACAAAAAGTTTGGCAAGACCCAATTTTGAGCGACTTATATCCAAGTTGGGCATGACAGATATCTATGCACCAACTTGAGGGGGGGTGTTGAAGAATCAAGAGAAATCAGATTTGATTCTCTTTTATTTTATATTATTATGTTTATTTTTATTTTATGATTCTGTCATTATTACTCAGTATTACTATTGTAATTTCTTTTCCTATATAAACAGCTTAGGGCTGTAGTAATAAAACATGAAAGTATTTTGTCTTTTACTTTCTTCATGGTATCAGAGCTCTGGTTAGGGTTCTGTAAAGCTTTCCGCATAGCTCAGTTGGTTAGAGCTTTAAACCCTGATGGGTAGCGAGGACAACAACGATGAGTCCCAAACCCTGATGGGTAGCGACGACATCGACGATGGTTTGGGTAAAAAATCAGTAGTCAACAACGACAGTATTGGTTTGGGCAGCGGCCCAGGTGGCGGCGGCCCAGGCGGCAGGAATGGTTTATCCAACAATGGTTTTTCCAACTTTTTTGGCCATGAGGGAACTTCTAATGTCCTCAAGGTTGAAATCCAAAAACTCAATGGAAAAAATTATGTCGAATGGTCCCAAACCACAAGATTGATACTAGACGGTAAGGGAAAATATGGTTTCCTAACAGGAGAGGTGCAAATGTCTGCCACAACTGATCCGAATTACAGGTTTTGGAAATCTGAGAACTCTGTTATTATTGCTTGGCTGCTTAGTAATATGGAATCAATGATTAGAAAACCTTTTATGTTTTTACCTACTGCAAAGGAAGTTTGGGAGGCAGTCAAAGAAACATATTCTGACATTCAAAATTCTTCTCAAATTTTCGATCTCAAATCACGATTGTGGCATGCCAAACAAGGAGATAGAGATGTCACTACCTATTATAATGAGTTGATGACACTATGGCAAGAATTGGATCTCTGCTATGATGATCATTGGAAGTGCTGTGAGGACAGTGTGTTGTTTCTTAAGAGACAAGAGAACGACCGAGTATTTATGTTCTTGGTTGGGCTTAATAAGCGGCTTGATGAAGTCCGAGGCAGAATATTGGGAAAGATTCCATTGCCATCACTTCGGGAAGCGTTCTCAGAAGTTAGAAGAGAAGAGGCGAGACAAGGTGTTATGATGGGTAAGACACCTTCTGTTGGTGAAGTTGAAAGCTCTGCCCTAGTCACTAAGAATGAAGACGGGAAGAGAGATGGCAAGAAACCATGGTGCGAACATTGCAAACGTCCAGGGCACACACGTGATACATGTTGGAAGCTCCATGGAAAACTGTTGGTTGTAAATGGGTATTTACTGTAAAATATAATTCTGATAACACAGTTGAAAGATACAAGGCACGCTTGGTTGCTAAAGGGTTTACTCAGACATATGGCATTGATTACTCAGAGACTTTTGCTCCCGTTGCCAAATTAAACACTATTAGAGTTCTCTTGTCCTTGGCAGTGAATTTAGATTGGTCTCTTAACCAACTTGATGTAAAGAATGCTTTTCTGAATGGTGATTTGGAGGAGGAAGTATACATGGATAGTCCACCTGGCTTTGAAGATAAATTTGGTTCAAATGTGTGCAAACTACAAAAATCCCTTTATGGTCTCAAGCAATCCCCAAGGGCTTGGTTTGAAAAATTCACTCGGTCGGTCAAAAGGCAAGGATATATGCAGGGACAATCAGACCACACTCTGTTCATGAAGTTCTCTAATGTTGGTAAAATTGCAATTCTAATTGTATATGTAGATGATATTATTCTCACAGGAGATGACATTGTTGAGATGGAAAGATTGAAGAAAAATTTGACAACAGAATTTGAGATCAAAGATTTAGGCGCGCTTAAATATTTTCTTGGTATGGAAGTTGCTCGCTCAAAGAAGGGAATTGTTGTTTCTCAAAGAAAATACATCTTAGATCTCTTGGAAGAAACTGGGATGAGTGGGTGTAGACCGGCAGATACTCCTATGGAATTAAATGCTAAACTTTGGGAGAAAGGCAGTGTTCCTGTTGAGATTGGAAGATACCAGAGGTTAGTCGGCAAACTTATTTATCTAGCCCACACTAGACCTGACATCGCTTTCTCTGTGAGTGTTGTAAGTCAATTCATGCATTCTCCCTATGAAGAACACTTGGAGGCAGTTTATCGGATCTTAAGGTACTTGAAATCCAATCCTGGAAAGGGTTTGTACTTCAAGAAAACTAATGACAGAGAAGTCTCTATATTTACAGATGCTGATTGGGCAGGATCAGTTACTGATAGAAAATCCACCACTGGATATTGTGCCTATGTTTGGGGAAATTTAGTTACTTGGAGAAGTAAGAAACAAGGGGTTGTTGCTCGAAGCAGTGCAGAAGCTGAATTCAGGGCAATGGCTCAAGGAATCTGTGAACTTTTATGGATTCGTAAACTCTTGGACGAACTGAAAATGAAAGTTGACTCGCCCTTAAAATTGTTCTGTGATAGCAAAGCAGCAATAAGTATAGCTCACAATCCTGTACAACATGATAGAACCAAGCACATTGAGATTGACCGCCATTTTATAAAAGAAAAAATTGATGCTGGAATTATATGCCTGCCATTTGTGACTTCCAATCAGCAAACTGCTGATATCTTGACAAAAAGTTTGGCAAGACCCAATTTTGAGCGACTTATAGCCAAGTTGGGCATGACAGATATCTATGCACCAACTTGAAGGGGGGTGTTGAAGAATCAAGAGAAATCAGATTTGATTCTCTTTTATTTTATATTATTATGTTTATTTTTATTCTGTCATTATTACTCAGTATTACTATTGTAATTTCTTTTCCTATATAAACAGCTTAGGACTGTAGTAATAAAATATGAAAGTATTTTGTCTTTTACTTTCTTCAAAGATATTTCATATTCATCCATGGCAAGAGAAATTGAGTGGTTAAAGTTGTTGGATGCTCTTTATATTTGTGGTTTATTTTTGGTGTGCATGTGAGATTATGCAACTGTGATCATATTGATTATTCATTTGACAGGTTCAAGAACTTTCCCTGGGCCAATGCTCGTGGTTAACATTTTTAGAAATTCAGAGGTATCTGCAATTGTCATTGTTCTACACAAATAATTCCTTTCCGTTTATAAATTTGTTGCAAATTTGGAATTGGGTTAATATAAATTTTAAAAGGAGTATATACAATTAAAAAGCAAATAGTGTAAGAAACAAAATATTATGATAAATAATATTATGATGCAAAAAGATTATGTGAAAAATTCAATAGTTTAATATAATTAGTATTAATTAATTAAGTAAATAATATAAATTTAAAATATTAAAATATAAAGTTTATATATATAATAAGTATTTTTTAAAATAATTTTCTAAATTGATGAAAGTAAAAATAACTATACATGCCTCTGTATGAGTGTGTACAGTTTAAGTCATAGAGATAGATTGCCTCATCTCCATGTATAAGCCTTTTTGTTTTGTTTAAATCAGGTTGGTTTGTCATTCGTGGTTTCTCCGCTGATTAAAATACATAATGAAACCGGATTTTCAATGGAACTTCAATTCCAGCGGCCTGCTCCAATGGAAGACGAGTTTGCATCTGTGTTGTTAAAACCAGGAGATTCTATAGATGATTCTATGGCTATATTTGATGCAATAAACTTCTCTGGAGGAGTGAAGAGGGCTTTAATGTCTTTAAGTGTTGGTATACATTTTCATCTGCTTGTCCTTTTATTGACTGCTATTCCTTTTCATTTCACACTGATTTTCTTTATTGTCTACTATATTCATATCTTTGTCTTCTATTCCTTTTCATTTCATACTGATTAATAAAGCTGCAGCTTTTCATATTTTCCAACAACTCATAAACTTATTAAGTTTGAAGAACCCTAAATAATTTCAATTTAGGGGTTTTTATTTTTAATAATTGTTTTTTACAAAATATAATTTTTGGATTAAAAATTTATTTGGATTTGCAACATCAGCATCAAAATGGCCACGGAAGCACTTTTTAACTGAGTTGGGCGGAAAACTAAAGAAAGGGTAATGGTATACACGTTTTAACTTTTATGACCTAAAGGACCAATCTGATACAAAATAAACTTAAAGGACTACAATTAAATAACTTGTAGGACTGCAGATGGTATATTGTGAATAAATAAAATAAGGCTTTTTCTCTCTAGCAGTAAAGTGAAGGTTTGCAGAAAAAAAAAGTTGAAACTTGAGGCATTGGAGAGAGAAGGGAGATGGTTGAAATTATTAGGTGGGTTGGCTGTTAGGTGAATGGATGAACATTAGGAAGCGAGTTGAAGGGGAAGGTGAAAGGATGTGACTGGGAAAAACAATTTACCTGCCACTGCTACACCACTTTTCAAGTGGTGCATGTTAAACACAGCCTATTTTTTCCTGTATCAATATACTTCTTTCTGTTCTGTTTTTCGAAGACTTTGTTGAATAAGTTGACCTTTATCCTGAGTTGTTTTGGTTTAATGGTTAATTTTCAGGAAACTTCTTATTTGCATTTAGACCTAAAATGATGGAGGAATTATGTAACTCTGAAACTTCTCTCTCATTGGAATGGTCGGATTATATTAAAGGTGGGAAAGCTGTCCGTCTATCTGGAATATTGGAAAAATTAAACTACAAAGTTCGCAAGGCGTTATTTGTAAAATCAGATAAGTGTTCCTTCAGCACTGTGCATTGCAAACTCAAGTCTGAGGGTTTATGTGTTGCCGACATGCATTTTCTCATTCAGACAATTGCTAGAGATATCCCTGTTGCACAACCTGAAAAGTCTGCCGCTGTGTTAAAAAACGAGAATTCAAAAGTTTCATTGCTAGAGCAGAAAGAAATATACCTTCTTCCTACTGTACGGATGACAAACTTATTGCATTCTGACATAGATGTCCTTTTGAGTGAAACAGGTAAAGAAATGCATGTTTTGAAGAATTTATTTCTTTTTACAGCATATTAACTTTTAATTTTGATTTCGGTTAAGGTCAGTTGAATCTGGTTGGATATGAGAAAATTGGGAAGCAGGCAAAGATATCATTTGGTTCCACAGCTGATTTTTATGCCAATCCAGCAGTTATAAACTTCATTGTTACTTTAACTTCTTCTAATTCAAGTTCCAAGCCAGTAAGTAGTGGGGATTGTGTGAAGAAGTTACTGAAGCTGAAGACTGAAGTCCAACATCTTGATATAAATTTGGACTTTGATGGAGGAAATTTTTTCGCAACTTTGAGACTGTACCGGGGAAACAGGGGCACGCTGGAGGTTATTATGTCTGCCTTTGTTTTCATTGAGTAGAGCTGACATCTAGTTGTGAAGTTCTATATCCTGCTTTTGTTTAGTTACTCTAATATCATGTGAATCTGTGAAATTGCTTGCAGGTTATTGTTTTTACATCCTATTCCATGAAGAATGAGACAGACTTTCCGATTTATGTTCTTGCAACTAAAAGGTGGCCTCTATCCAGGTGATTCCTACATTTCTAGTAGTTAATAGGAACATTTATGTTTTCTTTGTCCATTTTTTAACATATTGGTTGGCTCTCCATATGCAGAATTGAATTAGAAAATTTAAATTCGAACATTCCTTCAGAGCTAGGATTATGTTTGCAACCAAAGTCAACCAGATCATGGTTCTTGAAGTAAGATTAGTTATTATCCATAACTTATTTGTTTAATGTCAAATTTGTGGTTTGTAATGCTACCTAAATTTACTTTAGTTATTGTGTTATGCATTGTTCATTTGTTCTACTGTTTCTTATCTTCTTAAATTTTTCCAGATCTGAAAAAGTGCAACTGAAGTTGCTGGAGGACCATACATCTGAGACACTGCTAGACTTGGGTTCGTTATCCGGCCTTACGGAAATAAGCTTTAAAAAAGAAGAAGGATCTGGGATTAAATCTGTAACGAAGCTTGGAGTGTCTATTGGTCCTTCTTTTGGAGAGATTGTTGTGCCATCCCAAACGGTGACTTTGGTTCCACGATACGTTATTTGTAATGAATCAGAACTACGTATTACTGTTCGCCAATTCTATTTTCAGGTGTGCATTATGTACATAATAGTTTAAGAGACCATGTGTTTATTTTTCTTATGTAACATGCACTTAATTTTGCTATTTGTGAAGGATGAGGGTGCAGGTGATATTTCCATTGACAGCAAACAGAGAATGACACTGCCGCTGAAGGAAGGATTTTGCAAGAAAAGAGAGTTCAGTGTATTTGAGCGGTTAATCAGAAAACACAGTATTTCCAACGACAATTCCTTGTTATTTATTCAGATTCAAACAAATGAGCCTGAATTGGGATGGTCTGGGCCAGTGTGTCTAGCTTCACTAGGACATTTTTTCCTGAAATTCCGAAACGAAGCTACAACTTCAGACAACAAAATGACACAATTTGCAGCTGTTCATGTGGTAGAAGAAGGTTCTACTCTTGTTTTGAGTTTCTACAAGCCACCAAATATGAGTCTACTACCTTATCGAATTGAAAATTGTTTGCATAGCGTATCAGTAACTTACTATCAAAAGGTATATAGAAATTCTTTGGTTTGGATTTTCATTCAATCTTTTTCTTTTTCTTCCCCACCCTTCTCATCATTTGTGAAATTTCCAGGGTTCATTAGAGCCGGAGGTTCTTGGGCCTGCAGGCAGCGCTTATTATGTCTGGGATGATTTAACTCTTCCTCGTAGACTGGTTGTCCGCATCAATGGTACTCATTTGAATCTTGTTGACTCTATAATCTATTCTTAGTATCAATGTCTGGAAAAGTTAGGATTTATGAAATCTTGGCAAATTTTTTCCTGGTTTATGAATATTGACCACTTAATTGGTTAAGTCTACATGAGATTAAAATGTTAAATTATTTTGAAAATTTGCCTTATTTGGGGCCACTTCTATGGTCTGTTTTTGGGTCATTGTCTTTCCCTAATCTTTGAAGGTTGGATTTGTATGATCCGAACATTATCTGCCTTCATTTCAGAGGTACAACATCTTTAGTATGCTGGATTGAGGGGTGGGTTTAGTCCCTCGTTGCCCAGAGATATGATCTTTGTAGAGCTTAGATGGCTTGGGCCGTCCACATGTTTGGTCCTAAGACCAAATTCTAAGAATTGAGCACTCTGCAAACATTATCAACCACTTTAGTATGTGTAGTTGCTAGGGATAGGAGTGGCCGAGTGGCTATAGGCTTAGAATCTGCCATGTCAGCCCTTTGGAATAATTTAACATATTCGGCTTGTGAAAACAACGAATGATCTGCTAGAAGTGTTCAATCTGGATGCCCAATAAATAATCCAGAGGCCCTAATTACTTAAGAGAAATTTTCATGTTCAGCTTTTTTATGATATTCTAAACTAGTGACGAAGAGTAAACCAAGGTAATTAGAACCGGACCAAACATTGAACCAGTGTACTCACCGGCTCAAGGTTCAAAGGTTGGATCGGGGTCGGACCGGGGTCCGATTGGTAATAACTAAATATGTATTTTTTTATTTTATATAAAACAAATAATACACAAGAATTAACATTATATTCACAATTTCAATATATTACTACGGTATCCACAATTTTCGTCTAATTAAATATTATGGCTAATAATCTAAAAAATAAAATATGTCTGATAGTAGTTTTAGTAATTCTATTAATTATTAAAATTTATTATATATATTGGAATTTGGAGTTAAGTATTAATTAAATATGGGCAAATTACAAATACCTCCCTTGAAATCTCTTTTAATGTCACTCACACCCCCTCTATTCTCCTAAAATCATCAACCTCCCTTGCCGTTAACTCTGCTTAACTCCTTTTAGTGGGAAAAACCTAATCATTGCTGTAAAAAAAATGTTTTTTATTCATTTCTTTGTTAAGCGTGTATTTCCAAATTCTACTTGGTTTCAAATTCAACCCAATAAATCATTTTCACCTCTCAAAATAAAAATAAATAACTAGGGAGATGTTTTTCTCATGGCCTGTGTATTTAACGAAGCATAAGAAACTTTATCTCCCGAGAGAGTTGTGTGTCAACTGATTAAAAAGTTAAGGGAGCCAAGTGACTATTCAAAAATAAGATGGGGTGTCGCTTCCATTTGTTGAGAACTCGGGGAGGTGAGTGTAATTTCCTCATTAAATATTGAATACAAATGCAATTATCAAAAAGAAAAGCTAATGTCTATTCATTACTCAACCTGACAACACACTATTCTACTTTCTCTCTTTAGTCAAGTTTTTTTTTTTCAATTTCTCTCTCATTCACTCGATACCACAGCCCACACCCTACCTCAAGTCATCAGTCACCCTCATCTCTTCACTTAACTAGCTTCCATTTTTCTATGGCTTTTTCTCTCTCACATAACACACCATTTTTTCTTCATCTGAACCAATTCTTTTCCCCCAACTAAGGTTCTTATATTCCCCCACCCATTCAAGTTTAGCACACATGCCCTCCCATAGAAGGTGGACCCACAAAAAATCACCTTTTGGGAACAAATGAACAACAAAGAACAAAATGAAATGATCTTTTGTTTTTATTTCTCTGTTGAAGCTGCAAGAAAATGAATAAGATCAACTGAGAAGGAAGAAGAAAAAGAAATGCCTTTTGCCAAAATGATGATGTACTGGTTTTGGTGATTGCTCATCCAGCCCCTCATGTTTGCTCATTTTTCTGGCTTTTTACCGGATTCTAGCTTCTAGTAGTGTAAAATTGACTCAAATACTCTACCGGATCCTAGCTTTCGGCAGCCTATATGGGGGCGGGTTAGCAAACACGGGGGCGGACGAACAACCTTCTTTGGTTTTTTTGTTTAAAAAAAGAAAAAAGCAGTTCAACCTGTTTAAACAGTCCAATCGCCGGTTTTCCGGTTTAATACCCGATTCAATTGCAGAGCGGTTTAGGTGCTCATTTGGACTGGACACAGGCCCAATTCCCGGTCGAACCGACCGGTCCGGTTTTGATTACCTTGGAGTAAACAATATTAATGATATCATTAACATAAATGAACATAAAGAGAAAGGACTGAGAAGTTTTAAGATAGAGCAAAGATGGATTATATGTATCAATATAGTAGTATATTTATGTGATTGCAATAGGTAGTTAATAAATGTAGTTATGTTAGTTATGATTTAGTTATCTAGAGCTTCTTTAGGCAATCTATATATGTAAACAAAGACGCTCACTGAAAGCTCAAGTGAATTATTTCAACAATTTCACTCAACAAATAAAGTTTTATTTCTCTTCTGGTTTGTCAGTTTCTTACACTTTCAATCTAATAGAGTTTTATTATTTGGATATATAATCATCTCATCATGAAAGAAGAGAAAAAGAAAAAAAAAACTATAGCTTTGTTGATTTCTGTTGTAGATAGCCTTCAATTACGAGAGATTAAGCTGGATAAGGTGAGAGCATGGAGACCTTTTTACAAACTTGGGCAACAAAGAGTTTTGGCTACAGGTTTGCTTTTAGACAAAAGATCAAGAGATCCGAAGGCGAGGTTCAGCGAGCCTAATGGCTTTGAGATGACAAAAGTGGGATATGAAATATATGCCGAAGGACCAACCCGAGTTTTGCGAATTTGTGAGATCTCTGATAGTTTCAAGAGAGACACAGCCCTTGATTTGCATGCAAAAATTCAACTGAGAATTTCTCAGCTTGCGGTTCACGTACTTGAACATGTAACACAGGTATCCTAGCTTTTGTTAATGACCACCAAAGTCTAATATCTTTGATTTTTGTTGAAGTTAGACTTTCCATGTTTATAATTTATGCTTGCTAATGTGTGTGTACTGTGTGGACTTAAAAAAAATTAGTTTTGGAACAAAAGAGATTCCCTGCTTTATCAGATCTTACTGGGCATTTCTCAGTTTGTACTTAAGTCTGCCCATCCAAAACAAGTAATAAATGTTGATAGGGAAATTTCATACATGATATTTGAGGAAAGTAAAAGACAAAATAATATAATACTTTCATGTTTTATTACTACAGCCTTAAGCTGTTTATATAGGAAAAGAAATTACAATAGTAATACTGAGTAATAATGACAAAATCATAAAATAAAAATAAATATAATAATATAAAATAAAAGAGAATCAAATATGATTTATCTTGATTCTTCAACACCCCCCCTCAAGTTGGTGCATAGATATCTGTCATGCCCAACTTGGCTATAAGTCGCTCAAAATTGGGTCTTGCCAAACTTTTTGTCAAGATATCAGCAGTTTGCTGATTGGAAGTCACAAATGGCAGGCATATAATTCCAGCATCAATTTTTTCTTTCATGAAATGGCGGTCAATCTCAATGTGCTTGGTTCTATCATGTTTTACAGGGTTGTGAGCTATACTTATTGCTGCTTTGCTATCACAGAACAATTTTAAGGGTGAGTCAACTTTCATTTTCAATTCGTCCAAGAGTTTACGAATCCATAAAAGTTCACAGATTCCTTGAACCATTGCTCTGAATTCAGCTTCTGCACTACTTCGAGCAACAACCCCTTGTTTCTTACTTCTCCTAGTAACTAAATTTCCCCAAACATAGGCACAATATCCAGTGGTGGATTTTCTATCAGTAATTGATCCTGCCCAATCAGCATCTGTAAATATAGAGACTTCTCTGTCATTAGTTTTCTTGAAGTACAAACCCTTTTCAGGATTGGATTTCAAGTACCTTAAGATCCGATAAACTGCCTCCAAGTGTTCTTCATAGGGAGAATGCATGAATTGGCTTACAACACTCACAGAGAAAGCGATGTCAGGTCTAGTGTGGGCTAGATAAATAAGTTTGCCGACTAACCTCTGGTATCTTCCAATCTCAATAGGAACACTGCCTTTCTCCCAAAGTTTAGCATTTAATTCCATAGGAGTATCTGCTGGTTTACACCCACTCATCCCAGTTTCTTCCAAGAGATCTAGGATGTATTTTCTTTGAGAAACAACAATTCCCTTCTTTGAGCGAGCAACTTCCATACCAAGAAAATATTTAAGCGCGCCTAAATCTTTGATCTCAAATTCTTGTGTCAAATTTTTCTTCAACCTTTCCATCTCGACAATGTCATCTCCTGTGAGAATAATATCATCTACATATACAATTAGAATTGCAATTTTACCAACATTGGAGAACTTCATGAACAGAGTATGGTCTGATTGTCCCTGCATATATCCTTGCTTTTTGACCGACCGAGTGAATTTTTCAAACCAAGCCCTTGGGGATTGCTTGAGACCATAAAGGGATTTTTGTAGTTTGCACACATTTGAATCAAATTTATCTTCAAAGCCAGGTGGACTATCCATGTATACTTCCTCCTCCAAATCACCATTCAGAAAAACATTTTTTACATCAAGTTGGTTAAGAGACCAATCTAAATTCACTGCCAAGGACAAGAGGACTCTAATAGTGTTTAATTTGGCAACGGGAGCAAAAGTCTCTTAGTAATCAATGCCATATGTCTGAGTAAACCCTTTAGCAACCAAGCGTGCCTTGTATCTTTCAACTGTGTTGTCAGAATTATATTTTACAGTAAATACCCATTTACAACCAACAGTATTCTTTCCTGTAGGTAACGTCATGACTCTCCAAGTTTGATTCTTCTCAAGAGCTCTCATCTCCTCAAGAACAACTTCCTTCCACTTTGGAATTTTTAGAGCCTCCTGTATATTTTTTGGAATTTCTACAGCAGACAACTTAGAGGTAAATGCAGCAAATGAAGAAGACAATTTTGAGTATGACACATAATTAGACAAAGGATATTTAGTGCATGATCTAACAGGTTTTCTAATTGCAATAGGAAGGTCTATATCAGGATACTCGACATGACTCTCAACAACAGAAGAAGACTTACCTGTATCAAGATGATGTGTTGGATTATCTATTGGTTCGGAATCTTGGAAGGGTCGGAGAATGGGTCCTTCATTTCTCTGTTTATGGTTTCTTCTTTCAAAGACATTTCCCTTCCAAGTAGGGTCAATTGTAGTAAACCTGCTTTGTGTCTCTTTATCTGAGTCATTATGTTGTGGCATTTCAGGTGGTCCTTCATTATTGTGATTTTGATCATTGTGATTTTGATTTGAAATTGTCGCCTCCGAATCTGTCGAAACCTCATTCATAAGTGGATTGAGTTTCAATATGGATTCTTGGGCATTTTCTTTTGGTGCATCTATATAAGTCTCAAAATTTTGTGACGACACTATATCACTTAAAGTAATGATGTTTTCAAACGTAAAAGATGAATCTTCCTTAAAATTTCCCCCCTGAAGATGAATGTCAGTAAAAAATGGTTGATTTTCAACAAAAGTAACATCCATGGTTACAAAAATTCTTTTTGATTTCGGTTCAAAACATCGATACCCCTTTTGAGTTGGAGAGTAACCGGTAAACACACATTTTATTGCTCGTGGCTCGAGTTTGTCAAGGTGTTTATGTTCATGAACAAAAGTAGTGCAACCAAAAACTTTTAATGGCAAATTAGCAGAGACACTAGTCAAAGGAAAATAATTTCGAAAAACATCAAGAGGGGTATGAAAATCTAAAACTTTAGATGGCATTCGATTAATTAAATATGATGCAGTTAAAACAGCTTCACCCCACAAATATTTTGGAACGTTATTTGCAAATAGTAAAGCTCTAGCAACCTCAAGAAGATGCCTATTCTTTCTCTCTGCAATTCCATTTTGTTGGGGTGTATTAACACAAGAACTTTGATGAACAACCCCATTTGCAAGAAAAAAATCGGACAAAAGTGTATTAAAATATTCTTTACCATTGTCACTTCTGAAGACTTGAATATTTGTTTGGTATTGAGTATGCACCATTGTAAAAAAGTTTTTGACAACCTGTCCAACTTCAGATTTTTCTTTTAATAGATATACCCAACAAATTCTAGTATGATCATCAATAAAAGTTATAAACCATTTTTTATTAGAAAAGGTGTTTATTCTATTAGGACCCCAAACATCACTATGAATAACTGCAAACGGTTTTGATGGTTTATATGGTTGTGTAGAAAAAGAAGAACGGTGATGTTTAGCAAGTTCACAAGTTTCACAATGAAATAAAGACTGATCCTTCTTAGAAAATAATTTGGGAAACAAATGTTTCAAATACGGAAAACTAGGATGTCCTAACCGTAAATGCCATAACATAATATCATCATTATTAGAAGAGACAAAAATAGATTCAAAGTAGGTACTTGTTTTTTGTTGGTCTTTGAAGTCGAGTCCATTGTCAAGATAATAGAGTCCTCCACTCTCCTTAGCATTGCCAATCATCTTCCCCGTGCTCAAATCCTTAAAAGTGCAATGAGAATGAAAGAAGTTAGCTTGACAATTTATATCCTTTGTTAATTTAGTAATGGATAACAGATTACATGATAAATTAGGAACATGTAAGACATCTTTTAAGGTTAACACAGGTGACAGAATAACAGAACCTTTCCCTGCAATGGCTGAAAGAGAGCCATCTGCAATTTTAATTTTGTGGTTACCTGCACAAGGACTATAAGAAGAAAATAGACTCGACTCCCCAGTCATATGATCAGTAGCACCAGAATCGATAATCCAAGTATGGCTGGGAGTGACACTAAGTAGAGCAGTATTTGGAAAATTACCTCTTTGAGCTATAGAGCAAGAAGGAGTTTGAGACTCAAGGAGTTTGTACAATTTATCTAATTGTTCCTTGGTGAAAGGAGATGGGCTTGAAGGGGACTGCTTCTCTTGATTAGAGGTACCAGCTTGGAGGGCATGACCTTCGTTTCCTTCTTTTTTCTTCCAATTTGGAGCTTCCAACACGTATCACGTGTGTGCCCTAGACGTTTGCAATGTTCGCACCATGGTTTCTTGCCATCTCTCTTCCCGTCTTCATTCTTAGAGACTAGGGCAGAGCTTTCAACCTCACCAACAGAAGGTGTCTTACCCATCATAACACCTTGTCTCGCCTCTTCTCTTCTAACTTCTGAGAACGCTTCCCGAAGTGATGGCAATGGAATCTTTCCCAATATTCTGCCACGGACTTCATCGAGCTGCTTATTAAGCCCAACCAAGAACATGAATACTCGGTCGTTCTCCTGTCTCTTAAGAAACAAAACACTGTCCTCACAGCACTTCCAATGATCATCATAGCAGAGATCCAATTCTTGCCATAGTGTCATCAACTCATTGTAATAGGTAGTGACATCTCTATCTCCTTGTTTGGCATGCCACAATCGTGATTTGAGATCAAAAATTTGAGAAGAATTCTGAATGTCAGAATATGTTTCTTTGACTGCCTCCCAAACTTCCTTTGCAGTAGGCAAAAACATAAAAGGTTTTCTTATCATTGATTCCATATTACTAAGCAGCCAAGCGATAATAACAGAGTTCTCAGATATCCAAAACCTGTAATTCGGATCAGTAGTGGCAGGCATTTGCACCTCTCCGGTTAGGAAACCATATTTTCCCTTACCGTCTAATATCAATCTTGTGGTTTGGGACCATTCAACATAATTTTTTCCATTGAGTTTTTGAATTTCAACCTTGAGGACATTAGAAGTTCCCTCATGGCCAAAAAAGTTGGAAAAACCATTGTTAGATAAACCATTATTGTCGCCTGGGCTGCCGCCACTGCCGCCTGGGCCGCCGCCACTGCCGCCTGGGCCGCCGCCACTGCCGCCTGGGCCGCCTCCACTGCCGCCTGGGCCGCCGCCACTGCCGCCTGGGCCGCCGCCACTGCCGCCTGGGCCGCTGCCTAAACCCATACTGTCGGCGTTGTCGACTACTTCTGATTTTTTACCCAAACCATCGTCGTTGCTGCCACCGCTACTCATAAGGGCTGCCTTCCATGGGGTATTTTGTGCCATAGCTCAGTTGATTAGAGCCACAAACCCTGATGGGTTGTTTACAGAACCCTAACCAGAGCTCTGATACCATGAAGAAAGTAAAAGACAAAATAATATAATACTTTCATATTTTATTACTACAGCCTTAAGCTGTTTATATAGGAAAAGAAATTACAATAGTAATACTGAGTAATAATGACAAAATCATAAAATAAAAATAAATATAATAATATAAAATAAAAGAGAATCAAATATGATTTCTCTTGATTCTTCAACACCCCCCCTCAAGTTGGTGCATAGATATCTGTCATGCCCAACTTGGCTATAAGTCGCTCAAAATTGGGTCTTGCCAAACTTTTTGTCAAGATATCAGCAGTTTGCAGATTGGAAGTCACAAATGGTAGGCATATAATTCCAGCATCAATTTTTTCTTTTATGAAATGGCGGTCAATCTCAATGTGCTTGGTTCTATCATGTTGTACAGGGTTGTGAGCTATACTTATTGCTGCTTTGCTATCACAGAACAATTTTAAGGGTGAGTCAACTTTCATTTTCAATTCGTCCAAGAGTTTACGAATCCATAAAAGTTCACAGATTCCTTGAGCCATTGCTCTGAATTCAGCTTCTGCACTACTTCGAGCAACAACCCCTTGTTTCTTACTTCTCCAAGTAACTAAATTTCCCCAAACATAGGCACAATATCCAGTGGTGGATTTTCTATCAGTAATTGATCCTGCCCAATCAGCATCTGTAAATATAGAGACTTCTCTGTCATTAGTTTTCTTGAAGTACAAACCCTTTCCAAGATTGGATTTCAAGTACCTTAAGATCCGATAAACTGCCTCCAAGTGTTCTTCATAGGGAGAATGCATGAATTGGCTTACAACACTCACAGAGAAAGCGATGTCAGGTCTAGTGTGGGCTAGATAAATAAGTTTGCCGACTAACCTCTGGTATCTTCCAATCTCAATAGGAACACTGCCTTTCTCCCAAAGTTTAGCATTTAATTCCATAGGAGTATCTGCTGGTTTACACCCACTCATCCCAGTTTCTTCCAAGAGATCTAGGATGTATTTTCTTTGAGAAACAACAATTCCCTTCTTTGAGCGAGCAACTTCCATACCAAGAAAATATTTAAGCGCGCCTAAATCTTTGATCTCAAATTCTTGTGTCAAATTTTTCTTCAACCTTTCCATCTCGACAATGTCATCTCCTGTGAGAATAATATCATCTACATATACAATTAGAATTGCAATTTTACCAACATTAGAGAATTTCATGAACAGAGTATGGTCTGATTGTCCCTGCATATATCCTTGCTTTTTGACCGACCGAGTGAATTTTTCAAACCAAGCCCTTGGGGATTGCTTGAGACCATAAAGGGATTTTTCTAGTTTGCACACATTTGAATCAAATTTATCTTCAAAGCCAGGTGGACTATCCATGTATACTTCCTCCTCCAAATCACCATTCAGAAAAGCATTTTTTACATCAAGTTGGTTAAGAGACCAATCTAAATTCACTGCCAAGGACAAGAGGACTCTAATAGTGTTTAATTTGGCAACGGGAGCAAAAGTCTCTGAGTAATCAATGCCATATGTCTGAGTAAACCCTTTAGCAACCAAGCGTGCCTTGTATCTTTCAACTGTGTTGTCAGAATTATATTTTACAGTAAATACCCATTTACAACCAACAGTATTCTTTCCTGTAGGTAACGTCATGACTCTCCAAGTTTGATTCTTCTCAAGAGCTCTCATCTCCTCAAGAACAGCTTCCTTCCACTTTGGAATTTTTAGAGCCTCCTGTATATTTTTTGGAATTTCTACAGCAGACAACTTAGAGGTAAATGCAGCAAATGAAGAAGACAATTTTGAGTATGACACATAATTAGACAAAGGATATTTAGTGCATGATCTAACAGGTTTTCTAATTGCAATAGGAATGTCTATATCAGGATACTCGACATGACTCTCAACAACAGAAGAAGACTTACCTGTATCAAGATGATGTGTTGGATTATCTATTGGTTCGGAATCTTGGAAGGGTCGGAGAATGGGTCCTTCATTTCTCTGTTTATGGTTTCTTCTTTCAAAGACATTTCCCTTCCAAGTAGGGTCAATTGTAGTAAACCTGCTTTGTGTCTCTTTATCTGAGTCATTATGTTGTGGCATTTCAGGTGGTCCTTCATTATTGTGATTTTGATCATTGTGATTTTGATTTGAAATTGTCGCCCCCGAATCTGTCGAAACCTCATTCATAAGTGGATTGAGTTTCAATATGGATTCTTGGGCATTTTCTTTTGGTGCATCTATATAAGTCTCAAAATTTTGTGACGACACTATATCACTTAAAGTAATGATGTTTTCAAACGTAAAAGATGAATCTTCCTTAAAATTTCCCCCCTGAAGATGAATGTCAGTAAAAAATGGTTGATTTTCAACAAAAGTAACATCCATGGTTACAAAAATTCTTTTTGATTTCGGTTCAAAACATCGATACCCCTTTTGAGTTGGAGAGTAACCGGTAAACACACATTTTATTGCTCGTGGCTCGAGTTTGTCAAGGTGTTTATGTTCATGAACAAAAGTAGTGCAACCAAAAACTTTTAATGGCAAATCAGCAGAGACACTAGTCAAAGGAAAATAATTTCGGAAAACATCAAGAGGGGTATGAAAATCTAAAACTTTAGATGGCATTCGATTAATTAAATATGATGCAGTTAAAACAGCTTCACCCCACAAATATTTTGGAACGTTATTTGCAAATAGTAAAGCTCTAGCAACCTCAAGAAGATGCCTATTCTTTCTCTCTGCAATTCCATTTTGTTGGGGTGTATTAACACAAGAACTTTGATGAACAACCCCATTTGCAAGAAAAAAATCGGATAAAAGTGTATTAAAATATTCTTTACCATTGTCACTTCTGAAGACTTGAACATTTGTTTGGTATTGAGTATGCACCATTGTAAAAAAGTTTTTGACAACCTGTCCAACTTCAGATTTTTCTTTTAATAGATATACCCAACAAATTCTAGTATGATCATCAATAAAAGTTATAAACCATTTTTTATTAGAAAAGGTGTTTATTCTATTAGGACCCCAAACATCACTATGAATAACTGCAAACGGTTTTGATGGTTTATATGGTTGTGTAGAAAAAGAAGAACGGTGATGTTTAGCAAGTTCACAAGTTTCACAATGAAATAAAGACGGATCCTTCTTAGAAAATAATTTGGGAAAAAATTGTTTCAAATACGGAAAACTAGGATGTCCTAACCGTAAATGCCATAACATAATATCATCATTATTAGAAGAGACAAAAATAGATTCAAAGCAGGTACTTGTTTTTTGTTGGTCTTTGAAGTCGAGTCCATTGTCAAGATAATAGAGTCCTCCACTCTCCTTAGCATTGCCAATCATCTTCCCCGTGCTCAAATCCTTAAAAGTGCAATGAGAATAAAAGAAGTTAGCTTGACAATTTATATCCTTTGTTAATTTAGTAATGGATAACAGATTACATGATAAATTAGGAACATGTAAGACATCTTTTAAGGTTAACACAGGTGACAGAATAACAGAACCTTTCCCTGCAATGGCTGAAAGAGAGCCATCTGCAATTTTAATTTTGTGGTTACCTGCACAAGGACTATAAGAAGAAAATAGACTCGACTCCCCAGCCATATGATCAGTAGCACCAGAACCGATAATCCAAGTATGGCTGGGAGTGACACTAAGTAGAGCAGTATTTGGAAAATTACCTCTTTGAGCTATAGAGCAAGAAGGAGTTTGAGACTCAAGGAGTTTGTACAATTTATCTAATTGTTCCTTGGTGAAAGGAGATGGGCTTGAAGGGGACTGCTTCTCTTGATTAGAGGTACCAGCTTGGAGGGCATGACCTTCGTTTCCTTCTTTTTTCTTCCAATTTAGAGGTTTTCCATGGAGCTTCCAACACGTATCACGTGTGTGCCCTAGACGTTTGCAATGTTCGCACCATGGTTTCTTGCCATCTCTCTTCCCGTCTTCATTCTTAGTGACTAGGGCAGAGCTTTCAACCTCACCAACAGAAGGTGTCTTACCCATCATAACACCTTGTCTCGCCTCTTTTCTTCTAACTTCTGAGAACGCTTCCCGAAGTGATGGCAATGGAATCTTTCCCAATATTCTGCCACAGACTTCATCGAGCTGCTTATTAAGCCCAACCAAGAACATGAATACTCGGTCTTTCTCCTGTCTCTTAAGAAACAAAACACTGTCCTCACAGCACTTCCAATGATCATCATAGCAGAGATCCAATTATTGCCATAGTGTCATCAACTCATTGTAATAGGTAGTGACATCTCTATCTCCTTGTTTGGCATGCTACAATCGTGATTTGAGATCAAAAATTTGAGAAGAATTCTGAATGTCAGAATATGTTTCTTTGACTGCCTCCCAAACTTCCTTTGCAGTAGGCAAAAACATAAAAGGTTTTCTTATCATTGATTCCATATTACTAAGCAGCCAAGCGATAATAACAGAGTTCTCAGATTTCCAAAACATGTAATTCGGATCAGTAGTGGCAGACATTTGCACCTCTCTGGTTAGGAAACCATATTTTCCCTTACCGTCTAATATCAATCTTGTGGTTTGGGACCATTCAACATAATTTTTTCCATTGAGTTTTTGAATTTCAACCTTGAGGACATTAGAAGTTCCCTCATGGCCAAAAAAGTTGGAAAAACCATTGTTAGATAAACCATTATTGTCGCCTGGGCCGCCGCCACTGCCGCCTGGGCTGCTGCCTAAACCCATACTGTCGGCGTTGTCGACTACTTCTGATTTTTTACCCAAACCATCGTCGCTGCTGCCGCCGCTACTTATAAGGGCTGCCTTCCATGGGGTATTTTGTGCCATAGCTCAGTTGACTAGAGCGACAAACCCTGATGGGTTGTTTACAGAACCCTAACCAGAGCTCTTGATACCATGAAGAAAGTAAAAGACAAAATAATATAATACTTTCATGTTTTATTACTACAGCCTTAAGCTGTTTATACAGGAAAAGAAATTACAATAGTAATATTGAGTAATAATGACAAAATCATAAAATAAAAATAAATATAATAATATAAAATAAAAGAGAATCAAATATGATTTCTCTTGATTCTTCAACAATATTATATCAGTGGCTCAATTTCAAACACTGACAGAAGTAGATAGATTTAAAAGTTTTAGTGTCATAAAATGTGTTGCTCTGGAAAAAAGGGAGTGACTTTCCTGTCTACATGATATTTTACAGTGTCGGTTCATAGTGAAGCATAAAGGTATGATAATTATTTTCTTCAAGTTTTAAGCTCCACTTTTCGTTTGATATATCTGGTAATTGTCAAGCTTCTATTTTTAAGCAGGAAGATGAGAATGAGCACAAAGATTTTACACCAATTGTAGTCATGAAGCTTAAGAATCTTCACATGATCACTGTTTCTAATAATCACCAGATATATAACCAGTTGAGTATACAGGTAACAAGTTCAATTCAACTGCATGACTGACTAATGCTATTTATTTCACCTTTTTTTTACCAATTTCGTGGAAAATAATCCATTTAAAAACTTCATTGATCATATTCCATTTGTTATTGATCTAGTACATAAACTTGGAGCTTAAGTGGAATGGAGCTCCTTTTGCATCAATGCTCCGCAGACATCAATTGGATTGTGATGACCCAAATGATAGTGTACTGAAGGTTGTTTTTGTTCTACTTACGTCCAGTTCAAATGTGAAGCAATTTAGATACTCATCAATCTTTCTTCAGGTAAAGTTGGACGCTGGCTTTTTCTAATGTTATTCAATTTTAAGGAATGGATTTAACAGCTCTGTTATGAATTGGTCCACTCTTATATGATTTGACATTTTGTTTTATGTAGCCAATTGATTTGAACTTTGATGAGGAGACATTGATGAAACTTGCTTCATTTTGGAGAACATCTCTTAGTGACTCAGAGAGTCAGCGATTTTACTTCGATCATTTTGAAATCCATCCAATAAAGGTTTCCTTCTTCCATATTTTCTGACTTTCCTCTCTTTTGAGTACTTTCCCTTAATTAATATACTTGAAAATTATAAAGAAACTGTTTGTGGCTTAAGTTCTTGAGAGACGACTCTCACCCATATGTATATTTATGTACACGAACAAATATAGTCTTATACCATAGTAACCCGTGGTTAAAGTACATTTACAAAGAGATTAATAGCATAGCCACTTCCTAGGTTAATGTACCTTTTGACTAGAGCTGAGTCTATTAGATGCCCTAAACCAAGGGATGAGGATATTTTACTACTGCCAGAGTTAACACTGGGACTCCCATATACGTACTATTAAGTTGACTGTTGATATATGTGTAGTATTAGGTTGATGTATTCATTAGTGTTTTACCCTAAATTTTTCAATGGTGTGTTGTGCCAAGGCTCTCCTTTTTCTCTTAATTTTTTTAGGACAAAGAAAGCCTTTGGAACCAAAGGACACTTAAAGAGGACTTACATTCACCTCACCCAAAAGAAACTAATGACTAATCAGATGCAAGACCCTATTTTATTCAACTCGAGGCTCGAGCAACCCCTTGGAGTTAAACCGAGTTGAATCTTGCTTTGATACTAACTTGAACATAACAAAGTTACTGGTATTGTCTTAATTTGTTGAGACTTGAGAGATGCCTCTCGGCAGATATATATGATATGTACATGAACAAATACTATCATATCCCTTGTGTACAGTGATTAAAACTAGATTAAATCAAAAGTAAGTAACCTATATGTGTCAAACTTTAGGAAGCTAATGATATTTGTTGGAAAGTCTGCCTTAATTGAAGCCACTTCTGCAGTCTGTCATTGGGCCACTTTGACTGGCTTCATTGAAGTGGTACAACACCTTTGTAGTGCTTATAATGTTTGGACAGTCCTCACCTTACAAGTTGGTTTTGTGAGGTTGAGTGAGATATACTAGACCCATTGTTAGGTAATTTGCATCGTCTATGCTCTAGACGATGAATGTACAGAATTCATAGTAGAGAAGAAAGGAGTTTCTGTTTCTATTTTTCTATTCGGTTATGAATTGAATCTTGACTTGAGTACATACAACAGAATGGTATTTATACCATTGCTGACCTGTACTGACTCAGCACTAGGCAGTTACAATTTAGCCATAGATCTAGGGCCATGTTTGGCACTTTACATTTTACATTTTGTAGCTACTCTTAGTTAATTCTCTATTAGCTCCCCTTCAAACCAAGGGTCATCTAGTGCAGTGCTGACTTGTCAGCAACCTTGAGTTTGTCTCTGAGATTTAGAAATCTGAGGGGAGACAGGGGCTTTGTAAGTAGATCAGCATACTGATCAAGTGCTGGGACATGTTGAACAATGAGACTTTTGTTGATAACCTTTTCCCTAAGAAATAATATATCTAACTCCATATGTTTGGTCTTGGCATAGAGGATTGGATTGTGTGACAAGGCCACAGTGCTGAGATTGTCACAAAACAGCACAGGAGTGCTGAAAGGAACCCGTAGTTCAGTGAGCAAGGACTGAAGCCATAGTACCTCTGTTGCAGTGTTGGCCAGGCTCCTGTACTCAGCTTCAGTGCTGGAACGAGCCATCAAGGTTTGCTTCTCGGACCACCAAAACACCAAGTTTGGGCCAAGGTAATACATGAGCCAGAAGTGGACTTCCTGTCATCAGGATCAGCTCCCCAATCTGCATCTAAAAATGCAGTGACTGAAATAGGCTTAGTAAGAGAGGCAGGATGTAGTAGCAGTCCATAATGCAAAGACCTTTTGAGGTAGTGTAGAATGCATTTGACGGCTGTCCAGTGACTTTCCAGAGGCTGAGACAAAACTGGCAGGCCTTGTTGACAGCATAGCTGATTTCAGGCCTAGTAATTACTGCAGGGTACCAACAATGGATCTGTAGAGAGTGGCATCTTCAAGATAATCCGAGCTACATTTGGAGAGTTTTAGGTTAGCTACCATCGGAGTAGGCATGCTCTTTGCTTCACTCATGTTGGTCTTGACAAGAAGATCCTTGATGTATTTGGTTTGAGAGAGGAAGAGGCTGCCATTCTTCCGGTGAGAGACTTCAATACCAAGGAAGTATTCCAAGTTTATCCATTTGTTTGAGTGCAAACTGTACATTGAGTTGACCAATAAGATGCTGAATGTAAGGGAGAGAGTTCCATGTGACTATAATGTCATCGACATAGACAAGCATGATGATGGTAAAAGTGGGGGGCAATAAGTGTGAACAAAGAGGGGTCACATTTGCTAGGTACAAAACCAAAACTCTTGAGAGCAGCATTAAGTCTGTCAAACCAGGCCCGAGGTGCCTGCTTCAGGCCATAAAGAGCTTTGTTAAGCTTGCACACAAGCGGTTTGTCAGAGGCCTCAAATCCGGGAGGTTGTTGGATATACACCTCCTCTTCTAGTATGCCATTAAGAAAGGCGTTGTTTACATCAAGTTGAGTAATATGCCACCTTTTCGTTATAGCCAAAGTGAGGATAGTACGAACTGTGATAAGCTTGAAAACTGGTGAGAAAGTCTCGGTAAAATCAAAGCCATGTTGCTGGTGACAACCCTTTGCAACTAGCCGTGCCTTATATTTGTTAATTGAACCATCTGGATTTTGTTTGATCCTAATTACCCACTTGCAGCCTATAGCATGACGATGAGGAGGAAGGGAGGTTATTGTCCAAGTGTTGTTGTTGATAAAATCTGTGTACTCAGCTTGCATAGCAGCCACCCATTTGGGGTCCTTCAAGGCAGTTTTATGGTGAGTAGGTTCCAGTTCAGTGAGTTGGGGAGTAGGGCGCAAGTGTGGTTGTGCTATACCACACTTGGCTCCGGTTTTCATGGGGTGAACATTAGTAGGTCTAATGGAGGGCAGAGGTTTGGGTGAAGGAGAAACAGAGGAGCTGGAACAAGTTGGTGTAGGACCTGAGTTTTGAGGTGTAGAAGATGTAGTATCAGGGTGTGGTGTAGAGGTTACATTAGGTGTTGTAAGAGGTGAGGTGGGTACAGCGATGGAAGGTAAAGAATTATTTAGAATGGCTTGAGATGGAAATGGACAGTGTGTGGGTGAGGAGGAAGTAGTGGCACCAATTTGGGAAAATAGATAAAGGTAAGGAAATCTAAGCTCGTTATAGAGCACATCTTTGGAGATATAAATTCTACCGTCAGAGGCTAGACACTTGTAGCCTTTGTGATTAGATGAATACCCAAGGAAGACACATTCCTTGGAGTGATAAGCAAACTTGTGGGGGTTGTATGGCATGAGGTTGGGGTAACAAGCCCAGCCAAATACCCTTAGAACCTTGTAATCAGGGATTGTTTTATACAAAGCAGAGTATGGTGAAGCCATAGCAAGGACTGCAGTAGGCATATGGTTTATGAGGTAAGTCGTAGCCAAGAAAGCATGATCCCAATATTGAAGAGATAATGCAGCCTGTGCCAACAGAGTGAGTCCTGTTTCCACTACATGCCTGTGCTTCCTTTCTACAAAACCATTTTGATGGTGAGTGTGAGGACATGTAAGTCTGTGTTGATGCCATGTGCAAGGAAGAAGGAGGTTAGGGACTTCAATTCACCTCCACCATCAGTTTGCATAGCCTTGAGCTTGGTGATAAACTGGATTTCAATCATGGTGATAAAGTGTGTGATAGTGCTGCAAACGTCAGATTTAAGTTTCAAGGGAAACACCCAAGTATACCTCGTAAAGGCATCCACACAAGTTAACAAGTATCTATAACCACAAGATGAAATCATAGGAGTAAGGCCCCACCCATCAGCAAATAAGAGAGCAAATGGTGCATCATAAACAGTAGTAGAGGCAGAGGACGGTAACCTGTGTACTCCCACATCTCTTAGAGATGTGACCTTTGCTATGCTTATAATAAGGCTTGGGCAGTTCTCACCTTACAAGTTGGTTTTGTTGAGTTGAGTTATCCAAAAATATTCAATAATATCCAGTAACTAATTCATATCCTAAATTTTGTAGATCATTGCTAATTTTATTCCTGGGGAATCACATTCAACTTATAGCTCAGCGCAGGAGGCTCTAAGGTCCTTAATTCATAGTGTGGTTAAGGTTTGTTTAACATGCTTCATTGACCTTTTTTTCTCATCTTAACCATGTTGTGTACTCGTGTATTTATTCATGTTAAATCCTCATCTTTCTCTTTACAGGTGCCTTCCATAAAAAATATGGTAGTAGAACTGAATGGGGTTCTGATAACTCATGCTCTGATAACAATACGTGAATTATGTATTAAATGTGCACAACATTATTCATGGTAAGCCTTTGATATATTTTCTTTTGAATTTTGTATCAGTTATGACTGAATTTGCAATGCTTGTCTAGGTATGCTATGCGGGCCATATATATAGCTAAAGGAAGTCCCCTGCTTCCGCCGGATTTTGTTTCTATTTTTGATGACCTGGCTTCATCATCTCTTGACGTCTTCTTTGATCCGTCCCATGGGTTGGCAAATCTTCCAGGATTTACTTTAGGTATATGATGTACTTCGTTAATTTCCTTTTTGTGCCCACTTTTATTTTCTAATACACTTGGTGTTGGGAACCCAGAAACAGATTCATAGTTTTTGGAGAGATCCTTAAAATAGAGAAGGGAAAAAAGAAAGAGTACCTTGTCATGTTTTTGCTGAATGAGAGAAAACAGTTGCTAATATTGCGAAACCGTGTGTTTCAACCACACAACGGAGTCTCTTTAGATAGGCTTAAAAGCAATAAATAGAATAATTAATTGCAAAATATTTTATCCTTATTCACACTGACATGATATGATACAATATACCTATACTGTACAATATGTTTATTTGCAACACTCTCCTTCAAGTTGAAGCATATAAATCTTAGGGTTAAATATGTTTTTAGTTCCTATTAAATTTCAAAATTTCAATTTTAATCCCTGTAAAATAAAAATACAATTTTTAGTCTCTACAAAATAATCCAACAAATAGTTTTAGTCCCTACTGAAACAAAACATGTTTAATTGTCCTTCAACTTAAAAAAAAATTGAAAGATTTTTTGCTAGGATGTTTAGAACATTAAAAAAAAGTTCATCCAAAAAATTTAGAATTTTGTAACTTGAGATAAATTAAATATGAATTTTTTAAATGTGAAAAACTAAAGATAAAAGTCCGAAAAATATACACCTAGAATTCGAATTTTGAACTCATTTTTTGTGGAGCAACTTTTTATAATGTTGTAAACATGCCTGGAAAAATTCTTTGAAAAATATAGGTTAACTTAAAAGTAGGGACTAAAAACACATGCATGATAATTTTGTAAAGACTAAAAATTGTATTTTTATTTTAAAGGGACTAAAATCGAAAAATTGGAACTTTATAGGAACTTGAAACATATTTAACCCTAAATCTTATACACTACACTTGTTACATATATAACAGATTTGAGGACCTCTTAGTGATGTTGTGAAGACATTTGTCAATTGGTCGTTGGAATTGACAAAGCTAGTGGTGATATCGCCTTGTTTGATCTTCTCCCTAATTAAATGATAGTCTATCTCAATATACTTGTCTTCTCATATGAAAAAATGGATTAGAGGCAATATGCAATGCCGTTTGATTATCACATATCAATATCATCTGTGTTGTCTCTTCAAATTGAAGTTCTATCTTCTATGAGTAGCTATTTCAACCAAATGAACTCGCCAGTCACTAATGTCATGCAGCTTCAGCACTCAATCTTGCACCTACACCCTGTTTCTTTGAACTGGCTGTCTGTTGACTTGGCTGAATAGATAGATAATTGGGAGGGTTATTCACTTATTTCTCAATTAATTTGTGTCTGCTGTGTGCAGCAGACAGATAGTACTACTTCTACTGTTTCAGATACAATGTTAGGACAGTATTCATATGTTTTTGTTCTAATTTTTGCATTACTTTTGTCTATTTCGGTATTGACCAGGTACTTTCAAAATTATAAGTAAATGCGTCAAAGGGAAAGGTTTTTCAGGGACAAAACGCTACTTCGGTGATCTAGGGAAAACTGTAGGTTCTTAGTTCTTTGTAAACGTTCCATTGAATTAAGTATTTGAGAGTATCAGGATATTAATCAATTTATGACTCGGTAGTTGAGATCAGCAGGTTCCAATATAGCTTTTGCAGCTGTAGCAGAGATATCTGACTCTATTCTGAAAGGGGCAGAAGCAAATGGTTTTGAAGGATTGGTACAAAATCAGCACCTTCTGTTTTTTACTGTTTTTTTTTAAAAAAATTGGTTATATTCACTTAAGCCGGGGCTTATTGATTGTTATGTGTTTGATGTTTGCATTTTGACATTTAATTTTCCAGATGAGTGGGTTTCACCAAGGCATTCTGAAATTGGCTATGGAGCCATCAGTTCTTGGAACTGCTTTGATGGAAGGTGGTCCTGATAGAAAGATATTGCTTGATCGAACTCCAGGAGTTGATGAGGTATTAAATGACCTTGTTGCATCTATGGTATTTAAAAATTCAATTAAGCAAAGCTGAAAATCTCTTGTATTTTACTCTCTTTGGTTGTATGTTTTTACTGAAGAGTATCTCTTAATTAGTTTTTGTTTTACAAAAAATAATATTTCAGACTTATTTTCAAGGTGTAGGGAGTGTATGATTGTATTAGACATACAAATGGCGAAAAAGATGAGGGGCTTAGAGTGTTTTGTTTAGTTGCAATGTATAATTTACCTTTAGATCATTAATTAAAAATCTATTTTAAGGGGTATTGTTAGAAGGCACACTGCAGTTTTAGAGAATTCATGTGTCTCAACTACACATCGAAGTTGGTTTTATATAAGTTAAAGGAAATAAATACAAAATAAATATAGTAGATATTATTCATATTTACATGATATAATATGACACAATATGCCTATACAATAGATACAAAAATCATAATATATTTCCAAGAAGCTTATTGTAACTAGTTTTTGTTAATCAGTGTAATCAGTCTATTCTGCTGTGGTTTCTGTTGTAATTTTGTTAATGGTTTTCTCTTGTATTCTAGAACTGCTAGCTAGAATATCCCTAGTTAGTAACTGCTAGCTAGTTAGTCGTAGGCACATTCTAGAATATCCTACAATGTAAATGTTATTATGTTAATGATTTTCAGTTTATGACACATTTTAAACATTTATGCATAACACAAGACATCTATTCTGTAATTTTTTTCATCTTGATTTTTGAAATTCTCGATGAGGTCTACTGTAACTAATTACATGTGTTGTCTGCTGCAGTTATATATTGAAGGATATATCCAAGCCATGCTAGATACAGTTTACAGACAAGAATATCTTAGAGTCAGAGTTATTGACAATCAGGTAATAGTTGAGCTATGTGTACATATAGATGACGAAGTATACATTGGAGATTTTTCGAAACTTGACATTTATGCTAGAAAATTCTTTGGAATGAAAGTTTAAGCACATGACCTTTTTTTGAGAATGATGTTCGTATACATGTGCAGTGATATAATTGTCTGATTTTACATGGGTAAGCATAGAGATCGAGAAATCAATCAATCAATGAACAAAATATATTAAATTTTGTATGAAGGATGTTAGGCACTAGTCTGTTGGGAGGGACGGAAAAGGTTAATGGTCTGGTTGGTTTTTGTTTTTTATTTTTTATTTCTATTACAAAAAGATTTATTGTCGTGTATTTTAGGGTGATAACAAGATCACACTGTTTTCACTTTATTTTCTATTTTAATTATTTTGTATAGAAAATAGATTAATATACTTTGGAAACGTAAAGTGAAAACAGCAGTAATTGAAATTGAAAACAGATAATGAATAAAAAAGTTCCAAAAGGTTGGCTCATAGGTGTTTGTTTTGAAAGAGGTACTCTACAAAACAGATAATGAATAAAAAAGTTCCAAAAGGTTGGCTCATGGGTCTTTGTTTTGAAAGAGGTACTCTACAAAAGCTAAAGAGCTAGGTCAGCAAGAGCAGGATCCTGAGGTAGGCAATTAGTTATGGGGAGGTGTGTACCATGTGACTGGAGAAATTTTCTATGAGGGAGTGAGGATAGAGAAAGGCCATTTGGTTATTTCTTAGTGTTTTGGGGCTTATTAGCTGTACAAGAAATTTTCCTAAGGGGAGCTTCACTCTTGTTATCTGTGTTTCTGAGTTTTTTCTCCATCAAATGGTACACACTCAACTTTATATTTCTACTCTGAATCCCTTACAAAAAATATCTTGCTAATGGGGTTGCTGTTTCTTATCTGCATAGAGATTGGGATGCCTATTTTGCATTGTTATTCTGGAGATTTGGTTTGCAGGTTCTTTGTAATTTTTTCTCTTATTAGTTTTCTGGTAGAGGATATATCCTCTCTCCTTGTAATTATCTGCTTTCTGAATGGATGTCTTTTCTTATTTTAGAAAAAAAAAAAGTATGCCCTATACTGCATGGTTGTGATGGAGTTTTACATTGTTTAGGTTATCCTGAAAAACTTACCACCAAATCATTCTCTTATCAATGATATCACGGATCGTGTTAAGGAGTTCCTTGTAAGTAAGGCATTGCTAAAAGGAGACCCCTCAACTATTTCTCACCCTTTACGCCGTCTTCGTGGAGAAACTGTATGTTCTGTTCAATTGAGCATGGTTCTGTTCCCATTCTATTGTATTTTGTTCTTCTCTTTTTAGTAGCTGTTTTCCTACATATTATCTTTTATCACTTTTCTAACATTTCATGATTATGAATGATGATGGCTCACCTATGTTCTCTACTTCCAATTTAAAGCATCATGTTTTCTTTTTATGTATTCATATATTTAAGATCTTGTGCTCTACTTCCCAAACTAAAACTTCACATTCTTGGAATGCATTAATTTAGTGTGGAGGTGCTTCAAAATGTTACGCTTAATGTTACAGTTAAATTTTAATACATATTGTGTTCTTGACTTGTTTCTGAAAAATGGTAATTTGTATGCTTCGTGCTGTATACAATCAACAATGGCATAATCCTTAAGTAATCTTCCCATTCATGTATGAAAACATTGATTCAGTAACTCTGTGTCAGGAATGGAGAATAGGACCAACATTATTGACGTTGTGCGAACACCTTTTTGTTAGCTTTGCAATACGCATACTGCGAAGACAGGCCAACAAGTTCATTCTAAGAATTAAACCAGAAAATCGGTCAGAGGTTGGCGGTCATGAAGATGAGCCTGCAGACTCTAATCACAAAGTGCAGAAAATGAATTTCATTCAAAGATGGGGCATCGCCAAATTTGTGTTGTCTGGTTTGTTGGCATATATTGATGGCCGTTTATGCCGTAGTATTCCAAATCCTGTAGTGCGGAGAGTAGTTAGTGGCTTTTTGTTAAGTTTTATTGACCAAAATGATGAAAAATAAATCCTACAATTGTCGCTGTTCAAGCTATGTTAGCAAAATAAATAGAATGTGATGGATGAAGGCCCCCCTTCTGTGCCTTGATATGCTGAAACAAACTCATCTTATGCATGAGAATATCAGTGACTTACTTGCAGTGTCACTTTCAAATGAAATAAGACTTATCTGTCTGTTGTATATTAATCTGGTATTAGATCTCGCTAGTTGCTGGTCGAGTAATACTAGTACATTTTAATCCTTCCCTCAACTTTTAGACTGTTTAATGCCCTTTTCAAAATGTGTAAATATTAAATATTGTGTTCTGAATGTTTACTTTTGAAGGTGATTTGTTAGTGTTCGAATTCAGCTCCCTCTAAAATGACTAGCTAGTAAAGTGAGTGAATGAATGATATTGTAACTACTCATAATTAGTTATGCATGTGTATTTAATATCAACCATTGCTTTGTAAATTAAGAATTGATATTACTCATTTTATTATTTTTTAAAGTGAATCACTTTAGAGGAATCTAATCTGTTCAATGTCTGTAGAAGTTATCTTCCAATGTAAAAATGGCCTAAAGTTTAACTTTTGGAGTAAAAAAAAATGAGTTTTAAAATCTGGAAGTTAAACCATTCAAAAAAACTATATCAGGATTTCAGTTTCTGCTAATTATAGATGGACAGTATGACTTTCCTTTTTATGTCTAGTTATTCGTACCTAAAATAAGTTTTAAACCTTGAATTTGACCTGGAATGAGTGTGAAAAGATGGTGGTGGAAACCTTATTAAAGATATAAGAGAAAAGACGCAATTGTTATGTAATTTTTGGGTCTCGTATCAGGATAAGAGATTAATTAATAAATAGTGTAAAATAGCCACGTAGAAAGAAATGAAACGTGGCATCATTCGAGTTTGACACCACTGCCTCATCAATCGCAACGTGTTTTTTTTTTTCTATTCTACTTAACTCTTTGGCTCAGTTGTATACTAAACAATAGTAAAAATAATCTTATAATAAAAGAAGGTGAATTATTACACCGTCTCTGTTTGTCACACTATATCATGACTGATCCTCCTTTGTCATGTTCGTGCTATAGCTCCAATAGCCTACACTAACAATAACATTATATTCTTATTATTAACAAGAGAATTAATGGCTTTTTCATTTTCTAGATCTGAATCAACTTTAACAGAGAAGGAGAAGATTGATCATCAATATCAGCACAAAGAGACAGGGGAGAATAATAAGGACTCTGGAACAGTGGACAGTGGCATCTCAAGCCAGCTTCAGTTGAAATCCCCTTCTTATTCTCAAACCTTAGACAAACATGTTGTCCTTCGACGCATCAAACAACGAAAGTCCTATAACAAAGCCAAAGGTGCTTTTGAAGCTCTTTTAGGCACTTTAAAAAACGAGGCAAACACTGCTCAACAACAGAACTGGCTCCAACATGATGACACTTTCTCTTCTCCTTAATTAGATAGAAGAACCATGCATGCATTATGACCCATCTTGATATGTTTGATGTATTGCATGGTCTTAAATAACTTTGTTATCATGAAGAATGTGAATAGAATGTTTAATTACGTTCGATCGTTGAGAACAACGTGCTTATCAGTTTGATTAAGTTTTTAATTTGTTTTGTGCCACCATAAACTATGCTCAAATTAAATGTTAAAATCTTAAGCGGTACTATGAACATCTCATTTGCAAACGAAATTTATATATATGTAGCTGTCTTTTTTATATGTGGTTTTGATTTCTTTTAAAGGAGTAAACTGTAGATAAACAACATATTAGGTGAAAACTAAAACGGTTGTATGATATTTTTTTGAAAAATGATATTTGGAAACCCATAAACAACATATTAGTTGAAACCTTCTCCACGTTGGTTTGGTACTAGGTGTTTAATATTAGTTGGGTGTATTCTTTGTCATGCTAGAAATTTGGTATCTTAATCTGTTTCGTTTGTTTGCTTCCCTAACTCCTTAGAGGAAATGAAGGAAGGGTCTTATCGTTTTATGATACTAAAGTCTTGTGGACTATTTTGAAGGTTCGGAATGGGTTTACTTTTTTCTAACTTGGCCCTTGATGTATCACACTTGATAATGAAATCCTAAAATTGAGGTTTTCTTTCCCAAAGTGGATAATTTTTTATGAATGTGGCCACTATTTTCTTAAAAAAAATGTATCTAGGAACCAACACATTTTACTTGATCACAAATCTATTATCTATTATATATATTAAAATAGACTCCTACAATCCAAAATATTATACTTGATCACAAATCTATTATCTATTATATATATTAAAATAAACTCCTACAATCCAAAATATTATGTCATCTCATTCAAATATTACCACATCAAAAAAATATGATGCGGCACATCTAACAACCACTCTTCCTATTTCTAATTGCAATTTATTTTTAACACAAATTTCATTACATTTTTTTTCATATAATATTTTGTGGAACTATATCAGTACCATAAGTTACAAATTACAATACAATAGCTATCAATTATTCGCTCTATTACTATTGATAACGGTTATTCCTCTATAAATATTTTCAAATTAAATATTACATAGTATCATTTATGGAAAAAAAAATATGTTTTAATGAAATCTATAACATCTACAAAATCTATCACATATCACTTATGAGACAACTAAAATTAATATTTAAATCAAAGAGAGATATA
>JBBPBP010000004.1:14064177-14115962 GCA_037974735.1 Cicer chorassanicum
AAATAGAAATTTCAACTACAGAGATAAGATATGATTGAGTTCTGGATTAACTTATTATATTTGTTTAATTCATCAAACACTAAATTCAGATAAAATAAGATAATTTATTTCTATCATATTGCTTATCATGTCCATCAAACGAACCCTTAGTGTGTTTGGATGGATTGATTGAAAATTTTAAGTAATTTAAAATTTTAAACAACTCAAATATTTCAATCGCATTTATTTTATTTATAAATTTTGTTGTTTGCTTAAAAGAATTATTCATTTAAAATCATGTCATTTTTATAAACTTCAAAAGTTTTGGGGGTGAAAATCAAAATAAAATATTTGTGCCAAAAATTAAATTTTGGAAAAGTTAAGAGACTATTTTGAAAATTTATAGAGACCGACTTGCAAATATTTGAAAAATTATAGAGACAAATATGCAAATTTTGAAACATATATAGTCAAAATTGTAATTTAAAAAAATTATAGGACTATTTTATGATTCATATATTTTATAAATAAACATGAAATTTGAAATTCTTACCTTTTAAATTATCAAAAAAGAAATTCTTACTTTTCATGTGGTATTTGAAATTCTCTAAATTTAGTTTTAACAAAATACCTCATAAAATCACATTATTTTAAAAATATTCAAATTTATTATTCAAACAAAGTAATTTACAATGAATAATTTAAATTCCCTTAAAAATTTACATTCTTTCATCCAATTTACAGTGAACTATTTAAATTCCCTTAAAAAAATTACATTCCTTCGTCCAAACATACTCTTAATCTTATTTTTTTTTTTATCTGATTACAAAAGTCTTTGGCTACTCCATGCCCTATTGACAACAAGTAGCCTCAAGGGTGTCAAGATTGGTGTATCTTTTCAAAATTAAAATTTATAAAATCTTATTTAAAACTAATATTGTTTCAAAAATATTAAATTGATTGACTTTATTATCAATTAAACAAAAAACATCACACAAAATTAATTTAATAAATAATTATATATTTTAAAATGTCTAACAAAAATATTTTTTGATAGAAAAATTAATAATTGTACTAAAATTTTATCCTAGATTTTAAAAATATATCATATTAAAATCCGTTTTAAACTATTAATTTTACTCTCAATGATACTTGGTTTTGATATTCAAAAAGCTAATAAATGTAGTACATTTTAAAACTTATCGTCACATTGACATTATGATTAACCATTTTAATTTTGAAAAAATTATACTCTGAACCATAGTTATTATTCTAAATTCACTATCAATTCAAACTGTGCGGATGACTTATTTTTCAAATATACAATACATTGAATTAATCTTATAATTATTCCCTTGAATTTAGTTTTGACTTTTGAGTAATTTATAGTCTTGGTGGTTTGTCTTCAAGTTGTTTGTCCCTTTCATTTTCATATAAGGAACAAGAAGAATGCGCAATAGCCAGGCTAATAAGCTACTAGTACTCCTCACTCAGTATGAAAATTATCGTGTAAATCATACTTATGATGGTGAGCCACCAAACACGTGATTAGCAGTAAATAAAAACATACCTATTGCCTATTAATCTATCTACATTCTCAAATAATTGGTCTACTATGGAGTACTATTGAAATAGTACTCCATTCGAAGGCATCTAATACCATAGAGTAAATGGGTTTAATTTGACCTTTTCCTCAAGTTTTTTCTCACACGCTTGAGCCCTTTTTTCTTGGACTATCGCCCCAACAACAGTTTTATATTTGTCCATATTTTCAACTGTCCCAATTTGAAAACTTGAAAACACCAATTCATTTTGAACTTGTGATTGGAATAATGTACCCTACAATAGCTGTCTATTCATTAAAGGCACCAATAAATTCTAAGGGAAGAGTAATGAGGGTAGATATGCCAACATAAATGAGGTAACTTTTCCTTGTACTCCTTTGTTTCTTAAAGAAATCTTTGTTCTACATGAAAAATATTTGTTTAAACACAACTCAAAATCAATAATTTTATACAGTATTTAACTCCTAATTGAATTGGTAAATATCGATATCTTTAGATTTGACATTTTGTCTTGCGTTCGAACTATATAAGTTGATATGTAATTACCATTTTTTTTAAGACAAAAAAAATATTTGAACACATACACATGAATGGAAAAAAAATAAAAATAAAAATTAATTACATAATGTTATTAAGTTATTTTAATTTTAATTTTTTTTCATTCATGTGAGTATATTTAAATACTATTGATTTATAGTTGTCTCCAAATAAATATTTCTCAAGTGAGTATATTTAAAAAAAAAAAAAGAAAAACAAAAGGGGGACCATAGCTGAAAACTTCAAAAATTTGAAAACTAGTTATAAAAAAAAATCTTTATAGGATTGATTTAGTGATTCATTTCAGACAACTTTCTTTAATATACCATGTCCTGCTTATGCCTATATGTATACCCTCTTGAAAAAGTGGCAAATTTTAATCCATTTAGCTACATCTAACCACTAATAATTAATAAAGATCTTGCTCTTAGCTGCAGGTTCATCCAGATATTTCATTTTCGAACACTGCTATTGTGATTTATTCCCTGCCAATGAGAGACAACATGAAATATGTACATTGCTAATCACATAAATTAATACTTCCTCCATCTTTAAATATGTTAGCGAAAATCCGCATACGTCAACTATTAACTCACACGCTTATAGATAACTGATAAATACAAGAGCAAACCATAAAGAAAATAATAAAAAATACAAAGATCTACATGGTTCGACACCTCTTGTCTACATTTATGAGAACGTCTAAACATAATTCATTTATATTCTTAAATAAGATTACAATGATTTGTAATCCAACTCAATATGTATATCACCTTACAATACTCTTTCACATTTAAGAGTTACAACTAATGATAACATTAATATTTCACACAACAAATAACTGCTCACACTTCTCTCACTAAGACATAATCGGAGACCCCTTAACTTTCTACATAATCAACCAAAATAGAGATTCTACAACTTTTCTCATGATTTTCGAAATTTGAGAATACTTCACCTCTTCACTAGTTTCTCTATTTATAGGATAGAGAATTTGACTTCATCCAAAAAAGATTAATATTCCACAATTTCAATGACTTCTAGAAACTTTTAATTCGTTATTCTAAGTTAAATGTGCAAGTTTCAATGGTCAAATTCAAATAATTTCATTTTTCCATGTATTGGGATTTTACATTTTAAAATTTAAATTGAGTCCCAACAAAATAAGGAAGTTTGGGCCAGTCAAATACTTATATAAGATAATTATATTGACTCCCAACTATGATTAATAATTACATTATGTTACATTGGTTAACAAGCTTAAGTGAGATAGTATCTCACCCATTCAGTGTAATATAAGGATAAGTGATGTAATAAATTAAATTAAGCAAGCAAGTCAACAGTTCAGGAAATGAAAATTCAATTATAAAATATTCCATCATTTACGCAAGTGTAAGAAACTGGTTGGCAAGCAATGACATATGGGCTAATAGGTGATTATTGGCTTTTCAAGGGTTTAAAGAAGAAAATTCATCAAAGGCACCTTCCTATTGTTGAAACTAATTTGCCCTCTTGGGTGAGAGAGAAATAATAGTAGGTGGGAATGAGATTCTAATATTGATTCATGGAAAAGAAAAAGAAAATAAGGTTTGGTAAAGTAAAGTAAGGAAAAACGTTTCCAATTTGATCCCCTTTTTAGGAATTTTGATCAAGGTCCATTTGTCCTCTTTGAGTTTGTGGATTCCATTCTGTTTTACCGCTTTTAATAATATTACTACTTCACTTTTCCTTAAGTTTCATTTCTTCCTTTGTTTTCTATCATAAAAACCTCAACATAAAGCACAAACAAACAATTTCTTTCATTCTCCCTCTTCCATCATCATCTTTTTCTAATTGGTATTGCACTGCTTGAGTACAAGTCAAGTCTATTTCACACCCTGCAAAGACTAACACCATTCTGGGTACCCCCACTAATATCTCCCAGTTACAATATTTTCAGTGTCTCCAGTTCTAACTGAAAATTTTTCTATCCTAGTGATATTCATGGATCTGACTTTCCAGTAACCTATATTGAGATTCTTAGTGAAAGAACCATATCATCATATATACAATAATTTACACAGCAAAATGTCATCTGCAGAAAAACCCAGCTCCAAAGGGCAAGCATGGTTAGTTGAAAAGCTTCACCATTGAACTTTATATACATCCAGTTTCTACATTAAATTATTATTTTTTAACTCACAAAATTTATAATCACAACGACAGGTTCTGCACAACTGGATTGCCAAGTGACATTGTGGTTGAAGTGGATGACATGACCTTTCATCTTCACAAGGTAAGCTTCACAATATACACAAAAGTATTCATTTTGCTCATTCAGCAAACACACCAACCAACACACACAAATTTTGGTTTTTTTCCAATTAAAGTAGCAACAACGTGTCACTGAAATTTGTCTGCAATACCCATTTTCAGTTTCCATTGATGTCAAAAAGCCAAAAGCTTCACAACCTTATAACCCAGCAAGAAGCAGAAGCAGCTACAAATTCCACCGTCCCACAGGAAGATGAAGACGAAGACGAAATCGTGGAAGAACAGTGTCACGTGACGTTCACGAGTTTCCCCGGCGGCTCTGAAGCATTCGAGATGGCGGCTAAATTCTGTTACGGCGTTAAAATGGAATTATCACCTTCCAATGTAGCTTCACTCCGTTGCGCAGGCGAGTTTCTCGAAATGACAGAAGATTACTCCGAGGATAATCTCATTTCCAAAACGGAGAGGTTTTTCTCTCAGCATGTTTTCAAGAGCATTGGTGACTCCATCAAAACCCTAAAAACCTGCGAGCGATTGATGCCTATGGCGGACGAATTGGGAATCACGGAGAGGTGTATCGATTCCGTTATCTCCAGAGCTTCTTCGGCGGATCCTGCGTTGTTTGGTTGGCCAGTGAGCGACGCCGTTGCTTCGGCATCTAAACAGATCCTTTGGAATGGAATTGATTCCGCCGGAAGGAGAACCGCCGCTGGAGAGTCCTGGTTTGAAGATCTGGCGCTTTTGCGTTTGCCTCTGTTCAAGAGATTGATTCTCGCGATGAGAGACGCGGAGATTAGTCCTGAAATTATCGAGACTTGTGTAATGTATTACGCAAAGAAGTACATTCCCGGTGTTTCGAGATCGAGTCGGAAACCGTTACCGTCGTCGGTGTCATCAGAGACAGAACAGAAAGAGATTCTGGAAACTCTGGTTTCGAATCTTCCACCGGAGAAGAATTTGAATTCTTCTACGGCGACGAGGTTTCTGTTTGGATTGCTACGAACCGCGAACATATTGAACGCTTCGGAAGCATGCAGAAACGTTTTAGAGAAGAAGATAGGGTTACAGCTTGAAGAAGCCACACTCGATGATCTTCTAGTTCCGAGTTACTCCTATCTGAACGAAACACTTTACGACGTTGATTGCGTTGAAAGGATTTTAGTTTATTTTCTAAATAGCTTCGAAGCAAGAAACGCCGTCGCCGACGCAACAGTTGAAGTGAGTGACGCCGCGACGAGTTCACCGGCGATGATGCTCGTCGGAAAACTCATCGACGGATATTTATCCGAAATAGCTTCGGATGCGAATCTTAAGCCGGAGAGATTCTACAATTTCGCAATCTCTCTTCCGGATCAGGCAAGACTCTTCGACGACGGTCTCTACCGCGCTGTTGATGTTTATCTCAAGGTATCAATCAATTTCCGTTACGAATTTTCATTTCGCAATTTTAGAAACAGTTTTTTCATATTATAAATTAAAATTACTGAAATACAGGCACATCCATGGGTGTCGGAATCGGAGAGGGAGAAAATTTGCGGATTACTCGACTGTCAGAAACTAACACTAGAAGCGTGCACACACGCGGCACAAAACGAGAGACTTCCACTGCGCGCGGTGGTTCAAGTGCTTTTCTTCGAGCAACTTCAGCTACGTCACGCCATCGCAGAGACATTGATGGCAGCGGAGACGGGTGCGGAAACAGGGCGTAACTCGGCTGCGCTTGAACGCGAAGAGGAAGATGGAGGGGGAAATTTACAGTTAGGGTTAGTTTCAGAGCACGTGCAAGAAGGGAGCAGCACGTGGCGTGTAGCGGTGAGGGAGAATCAGGTGCTGCGTTTGGATATGGATAGCATGAGGACGCGGGTGCATCAGTTGGAACGTGAGTGTTCCTCGATGAAGAGAGTGATTGAGAAGATTGAAAAACCCGCCACAAACGGCGGTGGATGGAGGGCGTCGCTTGGACGGAAGCTTGGTTGTAAGTTTAAAACTCAGGTTTGTGATTCGCATGAATCAGCGGTTGTTGATACGCGCAAGGGACGCCATCGTAACCCGCAGCAGCAGCATCCTCATCATGAATAGGCATTACGCTCAACTTACCCCTCACGTGAGGATTGTTGTTGTAGTTGGTGGAGTAAAGTTGATACGGGTCCCAATTGTAATTTTTCATTTTTTTTTCTTTTAGTCTTTATAAATTTTAATTCTTCACCATAATCATTTTACAATTTGGATAGTGTTCGACTAGTAAAAGTAATTACGTTGTTATTGTTAACCACTGTGGTAAGTAAGGGAGTGTTTGACTCGTATGCGGCAATTATTGGGAGGACTGGGTTTGAAATGTTGAGGTGACCCGGGCTGTTGAAGTGATGGTGATGTGCTGAGAAGCACAAGACATGAAATTATAGAATATGGATGATAGTGGGTGGCATGCTGGAGACAGCAAAATAGGTCATGGAAGTTCCAGATACTTTTTCTTCCAAGTTTATGTGATTATTAACCGTACTCAAGCACACTCATTATTGCTTCTAATAAAAGATAAAAGATGTGATTACATTAAAGTGCTTTTTCTAAACTGAAAGTACTCACCATCATCCGCATAAACAGTTACAAAGGTTTCTACACTTTATGAGTTTGATGCTGGAGTCATTATTGCATTGTTTCATTATAGAGTATCTTTGTCGAGCAACAGTAGCCTTTTTGTGATTGGGTTTAGGGAGTAGGGAGAAGAATCATTTTTCATTTGTGCTCCGAGTTCTTAAACCATCATCATCATTATATGCGTTTGAGGTTAGAGCTTTCATCTCAAGTTGAGTAGTCATTTACTTCCTCTAGCTCATATTATGGAGGTTGGCAATACTGGTCAATCCATCCCAATTTGGCCAGTTCATATTTATGTAGGCGTGTCATGTGTTTCACTTAATCCAATTACAAAGGAGTGGAAACATTAGAATATTTTTAGAATGACAAACTCCTTGATCAAAGAAGAATAAAATTGTTAGAAAGGTTTCAAGATGATGGAACGACATTATTAATAACAACTCAAATTGGAATGGTGCAAGACCTCTGCAATGAAAATTCGACTCATCATTTTTGGTTTTTAATCTTGGTGTTGTTATTGCCGCCTCCTCTCTCAAAAATAAAATTCTACTTCGTCTGAGTACGACATTGGATTGTTCTCATCATGGTGTGATGTTGTTTGTTTTATCGTCTAGGTGCGGATACGCAAAAGCAAATGACACAATTTTGTTGTATCGTGTTTTGAATAAGAGATTTATGGAAACTATCATCAAATTTAGCATTATCTCAACTTTACATATGTTTTGTCAACACATGATTGAATTAATCATGCCAAAGACAATCTATATTTGATATGAGCGAACATCAACAAATATTTTTTCGTAAATGGATGAGATTAAAAATTGTGAATTTTGCATTATTCTTGGTCATAGAAATTAATTTGGTCGTTAGCGTGTTTTTGACCATTTTAATTATTAGGCTTGATCTCAAAATATAGATGAGAAATGTTCTAAATCATAGTCAATTTAATTGTACTATTTTTATTTGTATTTGAATGGAATTTATATTTCTGTTAAAAAAATTGGAATGGTACAATTATTATTAAAACATAATTTATTTTCCCATAACCATATCTCCCATAAATTGTATGTGATTACAAACAATATAATAAATCATTTATTTATCTGAGAGGAGTAAGCATAATCAAGAGTAGAGAAAAATATCAAGTACAAATGATATATCTTCCTAAATAGAAATTAAGGGTTTGTTGGTAGTATACCGTGTTCAAGTCTTCAAGGTGTTTACGGTAAGTGTTTACTGAATAAATAAGATTGTATCTTGTACTTGCTTCATTCTCCTTGTATAGACAAGCTTCCTAGACGATTTTCTTGTTTTATGTGTAACCTCCCCCAATATCTTAGAATGGGAGTTGTGGCATCTACACACTTACTCCACTCCCATCGAGGGTGACTAAGGCTAAGAGTTGGAACTCAAGTTCGTTCTCTTGGGTTGAGCCTAATATAAGCCAAATTGAACTCGAGTTCTAATTTCATTTAGATTTTAGTAACTCGATCCAAAGATCTAAATTATTCATGACAGTTCCATCCAAAGTATGACACTCCACTAAGTCTAAAGTTTCAAAACAAAATCACAATCCAAGAAAAGTTGGTATGAGATTTCAGCATAAGTAGTGCTAAGATTGCATATTAGTACTATTGTGCAAGCTATAAGTCTAAAATTATAATAAGAAGATACCATATGATGAACCTGTCACCACAACAAAAGAGATATGAAAAGACTACAAATCAGTATTGCCCAATGAATAAAACGTCTACAAGGGCTTTCAATATATCCATAGTATTTAAATATATTTAGTCGTTTGAGTGTTGATGTTAGTTTATCTATGATTTCCACTTTTATAAAATTAAAATCTTAATTGAAGTATATTCCTAGTATTAAATATTTTATACTAAAAATATGTTGAATGCCACAAGACTTGCACCATGAATAATGGTGATTAGCTATTTATCAACTTTGCCATATGTGTGTTTTTCTCCAAATTAGGAAGTGGAGCAACTTTTATTTGCGGGTAGAGTAACCTTGGCTTAATTGGTTATTGAAGCAAGTCCAATTTTCCTCATGATGATTGCAGTTGCTCCAAATGTGTGCTTGCATGAAATTCAAAAAATACAAATAGTGTTTATATGGGGAAATGATACAAAAAAGAGAAGATATCATGTTGTCAATTGGGACAAATTAACTCAATCGGATTAGGCCTATCCTACCACCTAATCCGCATGTCGGAGAAGATAGATGTATGTGGTCGGTAGTGTGCAAGGGGATTATACAGTCACTAGCACATACAAGTTATTTTGTGGAGAAGATGGGTATATGGGGATGATTAGTGATATTTGGAAATGAGTATGGAAGCTATAAGTCAATCAACGAGTCCAGACATTCATTTGGTTAGTATGCCATGGAAGACTCTTATCTAAACAACTGAACCATCACATGGGACTTGGGGCATCTTATTGTCCCTGGTGCAACTTTCAAGTAGAATCTATAATTCATGTGTTATGGGATTCTCATCTATTAGAACCAAGTTGGTTTACTACTTATAGTTTTGATGTTAACAAAAGTATTTTATGAGAACAATAAATTTGGACTAATGGTTTCATTAAGTATGCAAAAATTGGAAGAAGAAAATCAGAGGAAGTGACTAGAGGAAAGTCACAAGAGGAAGTGACTAAAGGAAGTCACAGGAGGAAGTGACCAGAGGATGCGATCATAGAAACACAAAGTATACGAGTCTACCTCTAAACATATGCCTTTAAAAGTAATGTGCCTCTAAAGGTTACAGATATTGCCTCCAATGTTTGGGTCTGATGTATGGGTCTGATAACTGGGTCTGAAGACTACCTCTAAAGACTGAATTTGAAGCATGCCTCTAAAGCCCTTATATGTCTTTGATGTGCACAAACTCAGCATGTCTCTGAAGAGTTCATATCAAGGTATAATTAAATCTGAAGAGATTGCTCAAATCATAAATTTAAAGCTCACAGTCCGCTGATCAAAATGGTGCAACACATTCCAAATGTTGCCTCTGATATGCAGCCTGAAGTTTCAACAAGGTGATGTGCGCAATACCACTAATTCTAAGTCATGCAATTGTGCCTCTGGCTATCATTATTCAAGAAACACAACATCTCACTACAATAAGAAAGTCAATGCCTCTAATAAAAAGTCAACTCTTGAAATTGAAAGAATTATGTATGAAAAGAAGACTTAGCCGAATCAAAAACTTGTGAAGATCCAAGAACTCGAATCCATTCCAGCTCAAATCAAGCCAGAGTATGAAAGAATGTTCGTGTTTTTGAAGACAATCTAAAATAAGATTTGATTCAAATTTATAACTGAAGAAAATCTTTGACCAAGTTGAAAAGAAGATATGATCAAAATTTGAAGAAGATATGATCAAGATCTAATCAATACGAAGATATGAATTATTTACAAGAAGATTTGATCAAGATTTATCTACAATAAGATATGAATTATTTACAAGAAGATTTGATCAAGATTTATCTACAAGAATATATGAATTATTTACAAGAAGATTTGATCAAGATTTATCACAAGAAGATATTAATTATTTATAAGAAGATTTGATCAAGATTTATCTACAAGAATATATGAATTATTTACAAGAAGATATGATCAAGAATTGTTTCAAGAAAATATGATTAAGAATTATTTACAAGAAGAAACACTTACAAGAAGATACATTTATTATTTGCAAAGATATGATTCAGATTTTGCAAGGACAAAGGAGAAACTCTAACCTATTCTATAAATAAATACTCAAGGCTGAAGAAGAATAAAAGAGAACTCACAAGCACAAAATTTCCTAAGTCATTAGAGTTCATAAGGTTAAGGTCTAGAGAAACACTTGCTCAAAAGAAATATTTTCTAGTGTGAGAGTCATTGTTACAATCAACTTATTAGAAGAAAACTAATTTGTTATAAACTCTTGTAGCCCAACCCGATAGTGGCTTTCGTGTTCCTCAAGTAATTTGTAGGTTTTCAGCTTGTGTGGAGAAGATTTGGCTTGTAAAGTCACGGTATTTGTGTTCCTCAAAAAGTCTGTAGGTGTCAGGTTGTTTTGAGAAGACTGACTTGTAGGGTCAGATGTTGTGTAATTCAAGTTTTGAATTAGCAGATTAAATCCTTCTCAGTGAGGGGACTGGACGTAGCTACCAAGTTGGTGGTGAATCAAGACAAATTCTTGTGTCACTTTAATTATGCAATTCTTGTTTTACTTCTGCTTATAATCACTTAACTCGATTGCTACTACTTTTATTCTAAGTAAGTCACCAAACCCGAACCAATTTTAAATAAATTAATAAAAAGAATTCTGCTTAGTCAAACACAATTCAACCCTCCTTCTCGTGTTTGCACTTTCACCCTCTAGCGATATTAGTGTGGTTACACATAGTTCCAAGAGAATTACAAAACAGGTTATTTCAAGTTAATGACAAAAAATGGGTTGGGATGAATTTTAAGAGTAATGTCACTTTTTAGCGTAGTCTAAAGTGGAATGCGCTTTGGGCAATAGTGTGTCGTTGTTTGTGGTTGTGGGGGGGGAGAATTAGTTGAGCACCAATCCCTTGGTAATGGATTTAAATATTTGCAAAAGAATACGACCAGGCTGTTACCCGATCGGAGCTAGACCAAATAGGGTCAAAAGTTCAATTTTTGGTGTTGTGGAGTCCACCTTAGGAAGAATAGGTGAAGCTAAATACAGATGATGCGTACAAAACGAGTGGAAATGTTAAGTGTGGAGGTTTGATTTGAGGTTTAGATAGTGAATGGTTAAGAGGATTTTAAGATGTATTGGTGTATGTACTGCCCCTATAGTAGAATTGTGGGGAGTATTTGAAGGTTTACAACTTTTTAGAGAAAGAGGTTTCAAGTGTATTGAGGTGAAACAATGCTCTTGAGTATCAAGAGTAGAGGACATGGACATACAAAGGGAAGTAGCTTCATTCAAAGAATTCGTCAGATGTTGGAGCTTAATTGGAAAATTAAAATGGATCATGTGTACCGCGAAGCAAATTATTGTGTGAATGGCCTTGCGAATAGATGGTGTGATGGTGCAAGGAACAAAGATTATTTTTGACGAATGTCCCGACCAAATCAAAACAAGATTAGTTTTATTTATAGTCTTCTTTTTCTTTTTCTTGGACTTAGACCCTCTTGAATTAAAAAAAAAAAAAACAAATACTCCATCATGAAATTTCACAAACATAAAATTTGGGATATATAACATTATTGTTTATACCCACCTTATGAGTTTCTGAACATATATTTTTTATAATAAATAGATTTATAATTTTTTTTAGTAATTAATACATCTTAAAATAAGTATTTTCTTTGTTATAATAAAGACAAAAATACACAATTTTTTTATAGTAATAGAGAGGTGGTCTATTTTATGAAAAAGACTAACAAATATTTTTGGAACACTTATTAAGAATTCAAACGTAGAAGAAAAATAAATTATAAATTGTGTAATTCATATTTTAAAATTGTTGAAAGTGATATTTTTTACTCAAAACTTTTTTTTTTTATATTGTTTATCAAATGTCCTAAGAGCACTTATTAGCCTAACTGAAATTTTATTTTATTTTTGTTCTTGCCAAAAAAATGTGATTATTGTATTTGTGGTGCATTGCCACTCCACTCGACCATGGAACTAGGGGATGAAAGGGAATGTGCTTCACAAACCCGCAATGACATAGGAAATCCACAAAAAAGGGGTCAAAGACTAGAAAACATGTGGAAATATAAGAGCATAGATCTTAAAGTTCGCACCATTTTACATTCTCTTACCATTGATGAAACTTTGAATTAATTAGGACCCTCAATGATTTCTCCATCACCGGCTTTAAATTAAACTTCCATAATCTACTCGTTTTTACTTGCTATTTCTATAAAGACAACCTCAACACTTTAGTACATTTTTGTGCTTTTATAAAGAATATTTTATTGAGTTCTACACATTGTCTTTGTACTTATATCTATATATTGTGTATCCATACAACTCATTTGTTAGTTTTGCGAATTGTTAGCACGATGGGCAGAATGTTGATGAACTATTTGGCTATGAAAACTGATCCTGTTGTAACTAATTTAATCGATTCGGATTTGAATGAACTCAAGTTTGCAGCCAAGAAGCTGTTCAATGATGCAACTATGCTAGGAGGCAAAGGGGTTGGGATGTCTTTGCTTAGGTGGATTGCTTCTTTTGCTGCCATGTAAGATCAAACTTTGGTATTACTCACATATATAATTGTGTTTATATTGTTAGAAAAACAACTATAGTATGGATTAGTGTTTTACCTTGTTTTTTGTCAAAATTTTACATCAAGAACATAAAATTCCTTTAAAGTTTGTGTCGTTGAATAAATATAACATAACATGTGTATGTGTATGGTATATTTTTACTATAAAATTTTAAAATTTACTATATGGTGACGAAAATTAAACAATAGTACTCATAGTCTCATATATGAGTATAACACCACAAACGCAAAAATATATCTTTAGTTTTTTAAGTTTAGCTCAACTTTTGTGTAGATCCTTCAAGTTTATTTTTTTATTCGGTTCTTTAAATTACATTCATATATACCATTAGCCTTTAAGATATATTAAATTATGCATACAATCTTTTAATTTTAAAATTTTCACGAATTATTGTTATTGCAACAAGTTGACTATTCAAACTACGTAATTTGAATACATGAAATAAGTTAAAAACATTGATTTTGTGGATATATATTTATCACCTTGTTGTTTTTAAGGCTATATATGAGTTTAAATTGTTGGAGAGAAAATGAAGAAATATATACCATTTATATTATTTAATGAATGTTTTTTGAAGAATTAGTACGAGAAACATATTGTTGTAGCATTTGATAGAGTTTCAAATGATCAGAAGTTTTCAATAAAATTGATTGTTGTCGAAATTGAGATAAATAACTAACGGTGCAAACATAATGATGCTTAAAAAATTTAAGCGAGAATTGAGTTGAATTTAAAGGACTACATGTGTATTTTTACCAAAATATTATCTTAAGTTTGGACTTGTTTAACTCATAAGGCAATTGTATATTTGTACACTATGATACTTGAAGGTTACATTAATTACAATTAGATATATAGAAATCATAGATGTGAGAAGAAAATAAAATATATTAGATAAAAAGAATTATTATTACATGAAATAATACAATAAAATTGATATAGTCAATAAAAACAATCAATTAATCTAATTAACAACTAATTGGTCTAATTAATTAGGGTGATCAATATTATATCTAATACATGTTGATTTCAGATATTTACTGGTACTTGATCGCACAAACTGGAGAACCAATATGTTGACTTCACTGTTAGTGCCTTACATATTCTTCAGCTTTCCTGGGTCACTGTTTCACTTTTTCAGGTAATCATGACTACCTCTCTTATTTTTTACTCTTCAAATCCAATTTCTTCTTTTATTTCATATTTTAGTTTAACAATACTGATATTGAGGAGATATTCATTTTTATCAGAGGAGAAGTTGGAAAATGGATTGCTTTCATTGCAGTCGTGTCGAGGCTTTTCTTCAATAAACATTTTCCTGGTATATGTTTTAATTAATACTCCATTTGGGTCTAAAATTTAAGCAAAACTAGATTAAAGAAAATTAATGTATATTTAGTTTTAAGTTTTGAATTAAATTTTAAGTTTAACAATACTGATATTGAGGAGATATTCATTTTTAAGTTTTGCTTTTTTTTATATATATAAATGTAAGACATTTTTACGCAATGTATCTATTATATAGAAGATATCAATTGAGATATTTTAAATAATGGAGATGAACGTAAGAGATAATTCGTGTATTGAATTTTGAAGAAAATGATTACAAGTACATTGAATCAATTATACTCTTTACAATAGTGAGCTATATATATAAAATGAATCGTGTAACTAACTTTGCATGCCATGTCGGCAATATTCTAACTAATTCTAGATTAAGTTTAGTTAACTTATTACAATTCAGTTAATTGTTCTATTCTCTAGATTACTCTAATATTCCCCTCACAAGATCAAGGGGGTTGAGAGACAACAACTTTAAACTTGGACCTGAAAGCTAAAAATTGTGAAGTGAGCAAGGTTTTGGTCAGAGCTCCGCAATCTACAAAGTGAATGTTGAGAGCCTTAAATACCATTTTTTTTCTCGAACAAAATGGATATCAGGTTCAATATACTTGGTGCGAGCATGAAAAATTGGATTGTGAGATATCATAACAACACTAAGATTATCACACATGAGTGTAGGATAAAGAAAGACAACCTCTAACTTAGTCAAAAGTGACTGCAACCACATCAATTTTGATGTTGTATGAGCTAAACCCCTATACTTGACCTGGCCACCCAGGGTTGCTCTTTGGAACTCCATACAAATAGATTTGGACCAAGGAAAAAGCAAGAACCTGAGGTTGATCTGCGGTCATCTGGATCACTGGCCCAATCACTATCACTATAGGCTCACAAGGACAACTTGTTATCAAGAGCAGCAATAAGCCATGAAGCATAGTTCCACTTAGATACCTCGGTATTCGTTTCACAACCTTCCAATGACTATCAAGGGGAGAGGCAAGAAATTGACAAACCTTGTTGACACTATGGGTAATGTCAGGCCTGGTGAGTGTCATATATTGTAATGCTCCCACAATAGATTTGTAGAGATGTAGATTAGGAACATTATTAGTGCCATGTTTACTTAACTTACATTGATTGACCATATGAGTGGAAACACCATTGGCTTCAATCACGTTGACCCTAGAAAGCAAATCTTTGATATACTTGGACTGAGTCATAAGTAATGAACCATTAGATAGGAATTTGACTTCAATTCCCAAAAAATAATATATAGTTTACCCAATTTCTTCAAGGCAAAGATAGCATGGGACTAACTAATCATATCATGGACAAGCTTAGAAGACGAGTCAATGATGAGAATGTCGTCAACATAGACAAGAGCATAAAAGGTTACCCCAAGGGGATTGTAGATGAACAAGGAGTGATCAAAACTTGCTAGAAACAAAGCCAAACTGAATGAAAGCCTAATCCAACATTTCATACTAGGCCTCTGGAGGCCTATTTTAGAACATGTAATGCTCTATTAAGTTTGCACATGAAAGCTTTGTCTAAGGCTACAAAATAAGGTGGCTGTTCCATATATACGTCCTCATGCAACAATCCATTGAGAAAAACATTGTTAATATCAATTTGTTGAAGTTTCCATTTGTAAGTAAGAGCTAATGTTAAGATAACTCGAATAGTAGTTGGATTCACAACATGTGAAAGGTTTCACTGAAATCACTGCCAACTAGCTAATGGAATTCCTTAGCCACTAATTTGGCCTTGAACTTGTTTAAAGAACCATCAGGGTTTTCTTTTACTCTGAAAACCCATTAACACCCTATGACCTTTTATTGGAAGGGAGAGAAGCAAGAGTCCATGTATTATTAACAATAAGAACATTGTATTTTTAGGTCATAGCCTCTAGCCACAAATTTACTGAATTTTAATAAGTTGATTAGTTGACTGAACTGTAATTTAGAGTTAGTTAGAATACTCTCAGCGTGGCATTTACACTTAGCAAAGTTAGTTACACAATTCACTATATATATATATAACTCATTGTCGTAAAGAGTGTAACTCATTCAATATTTTTGTAATCATTTTCTTCAAGATTCAATACATAATTCACTTTGACTATTACAATTCAGTTAATTGTTCTAATCTCTAGATTACTTTAATATTAAGAGTTAACATAACAAAGTTACATCATATGTATCTAATTGAATGTATGTATTAATAAATTTTTTAGTGTTAGTGTATACAAATTAATATCAGTTTCATGTTTTAGGATTGTTAATAGAGACACTTTCGAAATTAATAGAGAGATAGAGTTATTGCTGTCTATTTTTTTCATAAATAAAAAAAAAAAAAAAGAAAAAAAAAAAACTTAACAAGTGTGCATTGGCTTGAAATCCTTGCAGATTGGATGGAGATGCCTGGATCAATGATCCTTCTTTTGACGGTAGCCCCTGATTTATTTGCTCTTAAGTTTAGGAGCAATTGGATTGGAGTAGCAATTGATCTTGTCATTGGTTGTTACCTCCTACAAGAACATATTAGGGCCACTGGTGGATTCAGAAATTCTTTTACACAAAGACATGGGATATCTAACACCCTTGGCATCATCTTCCTCATAGTCTATCCCGTTTGGGCATTGGTTATCCATTAATTATAAAACTATCATTATATCTTATAGTATACTACTTGTCCGTAATTATGTAAAAAGGAAATGCTAACAAATGTTCTTGACATTTGTTAAGAATCCAAATGTAAAAAGAATTTTTTTTTGAAAATTGTGTAATTCATTCTTTGAAATTATAAAAAATAAAATTTTTCACTCAAAATTTGTGTTTTATTTTGTTTTTTAGTTGTTTATCAAATATATTTAAAGTACTTATTAGTATGATCCTATATAAAATTTAAGGACAGTGAATTTAACTTCATATAATTTTTCTTATTTTTTAGAGTATTGTAAACCGCCTTTAAAATTATACACTACTGGAATACATAATTATCACATTGAAATCTTGAAAGTTTTACATCAACTATGGATTTTGTCCAACAAACAATACTCTCTCACTATAATTTATAGTTATAACAAAAATTCGTAGGTATAAACACTCCCCCCCACCTCCTGCAAATTTTCTTTCCAACAATATAGGTTTTTCTGCCTATACTTACATTGAGAACAATATACGACTAATTCTTATTTCTCCCATTATATACATAAAAAACTTGTTAAGTTTATGATATATAAACAATTGGGTCATAATCAATATATTTCTCAGTATGTTTTAACATTTGAAATTCACAATTGTCATCCCAAACTTATCTTTCTTGATATTTTTCTTAATATCAATTTAATTACATATGAATAAAAAAAGTTTGTACTTGTCAAAATAATTCAACTAGATTATATCAATTATTCTCCTGTAGTAATTAATTTCATCATTGAGGTCTTAGCGTTTATCAAAACTATTGAGTTTTTACATATACTTTTTTTTCTTTGTGTAGAACCTAAAATCATTAAGAGTGTAACATACATATCTCTTTACTATCTCACATGGGCCACAAGCTAACCATGAATAACTTGTGGGCTCTTTTGTTTATCCTAGCGATGAATTTAAAATATTTCATGAAAAATAATAAGTTGAAATATAAAAAAATCACTAAATTTTAAATAATTCAATTCTTATAAGCTCATCCAATATTGAAACAATTCAATAAATTTTTACCACGTTATATGTCAATTTCAAGTTGCGACAATTGTCGTGGCCGATCATGTCTTTTAATCATTGCAATGTGTTCTCTAAAGTCAATGATAGTTGAATTAAAGCAGTTATAAATAATATAATGAATTAATATATAAAAAATATGATTGATGATTTATTCTATAAATGGAGCGACAACGTCAAAATTAGAAACACAAATCTTTGTGCTTGTGTTAACTATTTCTTGTCAAATATAGTTATATTCACTCTCTACAGCTTTCCTAACTATAAATTTTGTTGTCTTTTTCATCAACATTGTTAATAATAATAATAAACGATTCATACCTCTCAATAGAATATTTCCATCATTATTATATTGGTCTAGCAACATTGGCTTCATATACCGAATACGACAATTTAAAACTCCAGTGATGAAAGGAATTTATGTACCTTAGAACCATATTTACTTGAAGAAATGGCAAAGACCAACCAATACTAAAATTATTTTATTTGGCAACGAACTCCATAATGATATTGGAAGAAGCTCTTGCATCAAAACATGACAATCTTAACTGTTCCATTTAAAATTTAGATTGATCAAGAAAGAAAGAAACCTCATAGTGTAATGGATCGATCAAAGAGATGGCTCCTCATATGATGGTTTTGATCAAAATCCACGTCGAGGACTTGCAAATATTTCAAAAAGTGAGTATATGTTTGAGGTGAGTGAGAGGTAAGAATAAGACATACCTTGATAGGTGATGGAGTGAAGCTTATATAACAATAATAGGCTGGTATTGGTCTTGGACCAATCTTTTGACCACTCTAAAACAATAACTTTTTAAGTTAAATATCTTTCGTGCTTGACTTGCACAAAAACTTGAGATACTCAATGAACATTCATATGATATTTTTAAATTCTTAAGGATGCTAAAAAAAGCATATTTTTCTTTGTTAGTCTTTTGATAGTATGCTCCATGAAAAAATATTGTACTATTTTTAAGGTTGTATTCAGGGCTAAACAGATTTTTTTATGTCTATATCTACAAAGTTGACTCAAACATTATAACTATTTTTTATCTTAATTTTACAATGTATCAATGATATTATCACATAATTTTTTTAATGCATATCACATCAAAATTATAACGCAATACAGTATATTGTCAATAAGACAATGTGAAGAAAAAGTCCTCATTTTCTAAGATTGTGCCCCATTAACTGGACCTTCTTTTTTAGATACATGTATTCCATCAAAATCCATATTATTTAATCTCTCTTGTCATAGTGCGAGACTAATATTTAGACCAACAACAAAATATTGGTAATGCAATTCTTTTAAGTTATCATTAGATTTATGCACATTTTAAATTTATTGTTAGTTAGAGGGAAATCATATATCTCATAATTTTTTAGATAGAGTCATAAAATTTTATTTGAAGATGTATGAAATCTACTACACAAATTTATCATTTCATTGAAAAAAAAAAATATGAAAGCACGATTTGGTACATATGAAGTCAAAATTCATCCATAAATATTGTTAATGAATCACCGAATTAAGTCGAATTTATTAAATAGATAATAGTTGAATTCGAGTTTTTTAACAAATAAAAAATTTATGAATGATTTAATTTTAATTCATCCATTACAACTGAAATTAAAATTTATCAAATTCATTCATTTCATCTATTTGTAACTCCTAATTACGTTCAAGAATAGAATGGTTAACATAGAAGATCCCGAGGAAATAGTTCCTTCCCTCAGCCATAAGAAAAAGAACCATTTAAAAAAAAAACATAACAAAGAGAAAGAAAAAAATCTCGGCCGTTCAATATTTTACCTTTCAAAAGTTCCTCCAAGTTTTAATTTTTTTTCTTTTCAATTCAGGCGAGGTTTCTTTGAAGTGAATTCAAATGTGTAAATACTGACTTGTATTTTTAAAACATTTTTTTTATATTTTTGAATAAGTCAATCTTGAGGCTTAAAATCTAAATTTAAGAATCTTTTCACTTTTGGACTAATTTAGAGGTATAAAAAATTTTAAAAAATTTCAAATTAAACAGTGCCGGATTTGTCGTTCCGAATAAGTCTCGTCTGAATGATTAGTCTAAAAAAGACTAAAATTGACAAAAATAAATAAATAAATTTTGGAGAATTTTAAAATATATGGAGTTGAAAGGAGAAATTCCGTTAAAATTCTGTAATCCACGGTGAAAGCCCAAAATTATTCTCAAGGGCATTTGTAGGCCCAATAATTCTAAACTGAAACCAAAATTCGTTTTCGTACTCCCCAATTATTGATGTACCCCCCATTTTAAAAAATTTGAAGTGAAATTACCAAAATGTCCCTAAAAATGAAGTAAAATTCAGAAATATTCAACGTACCCCCTCATTGTGAAATTTCCGGAAAAAGTGAGTGTTGAGGTTTTTTTGTTTTTCTTGGAAATTTCAAATTCACTGAAATTTCCGGTACACAAAATACATACCGGAAATTTCGTTTGTGAAATTTCCGGGAATTGTTTTGGAAATTTGAAAAATCCGGTAGTACACTGTCAATACTGGAAATTTCAAATTTCCGGGAACAACTCCCGGAAATTTCACAAACGAAATTTCCGGTATGTATTTTGTTCACCGGAAATTTGAAATTTCCGGGAATTTCACCGAAAATTTCAATGTCTCTGAAATTTCCGGTAGTTTTTTTTTTCTTCTTATATTTTGTTATTTTTTATGTATTTTTTGATTAATTTTTTTCATTCTATTGTTTATAGTGAGGATCAGAGGAGCTAAAACCAGTGGTGAACATTCTAGAGTTCGGCCGCCTACGCAGTCAAATAGGAGAGCGGCAGTTGAGAAGCGTAGAAGGCGTAAAGAAGAAATAGATGTTCAGCAGCACGATCAGCAGGAATATCAGCAGCAGCAGCACGATCAGCAGGAATATCAGCAGCAGCAGCAGGATCATGATCAGCAACAGCAGAATCATGATCAGCATCAGGATCATTATATTGATGATCAGGAGCAGGAGCAGGATCAGGAGCACGAGCAGCAGGAGCAGGAGGATCAGGAGCTGCCTGATGCTCATGCTCCATTATTTCCTAGTGGTCCGTACGATTTATCTGTTTTGAAGAATTATGAAGACCACATAGCAGTAAAAATTTGGAATGGGAAGGTTAGTTAATAATATTTATTATTTTAATTATTTATTATTATAATTATTTGTTATTATAAATATTTATTAAGTTATTTATTTATTTATTTATTTTAATATATTTGTAGTATAATTTGTTATATTTAAGTTTTATATTCATTATTAAAATTTAAATAAATTGTCTGTTTGTTATTTATTGTAATTAAATAGGATAGGCGCGCCCTTAAAGTCGTTTCAAATGGCAAGAAACAGGCGAAATTTATTGATATTAGAGCTGTATTACCTGCCGAGATTGATCGTTGGATTACTATATCTGGACTACGTCCTCTGCAGCGATGTAGTCTGAGTATGATCGATAGTAATCTAATATCAGCTTTTGCTGAGAGATGGCATGCAGAGACGAGCTCATTTCACATGCCATTTGGTGAGATGACCATCACTTTGGACAATGTCAGGGGTCTACTCAGCATCCCATGTCGTGGTGAGTTCTTCACCCCTCCAGCTAACTTCACTGAAGACCTGACGATTACTGCTGTCGTGGAATTATTAGGAGTTACTGTTGATGAAGCAGTGGCAGAGACCAGGATGAACAGAGGTCCATCATACAGCTTTGAGTGGTTGAAGTCGGTATTTTTTACACAGCTGCGTGATGGACGATATGATTGTGCAGCCAGGGCATACCTACTACATTTAATAGGGTGTACGATATTAGCAGATAAAAGTTTTACACTTGTATCTGCTAAATATTTGTTCCTGTTTCACGATCTTGAAACATGTGGCAGATGGGCTTGGGGACCAGCAACACTTGTTGTGTTGTATGACTATCTAAGAGATAGTACTCTATCGGCAACGAAGCAGATCGGTGGATATTTATCCCTTTTTCAGGTACTATTATATTAATTTACATACTTATTATATTGATATTTGATAATATGGTTTATTAATTATTTGTATGTTTTTATTGGTTTATTAATTATTTGTATGCTTTTATTGTTTTATTAATTATTTGTATGTTTTTATTATTTACAGACCTGGATATATGAGCACTTTCCTCATATCTGTAAAAGGGAACTGAATGAGCCGATGTTTTTCATGCCTTCGGATGTTTCGGTGGACTGCTAAACAAACATCCGGGAGCGTGTCTTACTACAGAGCAAAGTTGGAAGCTTTGAGGGAGTCTGATGTAATATGGGCAGTAAATTACGATGAGGACTCTACCACACAGTTTCAGTTTGTTTCGTTATTTACTGGACATATTCGTTGGTGTTCCACTATGGTACCTTATTTACCAGAGAGGTGCATCCGACAGTTTGGATATATTCAGCATATCCCTCCTACACCACATTTGTTTGTAGTACGTGATGTGGATGTCGAATGGGGTATGTACAGGAACTATGTTCGAGCCCTGCGTGCAGTGTTGCATCGGGCTACATACCCACATCAGACTGTTGAGGGGCACATCCAGTGGTACTATAGGATATCTCATCCTAGGATGACCCCTCACGTTGCTGTAGATGCTGGTGGTCCTGATGCTGGAGGTCCTAGTCATGCCGGAGATTATACTGACGCTGGAGGTCCTAGTCATGCCGGGGATTATACTGATGCTGGAGGTCCTAGTGATGTTGCCGGTCCTAGTGATGGTCGCGGGGAGTGGTATACACGGTGTCAACACATCAGTGGTCTGATACAGGAGAGTTTAGATTTAGATAGACTACCGGGTGATGATGACATGTGTGCTTTATTAGAGAGGGCTTTATACATCTCTAAAGGAGGCAGTTATCAGTAGTATTTATGTTGTATTTGTAATATTTAGACTTATTTTTATTTATTTAGTATTAAGACTTATTTGGTTCCACTTATTTTGTTATTTAGACTTAATTGTGTTATTTGCTTATACTTTATATTTATTGTGTTATTTTATTTACACTTAATTGTGTTATTTGCTTAACTGGTTCATGCTTCAACAAATCTTTCCTTGGGAGTGAAGTAGCAATGTCAAGTTACAAGGAAGGGGGTTTGAATTGTAATCTTGCCTTTTTCAAAATTTCCTGTTTAAACTTTAACAAAAACAACTCAAGAATGATCTTGGTTACAAAAACAAAAACGGAGAACGTTCTTCGTTTTAAAACAGAAAACGCCGAACGTTCTTGATTAGTTAAAATCACAGTTTTAGTTTCTCTATTTAATTATGATAATAATAATAACTGAATGTAAATAGAGATAAGGAAGAAATACCACACAAGAATATATCCTGGTTCACCCAACGTGGGCTACGTCCAGTTCTCACAACTGTGAGATTTTCACTAAGTGTTCAAAGACAAAAAGGAGAACAATCACAGTTAGAGATCAGCCTTGATCTGTAACTACACTTCCTTTCCACCCAGAAAGGATTAATCAGGTCACCTAACTAATCTGTTAGGATTTCGAAATCAACTCTTTTAATTTCGCTCAAACTATAAACAATCCTTATAGTTATGAGTTTATACAATAATGATTTAAAAGGATTGTTTGAATCTAGTTTTGCTCAACTCTTGTTTGAGAAAAGGATTCAGAACAGAGAAAGAAACCAATAGAATAAAACTGGAAGTATGTATTTGGTTCAGCTTGATTTCTTGAATGAGATGACTTTAAGGATGTAAGTGAATATGATTTTATGAGAATACTTCACACTTAAAGATCTAATTTATGCTTGCGAATTTGCCTTCCTTTTATAGATGATTTGAGCAATAAATTCTGGTCAGAAAGAGCTGTTGGGAGTGCTCTGTTTTCCTTCTGACAGAAGCAAGGAATCTGTTGACAAACAGAGCACCATGTATTTGACAGCTTTGGGCTTTCTGTTATGGGCCTTTTGCTTGATCCAAAACAGACTTGTTGCGAGCTTTACTGACCCATTAAGCTTTGATAATATTTGATAGTGATTGGGCTTCAATTTGAATGTTTAATTTGATCCAAAACTGTTTGGAAAGGAGTGAATATTTTTCTGCAGAATTGAGAAGTCTTCTTCTGCAGAAACAGAATTTGTTCTTCTTAAAAACGGAGAACGTTGAATATAAGTGGAGAAAGATAATCAATCTTGTCTGATAGATTTTTGAATAATCTGAGGACTTATATTCAATCTTGAGTTTCAGCTTTGTTCAACTTTCTTGATAGTTTCCAGACTGGAGAAAGTTGCAGTCCGTTTTTTTGATATGCTTAGATTGATGATGATTTTTCTTAATGATCCGTGAATCGTTTTGAGTAAAAAACGATTCCTATCTGTTCCTTGCCATGTGCTGATGAAATTGATATAAAGATTTCAGACATATTCAATGTACAAGTGTTGGAGAAAGTTTGATGAAGTGGTTGTAACGATCTTTCTTGATTCTGCTGATCTTTCTCTGTTTTGTATAGTTTATGATCATTCTTATTTCTCTGCTTTGCTTGGTTCCTATCTTTAATAAAAACACTCAAAAGCACAGATTAAATTAACATAACATTTAGAATCATAATTAATATCTTTAATTAATCTTTTGTTTATTTTCATCAAAACTTAATTTGAGAGTTTGTCTTAACAATCTCCCCCTTTTTGATGATGACAAACATGTTAATTTAGATTTTAATTCTGATTCTAATTTTAATTTTGAAGAGGGTAAAAACTCCCCCTCAATTGATGCAACAGATGTTTTTATTGATATAACTAATGCAATCAGTTTAATTTCAGCAATAAAAGATATTTCATTAATAAAGCGTTTTGCTGAATTACAAAAAGTAAGATCCTGAATTTTAATCGGATCATAAACAGAATAAAAAACTAAACTTAATTCTCCCCCTTTGTCATACAAAAAGGAAGGAGAAAAAGATCCCTATTTGGCTAAAGAAGGAGAAGAGCCTTCTGATGATTGAGACTTGGATGGCACAGGAACAGGCTCGGGAGCTGGAGCAGCGTGAAAAGGAGGAGGAGGAGGTACACCGAGCTTGGGTGCAAGTGTATCCGTGAGCCAGAATTGCAGCTGAGTCTGCTGAGCCAAGAGGACTTGTAGAGTGGCCATGATTTCAAAGTTGCTTGGTTCCCTTGGAGGATTCATGATTGGAGGAGGAATAGGGGTAGTGCTGGTTGATGGAGTTGAGACAGCTGGGAGAGAGGCAGGGAGAGGCTGAGGGTTGGATTGATTGGATGAAGTAGCGTTGTTAGAGGGTTCGGAGGAAGCCAAAAATTGACTAATACCAAAAAAAGATGACGTGGTGGTTTGAGGAGAAATGTATGCTGGTGACATGGCAGAGACATTTTGGTGAGAAATCATGGTGGTCATGGGGTCAAGTGGAGAACGAAAAAGCTGAGAGATAGAAATGAAATCTGTGGATGAAATGGTGGATTGTTGGGGAAAAACAGAGAATGTTGGGTTGGTAGGAGGAGGGGTAAGAGAACGTTCTCTGTTTGGAGGGAAACTTTCTTGAGCAGGATTAAGATTTTCTGGATTTGGTGGTGTTTGGTCTGGGTGTTGTGGAGAAAGTTCTGGATGTTGGGAAGAACGTTCTGGGATATGGGGAGAACGTTCTGGAGTTTTATCTTGAGCTTTATCTGGTGAAGGAGATGATGATGTGGGATTTGGGACATGAGCTTCTCTTCTGGCAAAACATTTTCTTTTTAGGGTGGAAGGAAATGAATGAATAAGTGGGGCAGACTGTCTTGTTCTGGGTCTGGTGGTTTGTGGAAATCGTTGCTGTGATTCAGATGGGGGAGAAGGTTGTCTAGTGACATTTATTTTCATATGGGACATGTTTTTGGTGGAAAATTTGGAGATTTTGATAAGAGATTTTTCATTGGACAGGGGGATATGAAAATGGTTAAAGACTTTTGTAAGAATCATACCATAAGGAACAATATTCTTCTTGTAGTCTTTATTGGCAGCAGCAATCATGTGGTGAAGAATCAGATGAGGCAGATTGAGACGCTTGCAGTTGAGTAGATGATAGATGACTAGTGCGTCGTTTTCAGAGACATACTCATGACTTCCACAGTGAGGAAGAAGAGTATGTTGACTCATGTTGTTGAAGATCTTAGGGAGAGGGCGCAGGAATGTTGATAGATACCTGGTGGAATTCTCTTGAAATAATTATGAGAGAACTGTAGTCTCTTTAAGATTGAGAGCTGCATACCAGGATTTTCCAAAGACAGCAGGACCTTCAGTGGGGAGATCCAGGATTGAGGCCAAAATGTCAGGGGTTAACTTGATCTCAATTCCCTTGATTGTGGAAATGAATAGAGATTTTTCAGGAAATGTTTTGGCTTGACAGTAGAAGGCTCGAACATCGTCTGGATAATGGGGCTCAGAAATTTGCATAAATGCAGTCCAGCCTAGGGCATCAGTAAAGTGTTTGACAGAATTTCCATCGACTATGAGTTTGTCGAAAATGAAAACTCTACCAACACCAATGGGTCTTTGAGCCCATTTGTCTTTGAACAGTTTGGTGGCAGTGGGAGGAATTAGAGGAGTGGTATTGGGTTTGGTCTTTTTGGAGGGAGGAGATGGTGGTATAGGAGAATCAGGGTCAGATGAAGGTTCTGATGAAGGAGAGGAAGGAGTTTGAGGTGAAAGTGGTCGTTTGGTGGTTGTTGAAGGTCCGTAAGACGGAGAACGTTCGTCGGGAGGTGAACGTTCTTGAGTTGGAGAGGGAGAATGTTGATGTTCAGGGGAACATTCTGGAATGGGAGAGCGTGTTTGAGTGTGGGAAGGAGAAGTAGTGGGAGAACGTTCAGAATGAGGAGAACGTTCTTGAGGAGGGGAAGTAAAATGGGGAGGGCTAGGAGAACGTTCTGGAATTGGAGAACGTTCAGGAGTAGGGGTAGGAGATTTGTGAGCAGCGGTAGCATTTCCTCATACTCATTGCTCAAACATTTGCAACATTTCCTCATACTCCTTATCTTCAGAACAATAAACAATTTTCTTCCACACCTCAAGAATGGGTTATTGCATATCTTTCTTCAGTATATATTGTTTGCATTTGCCTCCAACATTTTTATTGATATGAAGTTGACAAAGTAAATTTGTTGAAGATGGAAATACAACTTCAATTGCATTCATCAAAGCAAGTTCTCTATCAGTGACAATCACTTGAGGAAATGGAGTGTTTGCAAGAAACAACTGTTTTAACTTCTCCAATGCCCAACATAAGTTTTCTTGACGTTCACTGTCCATATAAGCAAATGCAACATTGAATGTCAACCCAGTTAAAGTTACACCAACAATTTCAAACAATGGTAACCTATACTTGTTGGTTTTGTAGGTGTTATCCATGATCAACACAAAATGGAACATGTTCAACAAAGTTATGGAGTCTGGATGCGTCCAAAACATGTCCCTCACAACGTTCGAGTCTCCATGACTCCTAGTCCAACATGCATACTTCTCAACTTCAAGTAACTTCAACAAATGTTGCATATCAGTTCTAGGTCCTTTCAAATTCTTTCTGTAGGTGGTTCGACGGTTATAAATTTGAGAGATACTAGTCACATTCTCCTTATCTCGATCCCTCTAAAATAACAATAGATGCCTCGGTGCAACGTGATACTTAGTCAGTTCGTCAACATGATTCTTATCTTCATCGTTTAAGCGTCCCACAAATGCATTATTCTCAAAAGTAGCCACTAACTCATGGTTGTGAAGTCCACACACTAAACTAATAATTCATCCCTCAGCCTCAGCATATTTCAATGGTCTCGATCGAATTTTAAACGGACAACCACACCTTTTTGTTGAAGTACTTGACTCACTTTTATTTGACTGATATTTTCCACCTCTATCACAACCAAGAATTAATTTAGATTTCCTTCCTCTCATTCTTGTCTCTACGTCGGATCGAGTTATGATAACAGCTACCCGATTTTGACGACCAACCTCTCTTGCCCATGATATGACAGCTTCCCGTGATTCAAAAATTTGATCGGTTGTGAATGATTCAGTCAAATCTATACAAACTGGTTGTCTTTTTTCGATACCTATGTCAACAAAACAAAAAATAAAAAATTAACAATTAAAAAAAAAAAACTACCGGATATTTGAAATTTACGGTGAACAACAACTACCAGAAATTTTAAATCCCCTTCCGGTAAAGGAAATTGACTACCGGAAATTTCACAAGTTTTGAAATTTCCGGTAGTTATATTTTAACTACCGGAAATTTGAGGGGAAAAAATACGTACCGGAAATTTGGGTCTTGGATGAAATTTTGGGAGAAATATTTTTTTACTTTTTACTGAATGGTGAAATGGATGGGCAATTTTGGATTTTTATGAATTTGGGGGGTACATCAATAATTGGAGGTACGAAAACGAATTTTCAACTGAAACACAATACGGGTCCAGTGAATGTTTGACGAGGCCCATCATACCATAATTACCGTAAAACCCTAATAATCGTCTCTCACACTCTCAGCCTATATAAACGAAACGGTGATTCCCTAAAACTTCATTCTCACAGTTCTACTGCGCATGAGCGTAGTAATCGTTTCTTCTCTGCCGTTTGTTCGTTTTTGTTTCTCTATACAATTTTCTTCACTTCTGTTTTTTTTTTTCGTTTCTTTATTTTTATTTATTTTCTCAACTATTTGTTTCCGGTTTTCGGTAATTAGAATCTAAATGAATCGATTTTTTTGAACTAATATGGAGTTGTAGATGTGGATTTCTCAATGATGATTATTACGATGACGAGTCCGATGTAATTTCCATTCTAAAAATCATGAGGACGAAACGAGGCATTTGTCTGAGAGGATTCCACTATTCCCATTCATTCATTTTTTTTTTTCGATTATGTTTTTGTTATTGTTTTATAAATTATATTTTGGTTTTCTTTGGGTTTGAATTTATGTAGTTATTACATGGCACGGTGATGAACGATTTATTGTCATATGATATCTCATGTGATTAAAAACACCTCCTACTCATACTGAGTGCCAGTTTTATTAGTTTTACTTTTAATTCTAACTTTGCTATTAATTTTTACGAGTACTTCGTTGATCGAATTCTTTTTATGATTTCATTTTAAATACTTTTGAGCCTTACGTGAATTTCAACATAGTTTTGCAGTTTAGATTGTTGTTATTTTAACAATTCTCGTAATTCTCATATTATTCTTATATTATCTTATATACGCTAATTTTTGTTATTTTTTTCTTTGATTCAAAATCATCAATATCTTGTCGGTTCAAAAGCACTTGCAAATTATAGTTTTATGTTTGTTACAATATTTGAGTAGAAATTTTTTAAAAATAAGAAGTTGTTTTAAATAGATTATTTAAAATATAATTTTAAGTATATCATCTATTTTCTATTTTTATAAGATGATGAAATTCTTAATAATAATTAAAATGAAAGGTTTATTATAAAAATTAATTTTGAAAGATATTTCTTTTAAAAGGATGTGATTGTTATAATTTCTAATGTTAAAAGTACTTTTATTATTAATTTCAAATGAATTTAATTTTTTTACTATTTTTAAATAAATTTTTATAAAAATTACTTAAGAATATAAAAGAATTTTTTTTATTCCTTTCAAGTAGAGTAAAACGCATATCTCTTAACATCATAAACCCTAACATCGTAAACCCTAAACAACTTAACACTCAAATCTCTAAATCCTAATTGTAGACCCCATAAGAATCAGAAGTTGAGAAGCCCATGGACGGAGTTGTTGGAAGATATCCCTCTTGAACTCTGAAAGAAAGCCTATAGTCGAATTGAAAGGAAAAAGAATAAAAAGATTAATTTGACACTCAAATGATCCCTTTAATTGTCACCATGTCGACCTAAAGTATCTGATTAGATCTAAGAATTCACATAAATGATGAACGTAAATGACAATCACCATTGGTGCAACCAAACTTAGAAGAACAAGAGAGCTTCTTCTTCTTTTGCCTTTTAGGTTGACATGATGAAAGCAGCTAGGTCGCTGCACGACTTAGTGTTCTAGATGGATGAAGAGAGTTGAGTAGATGGTTCGCTGCACGATTTAGTGTTCTAGATGGATGAAGAAAGTTTTGAGTAGATTGTCTGGGAACCACAGGGGTGGTGTCGACTTTTTAAGTCATGAGTGGATAAGATTGTTTTATTGGAGTTGGCACTACTAGCGAAAGAGACTTAGAGGGATGTCTTCCATCAGGATCTTTCCTTTTTCAAATTCACCCTAACTCGTTGGCTTGCTTGAGGGTTTTCCAATTGGCGTGCCATTACATGGGAAGTACATCGATAGTTTGTCGGTTTTTTTTCCATCTTCCACCCCTTTTGAAATGAGGATACAATGGGTCAGAATTTCGTGTCCTTCAAGAAACTTAACAGGTTATTTGCACCATATAAAGACTCTGTCTGTAGTTTCAAGGATAGCTACTACATTGTTCGGTCGTTAACGGATAGGGTCGAAGCATGAATATTTGTTCGTCAAACAATACTCAACCACGATGGCTCTGAAGTAACAATGTCAATCGCAAGAAATAGGGGTTTGAATTTTGACCATTTTAAAATTTTGATTCATGTGTTAAATTTAAATTAACTTAAAATCAATCTTGTAAATGTGATTTGTGTGTGCAAATAATTAAAGATAAGAGATAGAGAGATCACATAAAAAGTATACTGGTTTACACAATTCGGGCTAGTCTAGTCATTATAACCGTGAGTTTTTCACTATGTGCTTTAGAATCAGAATGTTCTCCTATTTTCTTGACTCCAAAATTTGAAATTTACACATATTGGGAAGAAAATTACTAGATAGTCTATTGTTAGTTTGCTAATAGACACCAAGTTGCAATCATGTTTGGGCATGTACAATACAAAATCCAGAGTAATACTTTTTGAAATAATAATAGAACCTGTACTAATAACTTTTGACAAGGTACCATCAATACTTCGAATAGAGGAGTTATCATGGCAGGGAGAATAATTGTCAAATATTATCGTATCTCTAGTCATGTGATCCGAGGCTCCTGAATCTATAATCCATGATTTTGGTTTTCCTTTGCTAATGAGTAAAGTATGTAGAAAATTATATTTTTGTGCTACTGTAGCTATACCACATTTTTCTGCAATAAAAACAATATGTCGGAGCATTTTCTACAGAACCTCTATTTGTTCTATGCTGAATGGAGATGGATCCTGTTTCTCTTCCATTTCTTGTGGGTTGTGTGTTGCATTACCTATGTTGTCCCTGTTGTAGAATAGTTTTGACCTCTCCCATTAAAGGTAGTTTTGGCTATTCAACTTATGGCCGATGATGAGAATTTCAATCCCTTCGATTGAGTTGGCAAGATTTATGCCAATCTTTGGGGGTGTGACTTCTGTTTTGTGGGTTAATGAAAGAGACTAGGGATGGTTCAGATCTAGTTCTGATACCATGCAAAAAAGTGATTGTTTATTCACTTGATGATGAAACTGATTACATAAGGATTAAGGAGTATAAATGGTACAAGTAATTTAGTTATCTACGATCAAAATAAAGCTGAAAATCAAGAAACTGATACCCTATAAATGTTATCCTAAAAAGAAATAAAAAATTGAAATCTTTATTAATACATACTAATAACAATACAAATCAGAATCCTATGATTTTGATTCTGATTTTTGATCTCATAATCAATAGCACATTATACATTAAGATTTGAATTAGCAATCAATTTCTATTAGCATTTATTGTATTTATTTTATGTACAAAGAAAAAGAGAGGATACATGAGAATAATGTAATGAGATAAACTAGCAGTGGCCCTTATCTTTATATTACTAGTAGGTTAAGAAATTAGTACATAAGAGAGAGGTGGGTCGAGCCCATATACTCAAGACTATCTAGTAAATTATTATAGTAACTCTTAACATTCCCCTTTAAGTTGGAGCATAGATATTAATAATCATGGTCAACTTGTTATAAATGAAATCAATACGCACCCCATTCAATGCCCTCATAAACAAATCTGCTAGTTTGTCCCTTGTCCTAACATAAGAAGTAGATATGAGATTATGTTGAACCTTCTATCAGATGAAGTGATAATCTACCTCAATATCTTTTGTTTTTTCATGAAAGATTTGAAGTAAAAGTGAATGTCACGAAAAAGGTGTTGAATTGTCACCCTTTTTAAAATTTAGTTCTTGCACTAATATTATCCTCTCAAGTTGTCTTTGGAGTGAAGACGGTTAGATAAAAAATAATCCTCCTCTTATCGAGGATGATATAAAGAAGAATAATATGAGTTTGAAATATGTATGATAAGTGTGCTAATGATGTGAATAAAACAAATATAAAGATAGTAGAACTTAAGAAGATCCACATACAAAATTTATATTGATTCACCTATAATAAGCTACTCCAATCCTCACAGCTTTGTGAGATTTTCACTAGTGCTCAGAAACTCATCCTCTGGTCTATACCTTTTCAACTATGTATTTTCTTAGCCACACCAGACTTACAAAATTGTATTTTTACTAGCCTCAATAGGCTTACAAAATAACTCAAGTTTATATCAACTTGAGGATATATAATTAGTAATGTGTTTGAGATCAAACTACAACTTTCTAAGATAAGATGGTGATGTGAAGTTGTATATAACACACTTAATAAAAATGATCTTCGGATTTGTTTGAGTTTGGAAGACTGTGTACAATCAAGAGAATGATAACAAGCTTAAATAACTTAGATATTTTCTTGTAGATGATTATCTTGATGTTTGAAGATTAATACTTCTATTTATAGTTGCCTTTGGAGCTTCAAACATACGGGTAAGCAAAATATAGTTGTTGGAGACTTTGCTAAGTTTCCTTGGACTTGTCTTTATTTGCAAAACTGTCATTTAGTCTTTATCCTCCTGTTAAGTATGTTGAGAGGATGACTGCGGTGGTCCATCCTCATATCTGATTTGTACGAGGATGAAGCTTTCATGAATTCTGATGTGACTTGTGCTTTTTGGCTTTTCCTTTTCCTAACACTTTTAGTGGTTTGCCTTAAAAGTTAAGGACATCACTTTTTGTACTTTGGTACTTTTATCCAGTTTCCCATGTGCGAGGATGAATAGACTATAGAAGTTCATACTCTCTTCTGCATTATTTGTCCTCTGACATAGAGGACATAAATTAATTATCTCTTCTGTGTTGTTTATATTCTGACATAGAGGACATAAATTTATCCTCTCATAAGTCTTATTTATCCCTATCCTCATATTGAGAATGTATTCATCCTCTGATGTAACTAATTTTAAAGATGTTCATGGATGATCATCCTTGTATCTACGTAAGTCTTTAAGAGATGATTGTATGTCTTTCTTTCCAATATGTGAGTGTTAGAATTTGGTGTAAACATGTTGATACCTTTTTTTACTTGTTAGGTAACCTTCTAGAATATGATTGCAAAAGACATTCTTATTATCCTCTTGATCTATTATGGATAAGAAGGTTCCTTCTTGTTTTCAATACCTTGAAAATCACGATTGATGTGCTTGTCTTACTTCAAAGGCTTTTGTGCAAATTTGAACAATGCTGACAGTGGTTTTGCACTATTCACATAAGACCTCATTTTTATATATGAGAGGATGATATTTTCTAGAGTCCATCCTTAGGTTTATCCTTAGATATAAGATTGTGAAAAATATTCATCATTGGATCTGGATTCTTCGTCCTCTAATTTTCATATAGACACATCTTGACCCATAGTTTTTTCTTGACTTCTTCCAAGAGATTTTATATGTGATTGAGATGCAACATATTGCGATGATCATCGTCGGCTTGAGGGTAATCATATTTAATGAATTAGGCTCTTGAATTCTTTCATTGTTGAGTTAATACAACACACTTGTTTATGTGAGTAGCTTTAAGCTTGACCACTTTGTATTCTTTCAACAAAAACTCAAATGCAAATATGAGTAGATCACAATTTAGAAAATTTACCATTTATTTCATAAGGTTTGTTATCATTAAAACACATATAAAAAATGTGTTTACTTCAACAAGATTGAATTTGATGTAAAATGTATGACAATGTAGTTTGAAACTTTGTTCTGGAGAAAAGCCTTCAGCTTATCAATTCCTTTGTTATCATTTCTTGATTACAATGTCATCAACATACACCACTAGTAAGATGCTACCACAATTTGTTTGTTTAAAGAACACTTAATAATCAGTGTGTCATCTTTTCAGTCCAAATACAAGAACCACCTCATTGAATCTCCCAAACCAAGACCTAGGTGATTGCTTCAAGTCACACAATGATTTTCTTAAAAGACATATGTGTCCACTCTCCTCCTGAGCAACAAAACTAGGTCATTTATAAGTCACCATTCAAGAAGACATTCTTCACATCCAATTGGAACGAACAAGAACTGGTGGTTTGGCAGCTAGAGATATAAGAATGTGAACAAATTAAAGTTTAGCAATTGAGGAAAATATATCAGTATAGTTAATTTCTGAATCTCAATAAGGATAAAAGAATTTAAGGTAAACCTTAATTTAATTATGTGAATATCTCATTTGTCAGATGAAAGAGTTGTACCAAAGAATACTGTCAATGCCACTGGAATATCTCAACAAATAGCTAAAGGTAATAATAAAATCAAAGTAGTAAAAGCAAGTTCATATCAGCTCTACTTGTGGTTTAATTATATGAATAAACATCTCAACCTCCTTATTTTCCTTTAAAAAAAGTTAAAAAGAAAGATAGGCAGAATACAAAGATAGGCAGAATACACTTGGATGAATAAACACCTCAACCTCCTTAATGACCATATAATGATTTTGACAGAAATTACTTTATTTTGCAGCTGAAGATAATGCAACAAAGACTTTCATCAATGAAACCAGCAGCTCTCCAACAAAAGCTGAAGGTAAGATTTCCTTGTCTTAATAAGCTTGAGACTTGAAAGATGGTTCAAGTTCGGACTACACTTCTCTAAAGTGAGCAATATCAACCGTTGATAAATAAATCAATGGCTGATATTATATGCATATGCATAATAAATCATGGTGGTTAAAATATCAACACCCGATTTTTTACTTTACTAATTGCTCACATTAGAGGAGCCTAATCAAGTTCCTATAAGCTCCATATGCTGAAGGATTAATCATTCTTTGTTTTGCAGTTGAAAAATTAGAAACAAGAAAAGTGGAGCAACCACTATGTGTTTCAGAAGTAAGAACAGAATATTGCCAAACCGAATGAGATATCAGATTGCATGGAAAATCCTCCAATGTTTACATTGTATCACACAAAACAACCATCTTGGCTGAAAACATGTCATGGAGTATAAGACCTTATGCTCGGAAGAGTGATGCACATGCAATGAGTAGTGTAACAAAATGGTCAGTAAAAACTAGCCAACAAGTCCCACAGTGCACCAAAAATCACAGCATTCCAGCAATAATATTCTCTACAGCAGGATACACTGGAAACCACTTCCATGAATTCAGTGACATTATGATTCCACTTTTTTTTTTGACTTGTAGACAATTTAATGGACAAGTTCAGCTTATCATAACTGACAAGAAGCGTTGGTCGATTGTCAAAAACCAAGCATTTCTTATGGATATTGATAGAGATTATGAAGTGCATTGTTTCCCAAGGGTGATTATAGGCCTTAAAAGGTATTATCAAGAGCTAAGCATTGACCCTCAAAAGTACTCTTAAGGGCTTTTTGAGAAGTTCTTATTCATTAAAGAGAGAGTGCAATCAAAATCAGAGATGGTAATAAAAGTAAGAAGCCTAGACTCCTGATTCTCTCAAGAAAAACATCAAGATCTTTCACCAATACAAATCAAATAGCAAAAACGGCAAAAGGGTTGAGGTTTAAAGTCATTGTTATGGAAGCAGGGAGTAATATGTTGAGTATTGCAGATGCTGTGAACTCTTGTGATGTACTAATGGGAGTTCATGGTGCTGGTCTTACTAACATACTTTTCCTTCCTCAAAATGCAATTTTCATTCAAATTGGGCCTTATGGTGGGATGCAAGTAGAATGGCTTGCCACAAATGATTTTGCAAAGCTATCAGAGGATATGAACATAAAGTACTTGGAATATAAAATAAAGTTGGAAGAAAGCACTCTTATACAACAACATCCATTAGATCATATGATAATAAAGAATCCCTCATCAATTGAAAAACAAGGATGGGAAGTCTTTATCTCAGTGTATTTTGACAAACAAAATGTAAAGCTTGATGTTAATAGGTTTAGACTAACATTGCAAAAAGCCCTTGAATTATTGCATTAATAGAGTAAGCTGGATTCTTTGGGTTGCCATGGTTAGTAATCAGGAAAGATATCAGTAACTTATTTATATGTTTTTGTCCACTGCTTTTTCCTCAAGTAGCATACAGAATATTTGATTTTGTATTAGTGGACATCAAGTGTTTTAGGCTGAGCTTTTGGGACATCTTGCAATAAGAAATAGTTTAGGCTGCTGTTGTATTTGATTATACAGTGACCAAAATTATTTTCTGTGAAAGCCAAAGATCTGCATTATTAAAGTATCAGTATTTTTATTTGCAACTTATATTATATTGAAACTATAAAAATATAGCAAAAGAAAAAAAAAATCTTCCAGGAAATTTATCCTTTGCAGAATCAACAGCACATGGTACCTAATCAATCATATATTTAATGGCATAATAAATTCAAACTTCCCCAGTTCCCCATGATTTAAGTGTATCTAAAATTTGTAATGCTCAAATTGCAAACAAAGATGTATTCGGCTTTTGTGTTGCTTGCTGCATAGGCAAAGCTCATTGCTTACCCTCTCAAGCTGCCAGCTAGGTAGTTCCCTTAACTGTATCCTTATCCTCCCTCTTTTTCTTCCTCCCATATACCCTCCATATGTAGGCCTAGTATTCTTCGAGGAAATAAATATTTCGTCATTTGACACAATAGTAATTGGGGTCCTATCAAAAATATTTCATCTTTATAAGTATTAATGAAATTATGACATCATCTTCCTTCACGTCAAGCTAGTTCCACCAAGACAAAAATCTCTTGAATCAAATGGTTGTTCATTGTTCATCCACCAATATTTTGTGCGTTAACTAAGCATCCAACATAGTATTTAATATTTGCATAAATAATATTTTCAACGTAATCTTAAGGATCATTGGGCTGAAATATCAACCATTGCATCAAAGGTCATCGAGGCACAATACCATCGTCCCAATTTATTATCAAATTTCAGATCATCTAAGCTAAAATATCAAACTTTGTATCTAAGGCACAATACCATCATCTCAATTTATTGAGTTTAATATCATCTAAGCACATATGTCTTGTTTAGCATCCAAGGTCATCAAGACACAATAACATATTCCTAATTTATCAAATTTAAGATCAAATATCAAAGTTTACATCCAATTTGAGACACAACATCATCATAACATTTTACGGAATTAAGAAATATCTTGATTCAAATAACATATTTGCATCAAATGTCATTGAGGCACAATAGCATCATCCTAATTCATCAAATTTAGGATAATCCAAATTTAGAATCATCTAGGCTCAAATATCAAATCTTGCATCTAAGGTCATCGAGGTACAATATCATCATCCTAATTTACCAAACTTAAGATTGTCTAGAATCAAATTTCATATCCAAGGTCATCGAGGAACAATATAGTCATCCTAATTTATCGATCATTTAGGATTATCTAGACTCAAATATAAAGTTTCGCATCCAAGTATATCAAGGCACAATACCAACATTCCAATTCATTGACTTTACGATCATATTACTTAAATATAATTTCTCATTGCAAAATCGTTGAGGCGCAATATCATCATCCCTAGTTATTGAAATTAGGATCACTTTGACTCAAATAAAAAAATTTGTAACCAATATCGAAGCACAATACCATAACATCAATTTATCGAATTTCATTTCGTTTAGGCAAACTTAAATATCAAAATTTATATCCAAGTAAAGACACAATACAATCATTCCAACTATCATATGTAGGAACATATAAGAACAAATTATGCATTCAAGATCACGGGACACAACACCATCATCCCAATTTATTGAACTTATAATTATTTAGGCTCAAATAAAATTTGTACCCGAAGTCTGGAGGCTCAACGCTAAGGTGACCAAATTTTACATCTAAGGTGATCAAAGCTTAATACGACCATCATCCTCTGAATTTATCAAATTTAGGATAGTCTATTAAGCTCAAACCCTAAGACCATCGCGGTTCAAATATAATTTTTGGCATCGAAGGCAAAATACCCATCATTTCAATTTATTGAATTGAGGATAATATTTATAAATTTTGCAATCAAGGTACAATAATAATCATCTCACTATCAAATTCCCCATCTAAGTTGATCAAAGCACAATATCATAATCCTCCCAATTTATCGAATTTAGGATAGTCTACAAGGCTCAAATACTGAATTTTGAATCCAAGAGATATCAAGGCTTAATACCATCATTTTAATTTATCGAATTTAGGGTTATTGTTAAATATCATTTTTGACATCTAAGGCAAAATACCCATCATCTCAATTTATCGAATTTAGGAATAATAAGCTCCTGTGTAAATTTTGCAATTGAGGTACAATATTAAGTATCTCATTATCAAATTCCACATCTAAGTTGATCAAAGCACAATATCATAATCTTCCCAATTTATCGAATTTAGGATAGTCTACAAGGCTTAATACCATTTTAATATATCGAATTTAGGATCATCGTTACTCAAATATTAAATTTCGCATTCAAGGTCCTTGAAGCACAATATTGTCATCTCCATTTATCAAATTTAGGATCATATAGGCACAAATGTCAAATTTGTGTCCAAGATCATTGAGGCACAATACACTCATCCAAAGTAAACTTGCTATTGCCGTTTCGTTAAAGGGTCATCATGACATGCATGTTGTTTCAAGTTATGAATAAATATTCATACTGAAATTGCATTTAGGTCATCAATTTACTAATATCTCATTTCATATGAATAAAAAATTCATATTACAAGTCACATTTAGAGTTAAGAATTCATCTTGTGGTTAAATTTAGAGTCATATCTCAATTTCATATGAATAAAAATTTCATATTGCAAGCCACATTTTGAGTCAATAACCCTTCTCTTAGGACAACACGTACAAAGACAATATCTCAGATTTAATAATTCACAAACAAGTTGCCTCATAAGAATTAAAAAGTATCTCAAGCTTATCTCACAACTCTTTCAATCATTCATAATTGCCTCATATAACATTTGTTTTAAAACGTTTAAAAACTAATTAGTCCAATTTGATTTGGCAAATCAAGAATTGTTGAGTATGGCAAATTTAAGATTAGAACTCAGACTTATTATAATTGGTAACCAACTTTGCATAAAAGACCCGTTACCGCTTATTTTTCTTTGCGGTATGAAAGCTTACTCAATAAGTACTTTTGTTTGTCCTCTTTGCTTGTTTTATAAACTTATTCATTATTCTGAATAGGAAATTAGTAGCATTGTTGTCTCTCATTGTATAAAAAAAAAAATTATTTTACAGTTTGATCTATATCGTATTTGTTATCTAAAATGAAGGAAAACTTTAACTGTTTAATTTGTAAATAAAAATTAAAAATAATTGGAGTTCATGAAATTGAATATGTATTTAAGTATTTGTCTAGTCAAATATAATACATGGAAAAGCAGGATAGTGAACTATAGTATTATACCGACACATGTGCAAAGTGCACACCAAGTAGTAAATAGTTTCACTCCTAGAGGCAAAAACTTATGTGTCCCACTTCAAACCTATAGACAAAACCTTTTATGTGTAACCCAAGTACAAAATAATTTATGGCATGCTTGATTAGGTAAATACAAAACAGAGAACATGTTAGAAAATGGGGAGAGAATCCAAAGATTTTAGTTTTTTGTCCTACCTGAATGAGCAATCAAAGCACATAATTTTCACTTCACCCGTAGAAATGAAAGAAAGCTAAAAAAAAATATAATGACCACTTCACTTTTGCACATGCGACCATGAGAATAGGAAAGCTAAAAAAAATATAACGACCACTTCGCTCTTGCACATGCGACCAGGTACCGTTACTGTAGAAAGAAAAAGTAATTTATATTTACAAATAAACCTCATATGTTACTTTTGTTTTGGTGATTCACAAAAAGGTGTGTAGCCACTTAAAGAAGGGAATCTTAAAATGCTCATAACAAAAAGAGAAAGTTGTGGATGTCTTTATAATGCCAAGGAAATCAAGTATTCATATATATCAAATCCCTAAATAAATAAATCAATCCATTGATTTGTCATTTCGGCTTCCTCAACTGATCCTACATTTGAACTATTTTCCAGCTTGATCCTCAATGACTATTTCAAATTTCTGTGTCATCAAAGTTATAAAGCATAAGACAACAAATCAGAAATCCTGTTATACATAACAGATATATGTAAATTGTAAATTAAAATACCATTGAAGATTTGAAGGACTTGAATACCAACAGAACCGAGGAATTAAGCAAAACAAGCATAACACAACATAATCAAATCCATTGAATAAACATATTTATATAACTGAAAAAACAAACATCAGTCTGCGGCATTCGCCACGCAATTCTCATTTCTAAGTTCTAAAACTAGTTCTTAGGTAGCCAAGCAATGTTCATATTCCAAGTACGGACTATTCACTCTTTCCTCTTCACAATACTAAACTAACTATGTTGACAACTATAATTATATACATTATTTTTAAAAGAATTGGCTGATGACTAATTCAACAGCTATAATGAGAGGCGAGAGCTACTTTGGAAGGAAAAAACATCCAGTCTTTTGCTTAATTATTCAGTATACATATTTATTTTCTATGTGTATGCTCTATTCAGCAGGCTTATTCAATAAGCTCTTTAGTACTCAGATGAAGTCCAGCAAAGAAAAAAATATTCTATAAAAAAACTAAAGCATAAAAAAATCTAATGCAGAAGTAGAAAACTGGCAAGGTACTATCGATAAAAATGACACGAGATATGAGAGAGCATGGGACCAGGTACATATTTCAAAGGAATTTCCAAAAAAATATTTGTCATCGACTATATCAAAAATTGTGTACCTCATTACCACACTTCAAGCATGTGCACCTAATCTTCCGTTGCAAATCAGAATCAAGCTTGGTGAGCATAGAGCCCTACCCAACGACACAACCTCTACTTCAAACTCATGTTCACAGACCGATATGTTTGCACAATGATATCATAATCAGAGGAAATATATGGTAACATCAATACGGTGGCATGAAAATTGTATCAGCATAAGATCTATGATGCATAGGTATGGTACTAGTATCAGGTATTGGTACTGAGTACGGGATATGGTATTTTTATAAAAAAAAATTAAGGTACGGATACATCAATGAAAAACATTAATTTTTTTATATAACTTAACTAAGAGAGTTAAATTGTTCAATTCACAATACAAAATTAAAGTAAATGTTTAAAAAATCACAAATTGTGTTCGGTTACAATAACAAATAAACTCAGATAAACAAATAATATTATATTAATATATAACAAAATCATCAATTTCACTTGAAATAAAATAAATAAAAACAGAATACCCACAAGTATGGTACGAGTATCAGTACCAGTACCGGGTAAGCACCCAGTATGGGTACTTCACCATTTTAGAAGTACTCCATGCTTCATAGCATAAAATGCATAGGGAATGTTTCAGCCATTATTTTGTATATAAAATGCAAGCAACATCTCAATCATCTACACATCATTAATTAGAACAAAATATAAAATGACAATAGGTATTTACCTCTACAAACAATACCTGGACATATGCTTTCCCCATTCTTTCAACATATATTGAATAAAAGTCACAAACCAAAGGTAGGTGGAAGTTCACAATTTTATGCTCCAAGACTATGTAGATCAGATCAAGAAATATTGGGTAGCTGTTTTTATCAATTTTAAGGCAGACAGATTTGGTGACAGTTTGGTTTGATGAAGCCGAAATGCATATATTATTCTACACATAACTCATAATAGTTTGGAAGTCAACTTGATAACAGGCTAATAGAGTATAATGAAGACTGATATAAATTAAGACCATTTTACTAAAAGTAACAGTATGTATTTATGTAACAACTCATTCATATAAAGAATGTTATGTAGAAAGTTAGAGTTACCAGTAATTCCTTGGATGAATTTGTCTCAGAAGTCTTTCATTCTTAAACACCAGTTCACAACACTACACTGATCATCATCAACTCCGATTTTGCTCTGAGCATAATCAAGAATAGCAATGGAAAACATTTTCAGCACACCAAAAGCAATGTCAAGAAAATAAAATAACATAAGAAAAGGGAAACATGTAAAAGGAAGATTAACCAATTAACAGAATTCAATTCCAAGACAGTATTCAGGGTAACCATTAATAGTGGAATTATAACTCCTTTCATAAATCCTTTTTATAACTATAGAGCTCTTGCTATTTCTGTCTGCCTATAATTAGAACTCTTGGATCTGGTATAAAATACATCATGAACCTATACCAAAGAGACAATTGAGAACACAAGAGTAAAATAAAACAAAATACAAAAGCTAGCAAAAAAAGCATTGAAAAAAAACTGAATATGCATCTGAAATTTAAGTGACAGAATTTGCAACTGTAGATTGATTGTCAAAGAAGAGCACAATTCCAATTGCAAAACACCTATATAATAAAATATATTAACAATAACAAACATCAGGACTTCACAACTTGCACATATCCCTTCTTCCACACGCTACGTGGTCTGTGCAAACTTCAATTTTTAATTGTTAGGGTCACACTATCCATTCTGCTGCCTTCCTCAATTGGCACACTATCTTGTCCTCTGTTTCTTAGATAGTCAATTTTTTCATCAATAAGAAAAAAAGTGTCATAGTATCCTAATAGAAAGTTCATGATCAACCCCTTCAAAGTTCAAACAATTATTCAATCTGATAACCAAATAAAGTAATGTGATTCCACAGCATGTTACTAAAATAATGTGGTTTCAAAATGAGCTCAAAAGAATACGAAAATTTGGAGCTTAGACAATTAAAAGCTAAGCACTTAACTTGTAGCTCAAGCCTACTACTAACAGAGTGACTTCATGGCCTCATTAACATTCTTCTTTAAACAATATGAATGAGTGTATAACTGCCTCATATGTGACAACAGAGGGCTTAAGACCCTCTTTCATCATCTTTTTCATCACCTTACTAGCAGTTGCAAAATCTCCAGCTTTGCCAAGGTAAGAAACCAAAGTGTTATATGTGACAGTATCGGGCTTAACCCCAGTTTCTTCCATTTGGTTAAGCATTTCATAAACTCGTTCAAGCTTCTTCTTCTTACAGAACACACTTATGAGAACATAGTAGCAAGTTCTATCAAGACTGAACCCAGCCCGTTTCAACTGTGACATAACAACACTGGCATCACCCATCCTTCCAGCAATGCTTAAGCCAGATATCAAACTGCATGTAAACAATTGCATCCAGTCAGCATCCAGATCTCAACATCTCATCAAAATATTGCATGGCTTTATCAATATTGTTCACACCACAGAATGCAGATATCAGCACAGTATAGGTAACAGCATTTCCTTTCAGCTTTGTAGAACCCATCAATCAAGCAATTATATGAAACAGTGTTTGGCCTATTTTTCTTCTCAGTTTTCATCTCTGCCAGCAAAACTCAAACCATCTTCTTCCCTCCCAACTTTACTAAGTTTGTCAATCAAAGTATTATACAAGACCACATCAGGTTCCACACCAATCCTATTCTTTTCTCCTAGCCTTGCATATGTGATTAATAAAAATCCCAAAGGTTATAACACTGGATCCGTATTTTCGTTTCTTCCATCACTGCCAACAGCTTAATGATCTTTTGAATGTCTCTTTGCCTTCCAAGCCCATCAACAAGGCATTGCAAGATGCAGCTTCAACAGGACCACCCAATTTCATCACACCACCCAAGGTCACTGAGGCACAATATTGTCATCTCAATTTATCGAATTTAAGGTCATATAAACTCAAATATCAAATATGTGTCTAAGGTCATTGAGGCACAATACTGCCAACCAATCCCAATTTCATATAAAAAAAAATTCATATTAAAGGCTTCATTTAGGGTCAAAATCCAATTTCATATGAATAAAAAATTCATATTGAAGGCCACATTTAGGGTCACGAATCTATCAAATAATTAAATTTCGGTCATCCAAAAATACTATTTCAATTTCATATGAATAAAAAATTCATATTGCAAGCCACATTTCGGGTCAAGAATTCATCTTGTAATTAAATTTCAGGTCTTTCAATCATACAATCCCAATTTCATATGAATAAAAAATTCATATTGAAGGCCACATTTAGGGTCAAGATCCAATGTCATATGAATAAAAAATTCATATTGAAGGTCACATTTAGGGTCAAGAATTTATCTCATAATTAAATTTCGATCATCCAAAAATACTATCTCAATTTCATATGAATAAAAAATTCATATTGCAAACCACATTTCGGGTCACCTTTAGAGTCAAGAATCTATCTCGTAATTAAATTTTAGGTCATCCAAAAATACTATCTCAATTTCTTTTCATACGGGTAAAAAATTCATATTGCAAGCCACATTTTGGGTCAAGAGTTCATCTCGTAATTAAGTTTCGGGTCTTCCAATCATACTATCTCAATTTCATTTCATATGAATAAAAAGTTCATATTGCAAGCCACATTTTGGGTCAAGAATTATACTATCTCAAATTGTCCAATCATACTATCTCAAATTCTCAATCTCTTTTCATATGAATAAAAAATTCATATTGAATGCCACTTTTACGGTCAAAAATCTATCTCATAGTTAATTTTCGGGTCATCCAAAAATATTATCGCAATTCCATATGAATAAAAAATTCATATTGCAAACCACATTTTGGGTCAAAATTCATCTCATAATTAAATATCTAGTCATCCAAACACATACAATCTCAAATTCATTTCATATGAACAAAAAATTCATATTGAAGGCCACATCTAAGTCAATAATCTATCTCATAGTTAAATTTGGAATCATCCAAGCACAACAACCGACTTGCCTTAATTTTTATCAACCTTCTCAGTCAAGAATAATCAAGAATCATCAAGATTATACATTCTTGGATAATCAATTATAATGCGTTAATGTTGCAAACAAAAACCTACCCCAAAACATTTGTGTCAAACACAGTTTTGGAGACAGAGAATGTTTGCTCAATAGAAGAAGAGAATCAATAGATCAGAAACCAAAGGATAATGGGTTGAAAATGAAATACAGAGAGATTTATATCTCTCTTTCGAATGAAGCAAATCATGGACAGCAGAAACTTGAATCCAAATAACAAAGTCTGTGACTTCGTTGTTATCTTTTTACGGCACCAATTCAAATCAGAATTCTAGGGTTCTTGGTTGAGTTTCTTGTGACAATGGGATCACCTTTTTTTTGGCACCAATTCAAATCAAGATTTCTAGGGTTTGAATTTCAAGAACATCGTTACCATTACCGTCAACGTCGCAACGAATAAGAAAAAAAGCTTGGCTCAAAACATCAACGCCAAACACGAAGATGATACCGGTCGAATTGATTAATGCAGAAGATTGAAAATTGAGAAGGAGAAAAAGAGATATAGAATTCAAGCGATTAGAGAGGACACACCTCTGTTTTTCTTTTTCTGGTTCCGATTTCGTCTTCCGCCTCTTTATCGCTTGAAACTGAAGGAACGATATGTCCAATTGGTAGTGCCTGAACGTATTATAAGGTTGAAGTCGGTTTTTTTTTTATCGGTTAAAAACGTTAAATTATTTATATTTATATTTTATATAATATAATATAAATATTTTATTCTGTCAAAAAAAAATTATAATACTTTTTAGAGATTTTTGTAATATTTTATTGCATTCAAAATAAAAATAAAAATAAAAGTAAAAATAAAGTGATATATGTAATTTTTATTTTTGACAATTTAAAAACTAAATAATTAAAAAATTGTTATTTTCTAAATTTAAATATAATTACATTAAAGGTCGTTTATATGATGGATTTTATTATTTATTCTTTTTTTTACGTAGATTCTTATATTTTTATAAATGGCTACAATTTACTAGTATTTTTTTTTTTCTTTCTCACATAGGCATTTTACCTATAAACATTTACAATTTAAATTAGAATACTCATTATTTTTTAGGAAAAGTTGACAAAATGACGGGGAACTTTTACAACTAAATAAAATAAAAGATCTGGATATAATTTTTCCTATAATATATTATTAGAATTAAAGGATATGCACGCGATCAAAAAAATTAAAGGATATGTAAAGGTGATATGTTATGGTATAGTAATGAATTCTTATTGAGTGTTTTTTTACATCAATGGTAATTTCATTAAATAAAATCTAACAACAAATCAAACAAACATAAATATAATGTGAAGTCTCTTCAATCCACATACAATTCATATTATAAAGAGCATATTTAACTAAATAATGAAAAATTTGATTGACCTTATGTCTAACATGTAAAAAAATTTAAAACAAACATTAAAATTAATACAATCTCTAATAATAGAACCAACATAGTTGGGAGATTTTTTATGAGCTTCAACGCCACGATCACATTTAAAGCATCTAATTCCGCTATAAGCCTATAAGATTCAAGAAAGACATATATTTAGCAAATTCCAAACATTTCCACATAGCTAAAGTTTCTACTACCTTTAAATCTAATAATGAAATGATTTACTAGTAGCAACTACTACACCACCAATGTATATCACTACAACACCAATACATCATTTATTGTCATCTATTGGACCTGCTGGATCAACACTATGCTTATAACAACCACAAATACCATATGTCTTCCACTAAAATAATCATGTAAAAAGAAACTAAATCTATTGAAAAAATAAAAGAAGCAAATAGGTGGATTTAATTTTTACGGGATGAATTGAAATTTTAATAGACCTTATCACTCTAGTTGGCCGGCTTTACTTAACCCAACAAAAAAAATAATATGGATTATGCAATAACAATTCTAAATCAGGGCCGGCCCAAAGGGAGGCACCTAAAGCCCTTGCTTTAGGCCTCGTCAAAAAATAATTTTTTTACTTTAATTTTTATACGGTATATAGGTCCAATAATATATTATCTTTAACCATGTATGGAAACAAAAAAGGCCTCCAAAATTTTTTTAATTAGCCAATTAAAATCGACGCATCTATTTAATTAGCCAATTAATACTGTACCGTTTGAAGAATCTTTTAATATTAAATGCATTCATTTTCACTAAAAATCATCTTAAATTAAAGGCAATGTTTTTTTTAGTAAAAATGTCTTTTAGAATCATCCATCTTAAACTTTCCTTAACACGACAAAAAGTTTTTTCACCATTGATCTACTTCCTTATTCCTTATTCCTGCTTTGATTTTATTTTTTGTTTTGAATTTTCATTGTGTGAGTAGCTCTTGTCAGTGGCCAAAATATATTAAGGTATGTGTTTTTAATTTATTCGTCTCTTTTTCATCTGTAATATGTTAAGTATTAAGTAAATATTTATATTCTAAATTATTAATCTTTTTTCAATTGTAGGAGAGATCAATCTTTTCTATATATTTGTCTGGAGCATAAACTAAAAAAAAATTAAATGGATTAGCTTTATTATCGATTGAAAAACAATTGTTAAACGAAATCGATTACAATAATTTGATAAATGATTTTGCATCAAAAAAAGTACGAAAGATTAATTTTAAATAAAAATATTAATAATTTATTTATTAACTTTGAAAAAGTCCCGTCTGATAATTTCGCTTTAGGCCTCATAATGGGTTGGACCGGCCCTGTTCTAAATGTAAACGTAGTAATTTGTTATGTTGCTAAATGTAGCCTCACACAAAAATGAATGACTTTGTCCATTAATTTGATTCTAATTGTTGTGTTTAAAATTTAAAATATTAACCTTGAGATATACATCGGTAATCCTTTTTGTTTTATAATTAGATATTGCTCTATAATCCTTTTAATTTATTTGTGTAATGGGATATTGCTCCATAATTCATTTTCTTTGAAAGCAATACTTTATGTAGGAGCTGATGAGACAAAATCCCAAATTAATATTTTGATGATAATCAAACAAAGTTAATTAATCTTTTAATTATGATTCTAAAAATGTGTTGTTATTTAACATGTGTTTTTGAGTGTATTAATCAAAGACAGACATTAAATATAACAATAAAGATCAATTTGAGAGAAGTAAGATCAAATCTGAGAAAACAAGACTGATCTAGTTATTAAACAGAAAAACGACGATCATTCTGGTTTTCACAGCATTAATACAAGAACATTCTGATTTACGAAGAACAAAGCCTTCTTGAATTCAAGATCGATCTGGGCTACGAAAATACATCTATCTACATTACAAGTCACCAGTATCCATTATAGAGGAACATAATTATCTACTCAAGATCATTTGGACAGATTCGTTCAAAGAAAAAGGATCAACAAAGGCAAACTTAAGCATCAAGTACAAACATGCAAGATCAATCTCTAGATTGATAAAGTAAAAGGTACATGATAAGACACTACAGCCTGTGCACGAAACAGGAAAAAGCACATAACAACGGTCAAATACTCTCAGTTCAGCACTTACTCAAAATATATACGAAGATCGTTCTAATTATAAAGTATGAACATTCTTGCTTTATTACAACACATGTCTATTAAAATTATAGATTGAACAGTCTGTCTTCCAACAACTATGAGCCATTTATCAAGCCTATAAAAGGAACCTCAAGGCAAAGGAAACAACAAGAGTTCAAAGTGCAAACGATCATTCTTGAGAAACATAAGCTCTTCAATCAAGCAAAGGCTCCAACTCTTCTTCACTAGATTTAAGGATCTATTCTTTGAGTTTGTTTGGTGAAAATTAAACTCAAACAAGTGTTGAGTATAGTCTGATCCATCCAATTCCTTTTAAAACATTTTAGTTGAAACTCAACACTATAGAAAAGATAGTTTGAGTGTATTGAAAAAATCCTTTTGTATTTAAGAGGTGACTTGTAAAATGCTTTATGAACTGAAATGTAATCATTGAAAATCCTTTTAAAGTTGAAATGTGAAATATTGTAACTGGTCAAGTTTGTTGGTGGTAAAAGCAAGAACATTCTTGTTTGAACACTTTAGTGAAAAAGCTCACAAGTTGTGAGGACTGAACGTAATCCATTTTGGGTAAACCAGAATATATTGTTGTGTGAATTCTCTTTCCCTTCTCTCTATTTGTTTTTCACTCACTTAGCACTTATTACGTCGTGAAATTTTTATTGTTAAATTACTTACAAAGAACGGTCTACTTTTATTGTCTATCAAACTAAGATCAATCTTGAGTTATTTTTATTTTAATATTGAAATTGATTTTATAAAGGGAATCACAATTCAAACTCTCTTTTCTTGCGATCGACATTGTCATTTAAGGAGCAAAACTTAAATTCATGTAATAAATAAGGACATGTATTAGCTAGCATGGCAGGCGAGATGTTTTATGCAAGGAAGATATAATAAGTTTTTTCCTCGTTGTATGATATATTACTATGTGGACATGAAAAATGTGAAAAAATGGTTCTCATTGTTCTACTGGTAAAAAATTGAGAACAAATAAGTTCTCTTGTTTTTCTAATAAGATATTGAAATTTATCAAATGAAAATTGATCTCCCTATTCATAAGTTGTCGCTTACAATATCAGCATAAAAATAATCCATCTCAGGAGGTCTAACAAACATTGTAATCCTCTTAACTTGAGTGTAAAAATAATTGTAATTGTAAATACATATTCTATATTGATAACTAGATGATCAGCTGGCTTGATTATGTAAGCTACTACAATATCTTAAAAATGCTCTTTAAAGAATTGTACATTCACCGTATGTTACAACACAATGAGTAGTCAAAAGGAAGCAACAGGTACACACAATAAAGAACAACTAATTGAGGGAACATGTGAAGAAAAAACAGAGTAGGCATGGAATCAGATATGGCAGTTGAATCCCTGAGGAATACTGTATTCACTTTAACCTTTTCATTAAACACTAACCATGGGTATGGAATTTTGGGTACAGCAGCATTTACTGAGTTCTACATGATGCAGCACCAAAATTTAGAACTTCAATGGATTATATTTTCCCTCAAACAAAACTTCGTCAAAATCATACAAGGCCCTAAGTGTTTGAGAAGAAAGAAAATTTCGCCAACAGTACTCGTAACCAGCTTTCTGTGCTTCAGCATCTTTCCAACCATAGTCAAGTGCAAGATGATCACTATAGTCACGAGCAGAAAACTGGGCCTTGATACACTCTGCAAGCTGCATAGAAAGTACAAAGTAATCTTAGTATAAAACAATTCATGTGCATTGCCTTCTCTTAACAAATTTAGCTTATGGGATAGTCGGTTCATAATATTGCATCAAGCCCCTCCGTGACCATGTGATCTAGAGTTTCATCCTTGTTGCCCCATTCTTCTCAAAATATAAGTTAAATTTCAGCATAAGTTAGAGCGGAAATGAGGTCAATGCTTCAAGCTCATATATGTATTTAGTCGAATAATGTGAAAATGCCTCAAACCATATTAATTAGAAATTGAAAGAATTCAAAAAGGAAATAAAATATTAATTAGTTTATTTTGAAATTAAATAATCAAATTTATTACAAATATTTATTTTTTGTATAATAAAAATAATGGATTAGTAGACCATTCTTTTGGAGGAAAATGTTACTTAAAATTGCTCAATTCAGACTAATTACATGTGTCTCATATTAAACGTTGTTAAGGTTATGCACATTTATTATGAAAATGTCCGAGTGCAGTAACTTTTATGATAAAAATGGATGTTATTTACTAAAATATATATTTATAAATAGTAATTAGTAGAAAAATTAGGTTAGTTGAGATATAATAAATAAAGATATATTAATGAAAAAGTAGTTAATAATTCATTGATAATTTCAAATGACTAGTATATTATATGATAAATAAATATTTGTTTAATTATAGTTTTAATTATCTTATTTTATCACATTCACGAAATAGATCATCCTTTTTTAAATTGAATTTTTTGGTTCTTCAATCATCACATTTGTTGCAACTTTGGTCACAACCTAAATTTTTATTTCAAAAGTATTGATTTGACAAGTTTTTAAATGATATAACATTAAACATTTAAAGATATTACAAATACAAGTAAGTTTATATTTTTCTATCTCGCCGGTCCTTAAATAATACATTTAAAAAATAACTAAATATTATAAATACATTATTTGAAATTAAAATATATTACAAAAAGACTAAATTATAAATCCTAATTTCCAAAAACATTTTTTTATAATTTATTTTTAATT
>JBBPBP010000004.1:14125271-14135353 GCA_037974735.1 Cicer chorassanicum
AGTCATTATTTCAAAAAAAAAAAAAATCTAATTATTAAGAAATGTAGTTAAATACAATTAATTTTTTAGATTTAACACAAGTTAAATTGATTAAATTGTCTTTTTTTAAAGTCAAACACTTAATTATCAATATTAAATATTTTAAATTAAATGAATGGTATAGTTAGAGTAATAATAATAAATAAGTCAAAAATAATTAATTTTTACTTATAATAGTAACTAATTTTAGTATTTTTTTTCACTTATAATAATGTCTAAGAAGTATCAATTTATTGTATATATTTACTACTACTATTTATTACTATTTATAAAAGATTGATTAGTATTTGAATTCCTAGGAAATAATAACGGTTTTGATTTTTTTCAACCGTGTTGATTAATTAAAACAGTTGGACTTTGGAGACCCCGCGTTGTTTTGACTTTTGTTAATGGAATATTTCTTCCAGACTCATTAACATATTTTGGCACTTATTAATAAAAATCTTTAAAGGTGTTTACTACCTTTAATTATATTTGTGAAAATACGTAAAATTAGATTAAATACATTATGATTTTTTCTTGTATTTAGGTCAAATATATTTTAATTTTTTCTTAAATTTATGATTAGAGAAAATAATTTTCTTGATTACATGTGAAAAATAAAATAAATTTACCAATTTATCTCAGATTTTTTTAATTATATCTTCTTTTTGAAAAAAATTCACAAATACTTTGAAACTAATAATGTTCTGTTTTTTTATACTTTAAGAGGTCGTAGGACGGAGATGCGACCATGTACTGCATTGGAAATCTTCTTAAAAATCATATATTTTTTTTATAAATTTATCTATCAAAAATGATTTTTATAAAGAATTTATTAAAATAACTTTTTATTTTAATCATTTTTTGAAATTTTATTATACAAAACAAGTTGTAACAAATAGATGAAATTTATTAAAATAATATTTTAAGATAAATTATTTAAATTAATTTTTCATTTGAAGCTTTATTTTTTAAATTATTTTTAAAAAAATGTTATAACAAAAGATAATATACTATAAAAAACATTTTTTTAGAAAAAACTTAAACAAATGGCCATGTTATCTCCTTGTAATAATAAAAAATTTAATTAAAATATAGTTTGTTTTTAGGGAATGTAGTAAAATAAGTTGATGTTTATTTATATTTGAGTCAAAGAAATATAGATACATTTTTGTTGATAATTTAATATAGAGAGTATTATTTTTATAAAAACTAGTAAGAAAAAAAGGTATACCAACATCTTATTTATTTTTTTTAGGCGCACACCAAATTATTTTAATGTGAATAATTCACTTTATAGACTAAAATATATAATATCATATAAATATATAAGTTAAAATCAAAATGTATTTGACCTATTCAAACTAGGATAGTATCCTTTACCAGGACCGACCGTGACTAGGGGCTCCAAGTTCAATTTTGCAGGACTCCAAATTTTTTAGTGTCTCATATTTTTTTTTTTATACTGTAACTAAAATTTTTTATCTAAAAAAGTGCTAAAAGAATGTCTCTTTTTAAATAGATAGAACGTTAATATTAGCTTCAAATTAATATTGAGATATTATTTATAATTTAAATAAAATAGTTTAAATTTTTAAATTTTTAAATTTTTTATATTTGTGTTTGTTTTTGTTATGAACACAACTTTTAAAATTAAAACATCACATCCAAAATATTAAACACAATAAACGCTTATACTAGCATAAACTAATTAGTTGTTTATTCAAACAAAATTTAAATATAACGTGTTTATTTCAGCTTTTCTCAATCAATTTTTTTTCACTTGTTTTGTTTTTTTTTCTTTACTTCTTTTTCTTTCTTCTTCTTTATTATTACTCCTCTTCTAATTTTTTTTGTCGCTAGATGAATATTGCTATAACTAATCTCTATAAAGAAATAATGAAGTTACAAAATTTTATGCAACTATTTTTAAAAAAAAATCATTTATTTGATTATGCAAAAATGATAAAATTGTAAATTGAAAGAAAAATAAGTTACACAAAAACTCATTCCATTTATATATATGTATTAAGTCAACTGTATAACTTAACAGGACGGCTTCTTTTTTCTGATCATAGGTCATATGTTCAATAACCATAAAGTTTCCGAAGCACATTATAAGATCACATGATTGCTCACTTTTTCTGGGTCTCACATGAAGATCATTATATATGTATTTGATATATTCTTTGAATCTATATACTAGTAGGAGGATGAAGTTTCGTAGAAATGACAATGCCCAACTTTATAATCAAGTATTCGATATGGTCAAAGATATACTAAATAACATCCATTGTCTTTGTGTCGAAAACTTCACGAGACTTGACATATAATAAGTACGGCATAACATATTAGGCTTGTTATTTGTGTGCATGTCTTTGGGCTAAAAAACATTATATAATTATGCTCAATGTGTTATTGCCGGTTGGTGGGGTTAACTTCAACAAAAATAGTGATTCATAATCATAATCCAAATTCATTTAGCCTAGATACATCAATGCTACAAGATTATAATCTCCGTTATAGAGCATGATTAACATTTGGAGGGACCCTCTTCAGCAAACATGAATTTTCCCTTAAAATGTACCTTATATTAAATTAAATTAATGTTGAAGTAGAGTTAGAATAATCATGGATTTATGAATAATTGTACAATGATTGAGCAGATAATACCTGGTGAATTAGATTTTAAAACTTTTGGAGCTGGTGGGGATTTGCTCATTGCTGAAGAGGTTGAGACTTGTGATTGTACTTTAAAGTTAATTCATTAAACGAAAAATGTTGGCATAATTCAACTTTTAATCTCCATGTATCACTTTCCAATTTATCCCATGCTTTTTATGCAAATTCTTTGCTATCTTCAAGTTTTGTTGGATATGGGTACTTTGAAGATAAAATTAATTAAAATTTAATACTAAAAATTAACATGACATCAAGTAATTGAATAATAGTATTATATCCAACAAAACCCTTTAGTACCGGAGTTTTCACCACATTTTAGATAATTGTATGAATTGAGACCTTGATATTTTTTTTTTCCCTTTAGTAATTAATAAATCCTTCCCATCAATATTGTAAAAATCAGACCACAGAGGTCATTTCAACTCGTTTATCAATTGGTTCACAATTCTTTAAAACCAGATCAAATCAAGTTGAACTCATTTGACCCAGATTGAATCATGGTTGGTTCAACCGATTCATTTATTTCATTTTTGTTAACAAATATTTTTTAATACTTGTTTATTTATTAATCAACCGGTGCAACTGATGAATGAATATAACTCTGAAAGTCTTTTTCAGTTCAATCCAATGTCCAATTCTTACATCATTGCTTTTGATTGTCTCTTAATTTTACATAGACATATCAGTTTTTATCCAACTTGGCTGTCATCAATACCCAAAAAAACTATTTCAAATCTTGTTAATTCAAAACCAAGAAAAGTATGTAAAATGGTTAAGAAATTTAATTCAAAATCAAGAAAATTGTTTTGACCGGAGAAATCTACCATCCACCCCATCACATTTATCTTTTATCTCTCTGAGCACATGAAAAGTCTATTTTTTTTTTTCTATTTTTACCCCCTACTGCTTGATAGTCAAAATTTCAGACAATAACAAATTTTTAAATATTTTTTAAAGAATTCAAGAAAAAATTTCATTTTAAAAGTTGTGTTCATCCAAATTTTCAAATTTCTTTTAAAAATAATCTAGAAAAATTGCATTTCGGAAGTTCACATTCATTCCAAGTTTTTTAAAACTTTTGGAAAATTTGCATTTCGAAAGTTTCATAATCATCTAAAGTTTTGAAAAATTTTAAACATTTGGAAAATTTGCAATTTGGAGTTTCACATTTATCCATATTTATTAAATTTTTGGAAAAATTGCATTTCAAAAGTTTCACATTCATCGGAAGTTTCAAATATTTTAAAAAAATTTGGAAAAATTACATTTCGGAAGTTTAACATTCATCCAAAACTTCAAAATTCTTTTTAACTTTTCGAAAATTTTGACTATTAAGTAGTCGGGGATAAGAAAAAGTTTCAAAAATGATGGATACTAAGAGTGGTTCTAGAGGGTATCTCATCCACTTTTAGTGCGGGTAAATGCTACACATCATGTTCCATAATTTGATGTATCGACCACTGCTGCAAAGCTTTTGGTTCACAATCATCTACCCTATAGCAAGTGGGGTGACCTTATACAATAGGGGTTGGAAGTACATAATGGCAAACTAGACGATAACCTTTATAGTTATTTTTATAGAATTTTATATTTAGTGTGACGCTACTTATGTTCCAACATTATCTTCACTTTTTCAATAACTAGACTCAACACTATCACGAAAGGTAAATTGTCACTGCGAAACAATTCAACAATATATACTAAAATTAGAAATTTGAAGTTTTATAATGACGTGACATACTTGTTAGTCATTGTGTTCCTGAAATGCATCATCCAATTAGTTCATGCTTCAACAAACTTTTGTCTGTAAGGAGTCAAGTTGGTCTCTTTAATATAATCAATAAATACTTGGTTATCAACATATACTTGCTCAAACATATGCAAGCGCATGAGGTACTCTTACTCGTTACTGCAATACATAATGTCTTTTCACATGTTCATTACTAAGTTTTGTCTATCCTTCAAGACATACTATTTACATTTTGCTCCAATATGTTTGTGATATGAAAGTGACAAAATAAATTAACAATATGTAAAAGTACATTTAAGTTTTTCAAAAAAATTTAAAAAACTTTTGCGTATCAAAAAATTTGGAGCAAAGAACCCAAAAAATTTTGAAGTGTGAAAAGTGAATTTAAATTTAAACTTGGAGCAAATATTATGTCTAGATAATGTATTTTTTTTATTGAAAAATTATATGTGAGTAAAATTGAAAAGTGACTTAGATCCTAGTATTTGATAAAATATTTTATCTCTATTGCACAAGTATAATGTATATGCATGTGTCGATTGTATGGGTAACTAGTTAACTGTTTGACTACTTTTTTTTTATAATTAAAAAAAAAAACTTTACGATTATTTTTTAAAGTTTAATTGGATTAGATTTGGCAAAAGCAGATATGATTTTTAAACACACTTCATTCTATAAGATGAAATAAATTACCTCAAAAATTGTCTTCATAACCCAATTAGTAGTTCACATTTTATGGTAAAAAAAATTAATTTTGATATCTCTACACTTAGTCCCCTAATCACCTTTGCATTTTTTTGAAATTCCGTAATACACATAGGCAAAATTTGAGTTATATATATATATATTTTCAATGGTCAATAGTAGTGATTAGTAAATTAATGTTGTTAATATTTTTATTTGTTTTTGACATAAAAAAAATGATATTTGTTCAAATTAAAAGAGAATATCGATAGATAACATAATATAAATTTGTTAAAATTTGAAAATGATGAATCTGCGAATAAACTCACAACACCCAAAATAATAGTATAAAATAGAAATAAATTTGACAAAATTAAAGTGATCAAAATACCATGCATCCAGGTCTGCAACATTGATGACACTAAAATCATTGATTAAATTGTCCGTATTGGATCAAAGTGAGTAAATTTAAATAAAATAAACACCATAATGAGACAAAAAAACTAAACGTACACTTAGTAGGCGAGATAACAGAAAATATTGATTTATGTTAAAATAATTTATTTAGGTAAAATGATAGAGAAAAAGGTGTACATGAGATGATTTCAGATCAAAAAATTGTCATAAATTACGCATCTTTTCTAATGAAGACAAAAGAGAGTTAGAAAAGAGATGGTGGCCAATAAACATCGAATACAAATCTTCTTATCACTTTACACTCAATCATCAAGTCAATCTTATTTTTCTTAAAACAATAATATTATATAATTTGAGGTTGAACTTTACGAATAACAAAAATATTTCTATAAAATTTGAATTGAACTTTTATAAAAAAATAATTATTGTTTCGCAAAATTAGAGTTTCTAGAACAAAAAATTACTTCCATCATTACATTGTTTTTGACAATTACTAGTGGATTTGTTTTTCTCAAGAATACACTTTTTTTTAATTTATTAAGACGAGAGAATACGATCACTTACACTATTAATTCAATTAATAATTTTTTATTTTAACAATATTTGTTAATATCTTTAATTATTTATGATCTTATCCTACTTATTTATTTATTTGCAATAAATATAATTCTGAAAATTATATTTGATAAAAAAAAATAATTAATATTACATTAAATTAATATTATAAAAACGACATCTAAAAGGAAATATATCATATTAAAAAGTCTATTTTGTTAAAGATGGTCAAAGTTATTTTGTTTATGATTTTCTAACTGAAAGTAACCAAATTCAATTTTGCATTAGACTCATTTCTCTGTGCACTCAGCGCTTACGCAATCGGGATCCGGAATTATTTGCATCCTTTTCAATTTCAATTCAGTAAAAGAGGCACTATGTTAAACAGTGAACAAAAATATACTCCTTCCATTTCAAAAGAATAACAAGTATTTTAGTTTTATAAAATTATACTATTTAGTATTTCTTTAACTCCAAAATAATTGACATAGTAATTCAATCTATTATATTAATTAAAAAGTTATATAAATAAAAGTGAGAGAATAATACTTTTATTAAATTATAGTATTGACATATTTACCTTTCTGATAAATAAATATAAAGTAAAATATATTAGTTGAAAGGTAGTCCAAATAATACCACTTAAGATATTACCAGTATACATGCATCCAATCATATTATTCGTTGTAAATTTTCGGAAAAATATCTTAGAAATTAAGTTAAGAAAGTGGTAAAAAAACATAATTTAATCAAATATATACGGGTAAATAAATTTTATATTATTCATACATAAAAATCAACCTCTATTAATTAATTATATGATACAATAAAGTAATAGTTAATATAATCTTAAAAATTAAAAATTTAATTATGCTAAAACTACCATCTAGAATTTTGAAATAGTATGTGACACTACACTACGGTTACTAACAACATAATAAAAAAACAATGGGGCAGCAAACTCACACAGTGAGTAAAATACAACTGCAGCAAAAACAGGACAACAAATGGTACTAATAGTGTCTCTAGACCACGACCTGTCACCAGCCTGTAAAGCCATCATCATTCCCCTTATTTCCTCGCTTCTTCAAGAACAATCATATGCTAATCTTTAAAAAAAAAAAGTAAATAGTTTAATTTCCGACGTGTCAAAAAAATTGTTGTGATATTATTTCTATAAATACACATCGCACGCTGTTTCGCTGTTTTCCAACTAATAAAAGCTACAAATAGCTTTAACGCACACAAAAGGCGCGACTTAGAACCAAATTTGACTCCTTCACTAAATTTCCAAATTTCGAACAAAATAATTATTCATGGGTAATTGTGCTTCTCTCAATTCTACGCAGGAAGATACAGCAAAGGTTGTTATACACGACGGTACGATGCAAGAATTCTCCTATCCGGTTAAGGTTTCTTACCTTTTACAATTATACCCATCGTGTTTCATATGCGATTCTGACGAATTGGAATTCGACGGCGTCGTTTTAGCCATGCCAGAAGATCAGGTCTTGAGTCTCGGTCAACTTTATTTCGCTTTGCCTTTGACTCGGTTGAAACGCCCTTTACAGGCGGTGGAGATTGCTGCGTTGGCCGTGAAAGCTAACTCCGCGCTTAATAGGAGTGGTACCGTCGGAGACAAATGTGGGTTTCGTCGGAAACAGATTGTCATGTTTTCGGGAGAAGGGAAAGGTAAGCCTTGCCGGAGAGTGGTGCCGGAAACTGGAAATGATGTTGCTGTTAGTATTGTAAGGTCGAGAAGTGGAAGACGGAGTAATTTTGGCGGTGGTAGGGGGAAGTTTATGGCGGCGTTGAGTTCTATTCCGGAGTAGGGGTAGTTTCGGAATAAAATATGTCCGTTGGTAATTAAATTATGTTGTATATATTCTTGAAAAATATATATTATTTAATTTTTTAACATGGTAGGGATCTTTGTGTCCTTTAACGAGTAAAGGGGATTCGATTAGCTGAGTCAGAACCACTGCTTTTTATTTATTTATTTTCGTTCCATTTTATTGATATTTTGCACTGCATAGTAAGTGAATGTTCTGGTTTCACGGAGATCGATATAACTTTACAAAAGTATAAAGTATATTTTAAATAAAATCATAGTTTTATTTCACTGTAAGCATATCTTAGATTAGACAAAAGGGATACATACACATTATTTATTGAAAACTCAATATTTTTAAATTATGGTTGTTGCTAAGTGGATTTACTTAATAAAATTATGAGTTTTTTTTATTCAAGACGTATTTTATTATTTTATATCAAAAAAAAAATGAAACATCTATTATAATATGTTAAAATAGACTCTCAGATGCTATTACGACATATTATTAAAAATGGTTGTATTTCATTCGAATATTGTCATGTCAAAATAAAAAATCTAATGTGGTACATCTAATAGACACTTTTTCATCCTCCTTATTATTCTACTAATAATTTACTTTGACACACATTTTATTATTATTATTTTAACGTATTATATTGTGTAAAATTATTCATGCGTCATGAGTTATAAATTACAATATAATCAATATTAGTCACTCGACACTCATTGCTCTTCGAGTAATAGTTTTTCCTATAATTTTAACTCTCCAATTGATATATTGGGTCCTTTCAAAGGATTCTCAAGAAATATCTACATGACAACGATCAACGAAAATTATTCTATATCGAATTGGAAGACAATGGTAGATATGCTTGCATCTAATTTGTGTTTCTTTATATTTTCATTTTACATGTTTTTAGACTTTTTTTCTTTTAGATAAGTAAAAAGTGTGATAATCTATTATATTTTTCGAGTTTACATCTTTGAGTTTTAATTTTATTTATATGTTTTTATATATTTGAGGTCAATTGATGTATGTGGACATTTGGTCCAAATAGATCAATGTTTTTCACTAAATTGTACTTACATTTCATTGTTATACGTTGCAACAGATTTGTATCACCAATACACATCTTAAATTCCAGTGATTTACTTAATAAGTTATGCAATATAATATGAAAATTATACTAATATTTTCCTCACCAACTCGTTTTTAAAACATATGAGAGTCGGAGAGTATATCACATAGTTCTTTAAGTTTTCTCAGACGAAGAATAATAAATGTTTCAAGTATATGAGATAGACTTATCCTACACTTTTTATTTTTACAATTGTTTAACTTACTCCAACCGAATAAATATATAGTATCATTAGGAAAAACAAATTCACGTTATAATGAAAAATAGTTCATTTTTAGTGAAATCTATAAAATAAAACTTTATCTCACGTCACTTATTTAATCACTAAAAATTAATATTTAAATCAGATAAAAGAATATAATTTAAAATTAGACCAACAATTTATTATTGAAGTGTAAAGTTCTTTAGATTCAATTTATATGTCTTTTCTATTTCTTCTTATTATACCATCAGTGACATGAACTTAGTAGAAAATTCACATGCTCTCTAAAACTATTAAATTTATTTTGTATTATTATATACTAAAATGTATTTTTAACTTCTTTCAAATAGTAAAATTGTTTAATACTAAAAACAAAGCCATCTCAAACGCATATTTTCTAAGCAATTTTTGCATTTTATAAAACTTATTTGGATACACCAAATTAGTCCCACATTATTTAAAAATTAATATTAAAGATAATTTATAAACAATATTTGGATTCTTCAATCCACCCAAAACTTTTTACCAAAACAAAATCACAAGACTTTACATTTTTTTATTATTATATATCATGTATCTGTTTTTTATTGCAAAAATTAGCAATGTCATGGACTTTGTAGGTCGATTGCAAAGAAAAAGTAATTTTTTTTTTCTTATTTTTTAACATGAGTTTCTTTTGACTGATTCTTTAACATGAGTTTGGATGTAGGTATTTTTTAAAATCAATATTTTTGTATTGTCTAATTAAAAGTGTACTTCTAAATAATTTATAATTACATCATCTAAAAGTGTATTTTT
>JBBPBP010000004.1:14146084-14158712 GCA_037974735.1 Cicer chorassanicum
TATTTAAGAATTTTTTTTTATATTTCTAAACTAATTCAAAAGTGTAAACAATTCTGAAAAATATCAAGTTTTGTTTGATTGAGTTTTGATTTTTAGATTTTAAAAATTATTTATAAAATAAATTTTAAAAATTGTATTTAAGAACAATTTTTTTTTTTAAAAAAAAGTGTTTGGTAATATTATTTGTGAAAATTGTTTCAAAAGATGGAAAAATAGAAAAACTTGTTAGATAAATTTGTTTTCAAAATATGTTTTGAAAACAAAAAATTAAAGAATTTTTTGGATACATTTTTTTTCTTAACTATTCATTTTGAATACCTTTCATTCAATATAAATATAATTCTAAATATTTTTAGTATAATATTTATCATAGTAAATTATAAAAATATAACATATCACATAAAACAATTCAAATGATAAAAGATTATATGCACATTTTATATGTTAGGTGCAAGTTTCAATCTACAATATTCTACTTCACCATACTAAGTGTGTGTCAGTTTAGCGTTAAGTTCTTTAAAGCTACAAAATAAAATCTTTGCAGTTAGTCAGGTAGTTTCCTCTTCAATTTATTAAGAAAATATCCCCTCGCCATTTGAAATAAATTAAAACAATTTGTTACATATTCATACAATTTGTTGGTACATGTGATTCAAAAAGTCACAAATCGATTCAAATTCAAATTGATCTAAATAAAAATTATATATCGGTTCAAAAAATATTTGAATCTTCTTTTATGAAAATTGATCATATTATATTTTGAATTTCTAATTCTTTTTTTTAAATTGAACAACATATGTAAATTCTAATACTTATTTAATTTTGTTATAAATATTGATGAAGCTAAAAATCACTAAAAGGGGGGTTGAATAGGGATTTTGAGGTTTAAAAATTATGTTCAAAGTGTATGAGTTTCTGTCCTCTCAGTGAGGATGCGAACTGAAAAATGGTTTTTAAACTTTTCAAGAAAACTCAGAATAAGTGCAAGGAAATGTAAAGAGTTAGACACACAAATTTTATCTTGGTTCACCCAATGATGGCTACGTCCAGTCCTCACAACCTTGTGAGATTTTCACTAAAGATCAACAGATCAACCTCTTGCAGAGGATGATTACACCTTGTGTATTCTCAAGCTTCACCAAGCTTACAATCAACTTTCAAATGTTTTCAAGTTTAACTAACTTGAAAATTTACAGAGTAATATGAGTATGATTTGATTTCTCTCAGCTAAAACACTTTCTAATTTTTTTTTTCAAAAGATCTAATGTATGAATAGAGAAAGTGTGAAGAGAGGATGAATATTGCTTAAGATGAATGATATGATTCTTGATCTTTTTCTGCAATATTGGTGTGTGTTGTAATGAAGAGCTTCCTGCCCTTTTTATAGAGTCCTTGATAGCTCTTTCATGAGTTAAAAACATCATGACCGTTGAGGAGGATGCAGAGATTTGTCCAATGGTCTTTGTGCTGAAATTACAACATTGCCATCCAGCCATCCTTGGACCTATGCAGTCCATCCTCTGCGTAGCCTTTTGTCTTGGTCTTGTATAGCCTTTTGATTTTTTCATTCTTCAAGACTTGTGACTTCTATTTTGAGCTTGTTTGCAGTTGCCTTTCAATATCTTGACTTTGCTTTATTTTTCCAATCACTCAAGAGTGAAATATAGGGCTGCCCTTAGCCTTTTTTTATGGGATGGAGACTTGCAAACATGTGACTTCTTGAATACCAAAGCTACAAGCTATCCTCGGACCTTGTATAGCTAGCCTTGTGATTTCTTTTGATCAAATGCTTCATATAATTGTTTATTCATGCTGATTTGATCTCTTTTGATGGATTAAAAACGTTATTCTCGCGAGGATGGAAAATCTCAACTTGAAGACCCATCCTCTCAAGGTTCTGGCCATCCTCCAGCTTGAAACCTTAATGAATTAATCCAGATTTTTCTTCCTTTTGTTATAAATGATGATTAACCTGTTTTCTTATAATGATTCACTCAAAAGCACAGATTAGTATTAACCACAATCATAATCTCTTAAGTAATTTTGTTATCATTAAAATCAAATGAGAGATTTTGTCTCAACAATCTCCCCCTTTTTGATGATGACAAAATTCTTTAGATTATGATTTTTAAATATGATGATGTTAAATGTTTATGCTCCCCTTGAATCAAGTGAGTATTTAATTTTGAAAATTTTAAGTGATAAACATGATACTCCCCCTGAATGTATGCTAGGGATATGAATGAAGGACTAAAATTTGTAGGAAATTATAATTGCATAAGCATAGTCCAGCAAAACATTACATCAGCTTAATCAAAACAGCAAATCAATTCTAAACATCAACTTAATCAAAATATGGCAGCTATAGCATCAAATCATCAAAACATCATAGCATCAAAACATAAATTCAAAACATCCTAATTTCAAAACATCATAATTTCAAAGTCAAAACATAAATTCAAAACATCCTAATTTCAAAACATCATAATTTCAAAGCATCATAATCTTGACCATTCTCCCCCTGAATTTTAGGCAGCAGCAAAAAATAGAATTGAAAATGCTACTCTGAGGAGGACAGCTCTTCAGATGAGGGCGAAGGAGAGGACACGGGTACGACAAAGGAAGGCATAGCGGGAAGCTCAGGAAGAGGAACGTCAGGAACAGCTGAATGTACCATGTGTTTGGTAACCCATTCTAGAATAAGGCCAAACTGTGCAAACGAATTCTGGAAGAGATCAAAACGCCGAATTAGTCTTTGTTGATCTTTCCGAATGGTCTTGAGGAGCTTCATATGCTTAGAGATTTTGCGTTCCTTAGGGGGTAGATCCTTTGGCTGATTGTTTACACTTGAGCTTTTATTCTGGGAGCTTCCAACATTGTCCTTGGAAGGTTGATCCTTCGTTGGAGCTAAAAATGAGTCAATAGAGCAAAATCCAACAGGAACCACAGGTGGAGGTTGGGTTTGGTCAGGGACAATGGCATCAACGTGAGTTGCAGGAGGAGCAGAATTAGGAGGTATCAAGATATTTTCTTGTAAATCAGGAGGAAATTCCTCAGCCAGATTCTCAGTAGGGCTCAAGGGAGAAAATTGATGATAAGTTAGATTTAAATCAAAATATAACTCTTCTCTATCCTCCATGAGTTGAAGGGGAGCTTCTGGAGCCGTATCCTCAGGAGGAGGTGCCTGGTTAAGTGGTATGGAAAGTTCTGGAAACAGTGGAGACTGAGGTGGTGAAGGATTAACAGAATCATTTGGTGGAGATGGAGGAGGATCAATTGTCATGACTGGTTCAGGAGTGGTGTTGGATGGAGTATCCTCTGACAGAGGTTGAGCAGTGATGGATTCATGTGGTGGAGTGATAGAGGATGAGCTGCGAGTTCTTTTTCTTTTTGGGGAAGGAGGAATGATGGAGGCAGATGTAGTGAGCTTCATTTGTTTTACATTTTTCATGGAGATGGTGTTGGAAAAATGAAGTGAGGGTTCATCATCTAAGGGAAGATTGAAAAACTTGAATATTTTGGTTAACACCATGCCATAGGGTGCTGACCGTCCTAGGATTGAGGCATTTAACATGAAGCTGAAAATAATGTATCCTAAATGCAGTGGGGTTCCAGACATAATGTGGTGAATGAGCAGAAGATCGAGTTCAGTTACCTTCTCAAAGCTACCGGCTCTAGGTACAATACAATGAACACATATGTTGTGGAGGATGCGACAAATGGGAAGCAGATTCGAAGCTACATGAGGTTTGGTTGTAGATATCAGAGTGTTGTCAAGAACAGAGGTGCGTGTGATCATACATTGAGAATACCAGTTCTCAGTAAAACAGCAGATACCTTCATCACGTATATCTAAAATTTGGCACAAGGTAGCAGGGTTGATTTCCATGTGGACACCCTTTAGAATTATGCTGAAGCTGGTAAGCCCCCGTGATCCATTTATAGCAGCATAAAAGGCCCTAACTAGGCGTGGATATTGTGGTTCGTTGATGCGGAGGAAGGAAGTCCATCCTAATTGATCAAACATCTCTTCAATATTAAATCCACCTTCTTTCAAATCATCAAGGCAGATAATCTTCCCATTAACCACGGACTTATTTTGCCACTTGGAAATGTAATTTGTTTCCAAGACTGGTGAACTAAACAAATTGATAGAGATTTTGGAAGAGGAGGTTCGAGATTTTTTGACAAGAGGTTTCTTGGGCTTTTTGGGAGTGGAAACGGTAACCTTCTTTTCAATGATTTTGGCTGGTGGTGGTGGTTGAACCGGTTCAGCAGATATGGTTTGCTCAGAATCATCAGAGTTGATTACATGAACCGTATTGTCTTGAGTTACTGGCTTCTTAGATGAAACAACCCCAGACATGATCCTGGAGGATCGCCTTTTGGGTGTAGAGGATGTAGTAGAGGATGAAGCTTTGGTGGAGCGTTTTTTAGGAGAGGAAATTTTCGTACATGGTTCAGGAGGATGAGACGTGGACGAGGGTGTTTGTGGTGTAGAAGCATCATAATTCCCTTCGTCATGGTGATCGGACTCCGTACTGGAGTAGTAATCCTGAATGGATTCATCTTCTTGAGAGGAAGCTTTGCGTCTGGCAATAATTTTGGTACGAGCCATTGAGTTTGGGTTTTGGAAAAGAAGGAATATGATTGCTGAATGTTTGAATGAGGTTTGAAGGATGCAGAGGAAAGATGATCAGCGCATTAAGTAGAGGAGGATGGGAGATGAAGTGACTAGTTAAGAGAGGAGGCGTGTGAAGGTTCCCTAGGCATTCATGATGATGAAGGCGATGGGCTTTAGGCGCGTGGGAGAATGGACAGGCAAGGCCGTCTGTGCATTTAATGCAGCAGCCAAGGGGAACACGCCACGCAACCGGCCAATGGGGAGAGAGGCGCGTGCTTGCGTGTTTCAAGGAGATTCCCAAAAGAGGAAACTGTATCGTCTGAGTCTATTTCCCGTCCTCTCACCTTTCTAACTTAAAAAAACTTACGCAGCCAGTTTTGATAAATCACTTCCAAGATTAATTATAAAAATTAAACAATTAAAAATAAGAGAAGCATAGACATGATACAATGGATAAAACACTAAATCAATTAATTTTAGAAAAATTAATGATAGAAAGTTTTTCCAAAATGTTTTTGAAGCGATCCTCCTGAAGAGGTTTCGTAAAAATGTCTGCCAATTGATTTTCAGTGTCAATGAAGATTAATTCAATGTCACCTTTTTGCACATGATCTCTTATGAAATGATGTTTAATTTCTATATGCTTAGATCTAGAATGTTGTATGGGATTTTTTGAAAGATTAATTGCACTAGTATTATCACAGAGGATAGGAATTTTAGTGTACCTTAGTGAATAATCTTCAAGTTGATTTCTTACCCAGAGGATTTGAGAGCAGCATTGAGCAGCTGACACATATTCAACCTCCGTAGTTGAAAGGGCAATTGTGCTTTGCTTCTTGCATGACCAACTGATTAGGGATTTACCAAGAATTTGGCAACCTCCACTTGTGCTCTTCCTTTCGATTTTATCTCCCGCATAGTCAGCATCACAGTAGGCTATGAGATCAAGATCTGAGCTTTTCTCATACCAGATTCCAAAGTTTATTGTGCCAACAAGGTATCTCAGAATCCTCTTAACTGCTGTAAGGTGAGATTCTTTGGGAGAGGATTGAAACCTTGCACAAAGACCTACAGCAAAGACTATGTCCGGTCTACTTGCGGTTAAGTATAATAAGGATCCAATCATCCCTCTATACTCTTTCTCAGAAATTGGAGTTCCTTCATCATCTTTGTGAAGCGTGGAGGATGGGTGCATAGGTGTTCCCATACTCTTGGCTGAACTCATGTTGTATTTTTTGAGAAGATCTTTAGTGTATTTTTCTTGTGAGATGAAAATACCATCTTTGAGTTGTTTGATTTGCAAACCAAGAAAAAAATTCAACTCACCCATCATACTCATTTCGAACTCACTTTGCATAAGATTTGAAAATTCTCCACACATCTCTTCATTAATGGATCCAAAAATTATGTCATCCACATAAATTTGAACAATTAATAAATCTTCCTTAGATGTTTTCTTGAAGAGAGTAGTATCAATCTGTCCTCTAATGAATCCATTTTCCTTAAGAAAAGAGCTTAACCTCTCATACCAAGCTCGAGGAGCTTGTTTCAATCCGTAAAGAGCTTTTGAGAGTTTGAATACGTGGTTGGGCTTCTTTTCATCAATAAATCCAGGAGGTTGTTTGACATAAACCTCCTCATTTAAGAATCCATTCAAGAAAGCACTTTTGACATCCATTTGGTATAGTTTTATACCTTTATGGGTGGCATATGCTAGGAGGATGCGTATGGCTTCTAGTCTTGCAACCGGTGCAAATGTTTCATCGTAGTCAATTCCCTCTTGTTGATTGTATCCTTGAGCAACAAGCCTTGCTTTGTTTCTTACTACTTCTCCATCCTCATTCAGTTTGTTTCTGAAAATCCATTTTGTTCCAATGATGGATTTTTTCAAGTGGAGGAGGTACAAGGTTCCATACCTTGTTTCTTTCAAATTGTGAGAGTTCTTCCATCATGGCTTCAACCCATGATTTGTCACAAATAGCTTGATCAATATTTTTTGGTTCAATTTGTGAAATCATAGCCATGGTTGCTGTATTTCCTCGTAGGGACTGCCTTGTTCTTACTCCATCAGCTGTGTCTCCAATAATCAGATCTGGAGGATGATAAGTGACTGTTTTCCATCCTCGTGGAGGTTGCTGAGAGGATGGAGCAGATTCGTCCTCTTCGTTTGGACTGGGTGCATTGGAGGATGAAGGTTCATCTTCCTTTTTTTTCTAAGCACAAGTCATCAAACTCATCAAAAATAACATGCATGGATTCCTCCACAGTTTGAGTTCTAAGATTATAAACTCTATAACCTTTAGATGAAGTGGAGTATCCTAAAAACAAACCTTTGTCTGATTTTGAATCAAACTTTCCCAAATTTTCTTTATTGTTTAAAATGTAACAATAACACCCAAATATATGAAAATATGAGATGTTTGGTTTTCTTCCTTTCCATAGTTCATATGGAGTTTTGTGTAAAATCTTTCTAATGGATACACGATTTAAAACATAACAAGCGGTATTAATTGCTTCAGCCCAAAAATATTTTTCAATGTTGGCTTCATTCAAAATGGTTCTAGCAATTTCTTGCAAAGTTCTATTTTTCCTCTCAACAACTCCATTTTGTTGAGGAGTTCTTGGGCAAGAAAAATTGTGAGAAATACCATTTTCATCAAAAAGATTTTTGAAAGAATCATTTTCAAATTCACCTCCATGGTCACTTCTTATGGAGATAATTTTTATCCCTTTTCATTTTGGATCTTTTTACAAAAATAATGAAAAGCCTCAAAGGCATCATTTTTATGTTTTAAAAATAAGACCCAAGTAAAACGTGAAAAGTCATCAACAATTACAAATCCGTACCTTTTTCCACTAAGGCTAGGAGTTTTAATAGGACCAAAAAGATCAATATGAAGTAGCTCAAGAGGATGATTTGTGGAAACAATATTTTTAGAATGAAAGCTACTTTTTACTTGTTTTCCTTTGGCACAAGCTTCACAAATTTTGTCTTTTTCAAAATAAATTTTTGGAAGGCCTTTGACTAATTCTAATTTAGACAATTTAGAAATAGTGTTTAAACTTATATGACCGGCTCGTTTGTGCCAAACCCATTTATCCTTTTCAATGGATACAAAACAAGATTCAGTAGGCAAATCATCAAGATATAGCTCATATAAATTCTTTTTTCTAAAACCGGAAAAGAAAACTCTACCCGAGGATGAATGTTTAACCTCACATAGATTGGGTTTAAAAATAACTTCAAAACCACTATCACAAAGTTGGCTAATGCTAAGCAAGTTATGTTTTAAACCATCTACATATTGAACATTTTCAATTTTGGCAGAATTTTTATTACCAATGATACCGTTACCTTTTATTTGAGCTTTATCGTTATTTCCGAATGTGACCGATCCTCCATCCTTTATTTCTAATGAAATAAAGCAATCTCTATCCCCTGTCATATGCCTTGAGCAGCCACTGTCCAAGAACCAAGGCCTTCTTTTGTTGATTAGAGGATGTACCTGAGTTTGAGTTTAATAGTGACTTAGGTACCCATATAGAGGTGGGTCCTTGTGGGTTAGTCCGTCCTCTTGTGAGGAATTTTCTTTTGTGATAACAAATAGAATCTTGATGTCTAGGTTTACCACAATATGAACATCTTTTCTTGATGTTATCTGCCCTTTTCTTGGCATAACATCTTTTAAAAGTATGTCCAAGTTTTTCGCAAAAGGTGCATCTTGGCCTATCCTCTTGTTTCTTTGGAATAAAAAAATTTTCATAAAGTTTTTGTTTTTGAGAACTTTTAAATCCAATCCCAGCTTTGTCAAAAATTCCAGATTGTGATCCCATAATCTTTTGAAAAGTATCAGTGGATTTAACAAAGTTGGAAAGATCATTTTTGAGTTCTTTAACCTCTATTTTCAAAATTTCCTTCTCTGCATCCTCTTCTGGAGGATTGGTTATGACAGTCTTTTTGTTTAAACTAGAGTATTGCTCATATAGCTTTTCATGAGATAACTGCAGCTCTTGAATTGTTTGTTCATATTTTTTATTCTTAGCTTGTAGTTCCTCATTTAGCTTCTTTATTTCAAAAAGTTGGTTTTTAAGAAATCCACATTTTTGAGATAAAGTGTTTGAGTCATTTAAAAGATTGTCAAACTCTATTTCTAATTGTTCACAATTAGGACAAAGTTCAGATATGCTTACCTTTCCATTTTCTGTATTTGCCATGAGACAGAGGTTGACCTCTTCTTCCTTTTCTTGCTCCGAGAATGAGTCATCACTATCATCCCACGTGATCATCATGGACTTGTTTTTGAAAGGAAATTTTCTTGATCCCTTTTTGTTTAGAGGACACTCAGTTTTGTAGTGACCCAACTTGTTGCGACCAAAACAAGTAATCTGACTTTTGTCAGATTTTTCTTTTTGAGGAGATCTTTTGTCCTGTCCTCTACGAGTTATCATCCTCTGGATCCTTCTGGAAATGAGAGCTAGTTCATCTTCATCCTCAGATAGAGGATAGTCTGCACTTTCTTTCTTAGTAACTTCTTCAGCTCTTTTGGAGGATGAACTTTCTGTTTGGCTTGTTTTTAGAGCTATCATTTTTCCCTTTTTTCTTGGTTTGTCAGCCAGCAACAGAGGTTCATGAGCTCTTAGAGTTCCCACCAAATCTTCTAATTTCATGTTGGCCAAGTCTCTTGCTTCGGTGATGGCAGTCACCATTGGTCTCCATTCTTTTGGTAAACTCCTCAAGATTTTTCTTATCCTCTCTTGAACGGAATATACCTTTCCAAGAGATCTGAGATTGTTTAATATGATTGTCAATCTTGAGAACATTTCATCAATCGTTTCTTCCTCATTCATTTCAAATAACTCGAACTCTCTTACTCCCATGTCAATCCTTGCTTCCTTCACATGACTTGATCCTTCATGATGAATCCTTAGAGTATCCCACAGTTCCTTGGCGTTTTTGCATTCTTCAACTCTATCATATTCTTCCCTGCTCAAAGCACACGTTAGAAATAAATGAGCTTTAGAGTTTAGGAGTACCTTAGCATTTTCATCCGCCGTCCATTGTGCTTGAGGTTTCTCATCGGAGGTTGCATCTGTGTTGTTGACTCTAATGACATGATCCCCATTTTCAATAACAGACCACATGTTGTTATCTTGAGATATGAGAAACAATCTCATCTTACTTTTCCAGTGGTAGTAATCTGTACCATCAAAGTAAGGAGGTCTAGTGGAGGATCCTCCTTCAGGAACATACTTAGCTTTTGAAATTTTTTCTTTGGATCTTTTTCTCTTACACTGTTAAATGTAATATTTATAGAGAACCTTGCTCTGATGCCAATTGATAAAGCTAAAAATCACTAAAAGGGGGGTTGAATAGGGATTTTGAGGTTTAAAAATTATTTTCAAAGTGAGGATGCGAACTGAAAAATGGTTTTTAAACTTTTCAAGAAAACTCAGAATAAGTGCAAGGAAATGTAAAGAGATAGACACACAAATTTTATCTTGGTTCACCCAATGATGGCTACGTCCAGTCCTCACAACCTTGTGAGATTTTCACTAAAGATCAACAGATCAACCTCTTGCAGAGGATGATTACACCTTGTGTATTCTCAAGCTTCACCAAGCTTACAATCAACTTTCAAATGTTTTCAAGTTTAACTAACTTGAAAATTTACAGAGTAATATGAGTATGATTTGATTTCTCTCAGCTAAAACACTTTCTAAATTTTTTTTCAAAAGATCTAATGTATGAATAGAGAAAGTGTGAAGAGAGGATGAATATTGCTTAAGATGAATGATATGATTCTTGATCTTTTTCTGCAATATTGGTGTGTGTTGTAATGAAGAGCTTCCTGCCCTTTTTATAGAGTCCTTGATAGCTCTTTCATGAGTTAAAAACATCATAACCGTTGAGGAGGATGCAGAGATTTGTCCAATGGTCTTTGTGCTGAAATTACAACATTGCCATCCAGCCATCCTTGGACCTATGCAGTCCATCCTCTGCGTAGCCTTTTGTCTTGGTCTTGTATAGCCTTTTGATTTTTTCATTCTTCAAGACTTGTGACTTCTATTTTGAGCTTGTTTGCAGTTGCCTTTCAATATCTTGACTTTGCTTTATTTTTCCAATCACTCAAGAGTGAAATATAGGGCTGCCCTTAGCCTTTTTTTTATGGGATGGAGACTTGCAAACATGTGACTTCTTGAATACCAAAGCTACAAGCTATCCTCGGACCTTGTATAGCTAGCCTTGTGATTTCTTTTGATCAAATGCTTCATATAATTGTTTATTCATGCTGATTTGATCTCTTTTGATGGATTAAAAACGTTATTCTCGCGAGGATGGAAAATCTCAACTTGAAGACCCATCCTCTCAAGGTTCTGACCATCCTCCAGCTTGAAACCTTAATGAATTAATCCAGATTTTTCTTCCTTTTGTTATAAATGATGATTAACCTGTTTTCTTATAATGATTCACTCAAAAGCACAGATTAGTATTAACCACAATCATAATCTCTTAAGTAATTTTGTTATCATTAAAATCAAATGAGAGATTTTGTCTCAACAAATATAATGAGTGATTTGCAAGTATTTCTATCAGCGTTGTTTGAGGTCTATCATAACCTTGATGAACTCATGAAATTCAATTTATAAAAAAAATATTAATCTATTGTCGTTTTTATTTTTTAATAATACTTATTGGTATAGTCATAATATTATTATGAATATTAACACCAAATTTTTATTTTTTATATTATGAATATTAACACCAAATTTTTTAATTTTGAAAACTGAAAAACAATTTTATAAAATGAAATCAAACATGTCTTTAATATTTACATCTCTAAATTGATCAATATGAATTGGTTAGTCCAAAAAGAGAGTTAAAATCGATAAAACATAAAATGAATTTTGGGAGGTTATAAATATATGGGAGTAGAAGGAGAAATTTCTAGAATGATTTGATAAAAATTTATGGTTTGGCTATTGTCAAGTATAGTTCGTCTCTATATGTCTCTTGCTCGACGATAAGATATAAGGCAATTGACTCGAGGTAGGAGTTACATTGGACCAAGAAGTGAAAATGGATCGACGTCACACAGTGAAAGTCATTATAAAAAGTTTGAGGGATTAGAAGGGTCCGTAAAATTCTTATTCAAATGAAAGACTCCAACAATCACTCGTGATGAATCACTACAAGGTCCTACAGATTTCGTTGATCCGCAAAATTTTTGTGGTGATTTATTATAAGTGATTAGAGTCGTAATTTTTCAAGCTACTTGAACTTAATTACTAAATTTTATCATATTTTCATCCATATTTTAGAATTATAGATTTACCATAATTCATTTACAGTGTATTTGAAAGAGAAGAAATAACAAAGAGAAAGTAAAAGAAGAGAGAAGTTGGAAAGAGAGGAGCAAGTTCTCTTGATTGGTACACAAAAGAAATACAAGAGAGAAAAACCTATGGTTTCCACCTAAAAATCTTTTGATTCTGATGTTAGAAGAAATGGAGCAAGACAATGCATAATTTGTTGTATTCCTCTTACACCCTCAAGATGAATTATCCTTATTTTTGTTTTTTTTCGTTGGAATCCTTAGTATTGTTTGAGCATCCATTATGATAAATTTTAAAAATGAGTGTTTAAATGGGTTTTACATGGTACACGTGTATATATCACTCATTTATATTTTTTTAATAATAGTCTTTAATTAACATTCAATCACCTCAATTCAACATTTTTAAAAAAATTACTAAATAAAACTCACTAATAAATTTATATCATTATTTTTAAACAATAATAATAACAAATATTCACTCTCGGTCATTATTAAAAGAGAAAAATGACATCATATCTTGATAACTATTATAAGAAAAAATTAACTAATTTATTAACTAATTTTGACTCATTTAATATTAATATTCATAATATAATTTTATTTTAATAAAAAATATTTATTTTGACATTCAAAAAGACATTTTAATAAATTTAATTATATTAATATG
>JBBPBP010000004.1:14161698-14185466 GCA_037974735.1 Cicer chorassanicum
TGTGTTTAAATGCATTTTGATAATTATATATTATTTTTGTCTTTATAGTTAATAAACATGTTGTAATAGTATAAAAAAATTAATGTTTAAAAACTTTTTTTGAAATTTAATTTTTAATTATTAAAAATATCAACTCAAATTCGATCCGATACTTAATCTATATGATAAACATTAGAATTTGACTATCTTAAAATTATTATATACAATACCATATTATATTTTTTAAAATTATTATATACAATACCATATTATATTTTTTATTTATCTATTAAAATTTAAAAAATTAGTTACCAAACTCTCCACTGCACTCATTATAGAATATAAAGAGTATAAAAATCAAGACAATTTCTATGGTAGTGTTAAAAAAGAGGAGTGTACCAGTACTCTTAATTTTTTAACCAATAAATGTGTTATTTTTTTACACATCAACATCTATATATTATGTATTAAGTTGACCAAATGATTTGTTCCGGTTTTCAATTTAATCTCTTTAAATTTAATAAATTTCTTTTTAAATTTTTATTTTATTTTAATTGAAATTAAAATCACTATCAAGTTGAGAACTCTTTCTATTTCTCTCGCGAAACCACTCCACCACAAAAATAAATCGCTCTCACCCGCTGTCGTCCACCATTGTGAGAAGAAATATTCACAGTTCTATCACCACTGCGAGATGATCCCTCCTGTCTCACTCCCAATACGCCTGTGTTTGCATCGATGTAGCCTTAGTGTCATCGACCACACACTATCGTCGTCTATCTTCGTCTTTGATTCTTAATAAACTAACGGTGAAAATAGATGATGCAAAACGAAGGAGAGAGACGATGCAGAACAGAGGAGAGAGATAGTGAAGAACGGCAGATAGATGGTGTAGTGGAGAGATAACGGGAAGAGAGAAGAAAAATATTTATTTTTTTATTATTTTTTATAATAATTTAATAAATAAATATTAATTATTTTAAAATAAAACAAAAATATAAAATTTCAAAATTTAGTGGTGTTAAATATAAAATAGAATCAAAATTACTTATATATAACATATCATTAGACTATTAATAATTTAATTTGATAATATTAAAATATGTTAATTTTCAAATATCATGTAGAAATTTCAAAAAAAATAATTATTATAGCCTCTATAAAATGGGACTTCCTCGTGCACACATTGTGGCTGCTTATCACATAAACATATAGATCGCCCCAACCAAAACTACACATCAAAATGATTCACTATCAATTTATTTTGCTGGCAGCTCTAACCACCTTCCACATGTCAGCCAATTCAGCGGCATCGCCACCACCACCGCCACTTCCATCCACCGCGAGAGAGTTTCTGGAAACTCACAACCAAGCAAGAGCATCAGTAGGCGTAGAACCGCTGACGTGGAACGAGCAGTTAGCCAACACCACGAGCAAGCTCGTCCGCTATCAAAGGGACAAAATGTCGTGTCAGTTTGCCAACTTAACCGCCGGAAAGTACGGAGCCAATCAGCTTTGGGCACGTGGCGAGACGGTGACGCCACGCTTGGTGGTAGATGAGTGGGTGAAGCAAAAGCAGTTTTATAATCACAGTGATAATTCGTGTGTTCCGAATCATAGGTGTGGTGTTTATACTCAAGTGGTTTGGAGAAAGTCGCTTCAACTTGGGTGTGCTCAAACTTTGTGTGCTAAGGAACAGGCTAGCTTGACCATTTGTTTCTATTATCCACCTGGGAATTATGTTGGAGAGAGTCCTTACTGATTCTTCATCTAATGTCACTCTCTTTTATTGTTTTTCTCATATTTATCTTCAAGACACCAACACACCACTTCATATCAAATGTGTGTTTTTTGTCTTTTTATCGATGATTTGTCTGGTGTGCAATACGTGTTGGTGTCCTGCGCCGACACACTTGACATAATATCCACTCATATGATTACTTTTATTTTCTCAAATTATCAATGTCGACATTTATGTCTCTCTATTTGAGTTGTGAGTTTGTTGTGGCGAGCTATTGTGAATGTAGTGTTAATTGATGTGAGTGAGATAGATCTCTATGTATGTTATTGGGATGTCATGGGTTTGCCCCCGCATTTCACACATTCATGGTTTGTTGTGTTGGGAAGTTCAGGGATGTGGGAGAAAGTAACGGGTCAAATGTTATAAGATTCACAAGAGATTTTGATACCACATATCAATCCAAAATCTTAAGACAATAGGTATATGAATTACCACTTTTATATATTAAACATTTAGTCAATTTTTAGCCAATGTAATACTTAACCACTCACACATGAATACAACATGTTGTCGACAACAAAGAGTATGTCCAGAATGGCGAGATCTCGAATTCGCTACCACCGAGTCACAAAACTAATCTCATGTTACTTTGAATACGTGGAGATGACATGTCAATAGAGTATTCACTTTAACAAAGGGTTAAAAATAAATTTAAGCCAATGAATTATCATACATAGTAACCAATAATAAAAAAATCGCATATTTATTTTGATAAAAATAACTTTTCACAATCTAATTGTCCATTAAAACATGTATTTAATCTTTAACTAATTGCACATTTGAATTGACAGTGAGATTGTCAGAATTGCGGTGAATCACCACAATTTAATCAATATTTAATTCAGCAGTGGAGTGATTGTAAATGCACAGTTACCAATAAACTACGCTTTATAGGTTTTAAATAATGTGATGGAATTGGTCTTAAATTGTGTGGCTACGATGGTCTACCAATGTACAAAACAGAAACTTAAGCAAAATTTATACTTCAGAGCTTCTACAAAATAACATATTACCATGATTTTAATAAACTCATTGTTAGGTACTGAATTTGGTCCTAAGGCCGACTAATGTGATGAATGGGAGTTGTTTACATTTGGTGATGTGCTAGTTTGTTAGAGGAGAATGACAATTATATAAAGTATAGGGATAACAAGAGTGAAGGCATTGAGTATCATTTTGTTAGAAACCTTATAGTTTGAGCATAGTGAGAGAAATGTCTCTTCTCTGAGGAGATTTTGCTACGGGTTACAGTAGGTTTTCAGTCTGTAATACATCTATTTTTTGTTAATAATACAATTTCTTCTTCTTTCTAAATTTGGATTCCTATCACTCATGGTCTACCCAAACATACACTAAGAGTAAAAATAATAGTTTAGGTAGGGTCTGTCAAAAAAAGAATAGTTTAGGTAGGGTAAACTAATCAATGAAGTTTATGCTACCCCAATTTCCAACCAGTTGTTTTTATGTTTGTTTTACGTAGCTGCCAAAAAAATAAATGTGAATAAAGTTTTGTGTTTGCTCAAAAAGGTGCAAACTTAGCCATGCATTGGTGTTTTTGTGGGGTTCTCTCCTACTGCTGCTGCTCATTAACTTTATGGCTCCAATGAAATACATAGAGGTCACGTGCACATGCAGATCCCGTCCAACCATTCTTGTCTCAAATGAATCCAAAATATCTTATATGTGTGTGTGAACAGAGAAACCTCACTGTCATTTTCTCTCCCTCCTGTTTTTCTACCTGAAATTTCTAATAGTAACTTCTACATTTTTTTTAGACGGAGTGGTAAACACTAGTACTTAAAACTGATATACACAACTGTGAATTTTCAAATTCGAACCCGAGACAAAATATTCAATTTAACAATATTGATATTTACCGTTGAATTAAGTCTTACAAACAACTTTTACTTTTCTTTGATAAAAAATTAACACATTAATTATTTTTTTAATATAATAAACAGAATCATTTAAAATTTAACTGAAGATAACACATAATTTTTGTTCATATCTAAACTAAAGACAATATTATTGGTTTTCACGTGGAGATGTCTCAGCTTAAAATCTCACAGTTGAAACCAATAATTTACAATAGCTATTATTAACTGTATGTTTGAATTGCCAGTCTGACAAAATCACAATAAGCTATCATGATTTTAGCAAAAACTACTTTTAGAGCTTCGACAAAAATCACAGTTCTACCGCGATTTTGCCAAATGCCCGCCAATCCAAGCATACACTTTGATAACGTTCTGAAAAACAAGCTTATAGATTTGACTCCTAATTCAAAAAAGTACAAGTAGGTCTTTCTATTCATGAGTTGAATCTAAATTCGATATCCATGTTGAAGTGCAAAGAAATCCAATTGACTTGATTGTAACAACAAATTATTTACACTGCTTCTAGCAGAATTTCAGCTCTTCTGATAGACTACAACAATTACATATACTACAATAAAATAACATGGCAATACATATTACAGATGTAAAATGCTACTACTACACATTGCAATCAATATTAGAGCCCGTTTACTAAGTCATTTCTTAAAACTCGTGTTAATTTTATCTTGTGAGACTCATGAAGTGGATCATTGTGATAGAGAGAAGATTAAATGCTAGCTAAAGATGATGCATTTTTAAAAATAATGAAAATAATTATTTGACCTTTTCATTGTTTATGAAAATACAAATATATAGATGTTGAAGAATCAAGAGAAATCATATTTGATTCTCTTTTATTTTATATTATTATATTTATTTTTATTTTATGATTTTGTCATTATTACTCAGTATTACTATTGTAATTTCTTTTCCTATATAAACAGCTTAAGGCTGTAGTAATAAAACATGAAAGTATTATATTATTTTGTCTTTTACTTTCTTCATGGTATCAGAGCTCTGGTTAGGGTTCTGTAAACAACCTATCAGGGTTTGTGGCTCTAATCAACTAAGCTATGGCACAAAATACCCCATGGAAGGCAGCCCTTATGAGTAGCGGTGGCAGCAACGACGATGGTTTGGGTAAAAAATCAGAAGTAGTCGACAACGCCGACAGTATGGGTTTAGGCAGCGGCCCAGGCGGCAGTGGCGGCGGCCCAGGCGGCAGTGGCGGCGGTCCAGGCGGCAGTGGCGGCGGCCCAGGCGGCAGTGGCGGCAGCCCAGGCGACAATAATGGTTTATCTAACAATGGTTTTTCCAACTTTTTTGGCCATGAGGGAACTTCTAATGTCCTTAAGGTTGAAATTCAAAAACTCAATGGAAAAAATTATGTTGAATGGTCCCAAACCACAAGATTGATATTAGACGGTAAGGGAAAATATGGTTTCCTAACCGGAGAGGTGCAAATGCCTGCCACTACTGATCCGAATTACAGGTTTTGGAAATCTGAAAACTCTGTTATTATCGCTTGGCTGCTTAGTAATATGGAATCAATGATAAAAAAACCTTTTATGTTTTTGCCTACTGCAAAGGAAGTTTGGGAGGCAGTCAAAGAAACATATTCTGACATTCAGAATTCTTCTCAAATTTTTGATCTCAAATCACGATTGTGGCATGCCAAACAAGGAGATAGAGATGTCACTACCTATTACAATGAGTTGATGACACTATGGCAAGAATTGGATCTCTGCTATGATGATCATTGGAAGTGCTGTGAGGACAGTTTTTTGTTTCTTAAGAGACAGGAGAACGACCGAGTATTCATGTTCTTGGTTGGGCTTAATAAGCAGCTCGATGAAGTCCGTGGCAGAATATTGGGAAAGATTCCATTGCCATCACTTCGGGAAGCGTTCTCAGAAGTTAGAAGAGAAGAGGCGAGACAAGGTGTTATGATGGGTAAGACACCTTCTGTTGGTGAGGTTGAAAGCTCTGCCCTAGTCTCTAAGAATGAAGACGGGAAGAGAGATGGCAAGAAACCATGGTGCGAACATTGCAAACGTCTAGGGCACACACGTGATACGTGTTGGAAGCTCCAAATTGGAAGAAAAAAGAAGGAAACGAAGGTCATGCCCTCCAAGCTGGTACCTCTAATCAAGAGAAGCAGTCCCCTTCAAGCCCATCTCCTTTCACCAAGGAACAATTAGATAAATTGTACAAACTCCTTGAGTCTCAAACTCCTTCTTGCTCTATAGCTCAAAGAGGTAATTTTCCAAATACTGCTCTACTTAGTGTCACTCCCAGCCATACTTGGATTATCGATTCTGGTGCTACTGATCATATGACTGGGGAGTCGAGTCTATTTTCTTCTTATAGTCCTTGTGCAGGTAACCACAAAATTAAAATTGCAGATGGCTCTCTTTCAGCCATTGCAGGGAAAGGTTCTGTTATTCTGTCACCTGTGTTAACCTTAAAAGATGTCTTACATGTTCCTAATTTATCATGTAATCTGTTATCCATTACTAAATTAACAAAGGATATAAATTGTCAAGCTAACTTCTTTCATTCTCATTGCACTTTTAAGGATTTGAGCACGGGGAAGATGATTGGCAATGCTAAGGAGAGTGGAGGACTCTATTATCTTGACAATGGACTCGACTTCAAAGACCAACAAAAAACAAGTACCTGCTTTGAATCTATTTTTGTCTCTTCTAATAATGACGATATTATGTTATGGCATTTACGGTTAGGACATCCTAGTTTTCCGTATTTGAAACATTTGTTTCCCAAATTATTTTCTAAGAAGGATCCGTCTTTATTTCATTGTGAAACTTGTGAACTTGCTAAACATCACCGTTCTTCTTTTTCTACACAACCATATAAACCATCAAAACCGTTTGCAGTTATTCATAGTGATGTTTGGGGTCCTAATAGAATAAACACCTTTTCTAATAAAAAATGGTTTATAACTTTTATTGATGATCATACTAGAATTTGTTGGGTATATCTATTAAAAGAAAAATCTGAAGTTGGACAGGTTGTCAAAAACTTTTTTACAATGGTGCATACTCAATACCAAACAAATATTCAAGTCTTCAGAAGTGACAATGGTAAAGAATATTTTAATACACTTTTGTCCGATTTTTTTCTTGCAAATGGGGTTGTTCATCAAAGTTCTTGTGTTAATACACCCCAACAAAATGGAATTGCAGAGAGAAAGAATAGGCATCTTCTTGAGGTTGCTAGAGCTTTACTATTTGCAAATAACGTTCCAAAATATTTGTGGGGTGAAGCTGTTTTAACTGCATCATATTTAATTAATCGAATGCCATCTAAAGTTTTAGATTTTCATACCCCTCTTGATGTTTTTCGAAATTATTTTCCTTTGACTAGTGTCTCTGCTAATTTGCCATTAAAAGTTTTTGGTTGCACTACTTTTGTTCATGAACATAAACACCTTGACAAACTCGAGCCACGAGCAATAAAATGTGTGTTTACCGGTTACTCTCCAACTCAAAAGGGGTATCGATGTTTTGAACCGAAATCAAAAAGAATTTTTGTAACCATGGATGTTACTTTTGTTGAAAATCAACCATTTTTTACTGACATTCATCTTCAGGGGGGAAATTTTAAGGAAGATTCATCTTTTACGTTTGAAAACATCATTACTTTAAGTGATATAGTGTCGTCACAAAATTTTGAGACTTATATAGATGCACCAAAAGAAAATGCCCAAGAATCCATATTGAAACTCAATCCACTTATGAATGAGGTTTCGACAGATTCGGAGGCGACAATTTCAAATCAAAATCACAATGATCAAAATCACAATAATGAAGGACCACCTGAAATGCCACAACATAATGACTCAGATAAAGAGACACAAAGCAGGTTTACTACAATTGACCCTACTTGGAAGGGAAATGTCTTTGAAAGAAGAAACCATAAACAGAGAAATGAAGGACCCATTCTCCGACCCTTCCAAGATTCCGAACCAATAGATAATCCAACACATCATCTTGATACAGGTAAGTCTTCTTCTGTTGTTGAGAGTCATGTCGAGTATCCTGATATAGACCTTCCTATTGCAATTAGAAAACCTGTTAGATCATGCACTAAATATCCTTTGTCTAATTATGTGTCATACTCAAAATTGTCTTCTTCATTTGCTGCATTTACCTCTAAGTTGTCTGCTGTAGAAATTCCAAAAAATATACAGGAGGCTCTAAAAATTCCAAAGTGGAAGGAAGCTGTTCTTGAGGAGATGAGAGCTCTTGAGAAGAATCAAACTTGGAGAGTCATGACGTTACCTACAGGAAAGAATACTGTTGGTTGTAAATGGGTATTTACTGTAAAATATAATTCTGACAACACAGTTGAAAGATACAAGGCACGCTTGGTTGCTAAAGGGTTTACTCAGACATATGGTATTGATTACTCAGAGACTTTTGCTCCCGTTGCCAAATTAAACACTATTAGAGTCCTCTTGTCCTTGGCAGTGAATTTAGATTGGTCTCTTAACCAACTTGATGTAAAAAATGCTTTTCTGAATGGTGATTTGGAGGAGGAAGTATACATGGATAGTCCACCTGGCTTTGAAGATAAATTTGATTCAAATGTGTGCAAACTACAAAAATCCCTTTATGGTCTCAAGCAATCCCCAAGGGCTTGGTTTGAAAAATTCACTCGGTCGGTCAAAAAGCAAGGATATATGCAGGGACAATCAGACCATACTCTGTTCATGAAATTCTCTAATGTTGGTAAAATTGCAATTCTAATTGTATATGTAGATGATATTATTCTCACAGGAGATGACATTGTCGAGATGGAAAGGTTGAAAAAAAATTTGACACAAGAATTTGAGATCAAAGATTTAGGCGCGCTTAAATATTTTCTTGGTATGGAAGTTGCTCGCTCAAAGAAGGGAATTGTTGTTTCTCAAAGAAAATACATCCTAGATCTCTTGGAAGAAACTGGGATGAGTGGGTGTAAACCAGCAGATACTCCTATGGAATTAAATGCTAAACTTTGGGAGAAAGGCAGTGTTCCTATTGAGATTGGAAGATACCAGAGGTTAGTCGGCAAACTTATTTATCTAGCCCACACTAGACCTGACATCGCTTTCTCTGTGAGTGTTGTAAGTCAATTCATGCATTCTCCCTATGAAGAACACTTGGAGGCAGTTTATCGGATCTTAAGGTACTTGAAATCCAATCCTGGAAAGGGTTTGTACTTCAAGAAAACTAATGACAGAGAAGTCTCTATATTTACAGATGCTGATTGGGCAGGATCAGTTACTGATAGAAAATCCACCACTGGATATTGTGCCTATGTTTGGGGAAATTTAGTTACTTGGAGAAGTAAGAAACAAGGGGTTGTTGCTCGAAGCAGTGCAGAAGCTGAATTCAGGGCAATGGCTCAAGGAATCTGTGAACTTTTATGGATTCGTAAACTCTTGGACGAACTGAAAATGAAAGTTGACTCGCCCTTAAAATTGTTCTGTGATAGCAAAGCAGCAATAAGTATAGCTCACAACCCTGTACAACATGATAGAACCAAGCACATTGAGATTGACCGCCATTTTATAAAAGAAAAAATTGATGCTGGAATTATATGCCTGCCATTTGTGACTTCCAATCAGCAAACTGCTGATATCTTGACAAAAAGTTTGGCAAGACCCAATTTTGAGCGACTTATAGCCAAGTTGGGCATGACAGATATCTATGCACCAACTTGAGGGGGGGTGTTGAAGAATCAAGAGAAATCAGATTTGATTCTCTTTTATTTTATATTATTATGTTTATTTTTATTCTGTCATTATTACTCAGTATTACTATTGTAATTTCTTTTCCTATATAAACAGCTTAGGGCTGTAGTAATAAAATATGAAAGTATTTTGTCTTTTACTTTCTTCAAACACTATTAGAGTTCTCTTGTCCTTGGCAGTGAATTTAGATTGGTCTCTTAACCAACTTGATGTAAAGAATGCTTTTCTGAATGGTGATTTGGAGGAGGAAGTATACATGGATAGTCCACCTGGCTTTGAAGATGAATTTGGTTCAAATGTGTGCAAACTACAAAAATCCCTTTATGGTCTCAAGCAATCCCCAAGGGCTTGGTTTGAAAAATTCACTCGGTCGGTCAAAAAGCAAGGATATATGCAGGGACAATCAGACCATACTCTGTTCATGAAATTCTCTAATGTTGGTAAAATTGCAATTCTAATTGTATATGTAGATGATATTATTCTCACAGGAGATGACATTGTCGAGATGGAAAGGTTGAAGAAAAATTTGACACAAGAATTTGAGATCAAAGATTTAGGCGCGCTTAAATATTTTCTTGGTATGGAAGTTGCTCGCTCAAAGAAGGGAATTGTTGTTTCTCAAAGAAAATACATCCTAGATCTCTTGGAAGAAACTGGGATGAGTGGGTGTAAACCAGCAGATACTCCTATGGAATTAAATGCTAAACTTTGGGAGAAAGGCAGTGTTCCTATTGAGATTGGAAGATACCAGAGGTTAGTCGGCAAACTTATTTATCTAGCCCACACTAGACCTGACATCGCTTTCTCTGTGAGTGTTGTAAGCCAATTCATGCATTCTCCCTATGAAGAACACTTGGAGGCAGTTTATCGGATCTTAAGGTACTTGAAATCCAATCCTGGAAAGGGTTTGTACTTCAAAAAAACTAATGACAGAGAAGTATCTATATTTACAGATGCTGATTGGGCAGGATCAATTACTGATAGAAAATCCACCACTGGATATTGTGCCTATGTTTGGGGAAATTTAGTTACTTGGAGAAGTAAGAAACAAGGGGTTGTTGCTCGAAGTAGTGCAGAAGCTGAATTCAGAGCAATGGCTCAAGGAATCTGTGAACTTTTATGGATTCGTAAACTCTTGGACGAATTGAAAATGAAAGTTGACTCACCCTTAAAATTGTTCTGTGATAGCAAAGCAGCAATAAGTATAGCTCACAACCCTGTACAACATGATAGAACCAAGCACATTGAGATTGACCGCCATTTCATAAAAGAAAAAATTGATGCTGGAATTATATGCCTACCATTTGTGACTTCCAATCAGCAAACTGCTGATATCTTGACAAAAAGTTTGGCAAGACCCAATTTTGAGCAACTTATAGCCAAGTTGGGCATGACAGATATCTATGCACCAACTTGAGGGGGGGTGTTGAAGAATCAAGAGAAATCATATTTGATTCTCTTTTATTTTATATTATTATATTTATTTTTATTTTATGATTTTGTCATTATTACTCAGTATTACTATTGTAATTTCTTTTCCTATATAAACAGCTTAAGGCTGTAGTAATAAAACATGAAAGTATTATATTATTTTGTCTTTTACTTTCTTCAATAGATCACTTCATGAGTCTCACATCTTCTTTGTTAACAAATAAAATTAACACAGGTTTTATGAAATGAAAATACAAAATATTTTTACAAAGCAAACGGTCTGTTGATTCTACCTTGTCAATTTTGTACAAAAGAATGCATAACAATTGAGCTACCAAATAATTATTTTACCAGCTCCTTAGGTATGAGATATCGGAAAGTAAAGTTGTGCGGAATCCATTCAATGCTCTTCGCAGATTTTGCAAGATGAAATTTCTTAACACTCTTTCTCAGGGATTCAGGTAGAGAATGTTGGATCATCTCTATAACATCAGCATGGCACAAACCCGAATCCTTGGAGAATGAATCTACAATCTTAGGTAGAAGTATTTTCTGGTCTTTGCGTATGCCGAAGGTGGCTCTAATGTACTCTTCCTTTGCAACTTCTAGTTCTTGAAACACCCTCTTCGGTGTATATATGCGTACCTGTCATAAGCTGATTATGTTAACTACTGATATCAAATGAAAATCAAATGCATATATGAGAACTGAGACAAGTACCGCCGGATCAGAGTAGTTTCCTGAACAAAGTGCAAAGTGTAGAAGAGGCTCAGGCTGCTCAATTGCATATGCTTGCCGTCCATCTCCAGCTTTGAATTTCATCTTCGAAGAAAAGAACACGCGGAACCACTACAAGAGGAAGCAAGTTAAAAGAAGATCGCAGCGCAATAGGAAATTTCAAACTAAATACTTTGTATATTGAGTGGATATTTCAATTATATTATTCTATATATGGCACAGTAACACACTCATTTTATTTATTTATTATTTATAGGAGAAGGGTCGAGATTGTTTGTTCAACCTGTGCAGGACGAGACATTCGACACCCGAGTATAGTATTCTGTATTGTGTCTGCACTGACTGTATGACCACCGATATTATATGCAGCCTGTAAAGAGCAATACATTGAGCATATCAGCTATAACAGATATAGGTTGAGTTTCATACTCAAATTGACTAATAAAGATACTATTGGTTTTTACCTTTAACAGAAGAAAGACTCTTTTCACATTGTTTTGTGGAATTCCATAAGCTAAAAAAGCCTATTAGAAACCAAAGAACATATTCTAAACCAATTAATCAAGTGAGAGAAATGAAATGTATTAAAGGGTAACATAACATAGTTTGGAGATTAATAATTACATGCATCACTAAAGCATTGTGTACATTGATCCAAAAAGCTAGCTTCTCGTCGTGTTTCAGCTTTGCAGGATTTACTTCTTCTAGTTGACAAATAAGTGACCTGAAACAACATAGAAGTACATGACCATTATAACTCCAATTCTCCAAGGCACCAACGAATTGCACTTTGTGAAAGCTTCATGATCATAGTTCTAAATTGTGGTCTGCAATCGTAATTGCGGCCGCAACATGTAGGTTTAAGAGGTCTCCACAACGACATAGCAACCGCAATTGCAACCTCATTCGTTTGCATTTTGCCACAATATCAAGGTTCACAGCATAACCATAATCACATTTTAGAACCATCTTCATGATAATAACTAGACTCACCTGAAATTCTGGAGCAACTTCTCTGTATCACCCAATTTCTGATTCTCTTTATAAATCCATGATACCTCAACCATGGCGCTATAAGGGCCACTAAACTCCTTGAGTCCTTCAACATGAAAAGGATTTTCTAACTGTACATCGAAAGAGGAGTTATTCTTGAACCCTGGACTCCACATATCTCCTTGATCTCCAATAGAAAAGGCACTTGTCGAAGAACTCGGAGACGAAAGGCTGGGATTTGTTACTGGTGGGTCTGCAAGTTTATAATATATAGCTGATATACATTTAACCATATCCTCAGAAAGCCTATTAGCTGTCTCTGGAATATGATCGGATATTCGGGTACCGAGATGTTCTGCTAGACTGATTATTTTTGCTGAAGCGTCAACATTTTCGACGAACTATATAAAAGAAATAGAATCAAAATCTAATGAAGGCCTATAAAAGTATCATTTTTCTGCAATTAATGCGGATATAGTAGCAAAGTGAAATGGAAATAACATAACTTCATAATCAAGTGAATATATGCTTTCAAGTTTCTTCTAAAATGAACAAAAAATATTTGTTTAACTGAGAGCCAACGACATATTAAAACAGGTAAAGGAATTTTTCATGAAACATGATTTACCTCCGTCGTGGGCAAGGGTTGGGAGTGACAGGCGCGTAGAGAATCAGTGGAAACTTCTTCTGGAGGTGATATTCTTGCTGTAAATGCTGAATATTGAGATAACGAGGAATGACAACGATGTACACCAGAATCTAAATGCTTTTCATCTGGATGATTTACACTGTGTTCTTTCTCTGGAGTCTCAAGTTCATATCCATTACATTCCTCTTGAAGAGTATGAAGCTCATGATCAAAGCATTGTACAGCAGAACATCCTCTTTTGGTTAAGACCTCAGGTGGAAAAACTTCAAGGAATCTTGCTATAGGTGTTGTTAGCTGAGGAGACTTTTCGCTTTCGCTCATGGTAGATGGTGTCACGGGGGTTAGTTGTTGTTCGAATGCTTTACGGTACAAGGACAGAAGATGTTGTTCCAAATATACAACTTCTAACTCTAAGACTGCAATTTCTTTAATTAATTCCATTGTTGGCTGGAGTGAAAAAATACCTTATCAGACTGAAAGCAAATGCTCTACATGTATGCTTGCAAACATTTGAAGAAAAAAAAATAGTACATTAATTTTGGATATGTCATACCTGTTGATAATAATTGGTTAAAAACTATGACATCAGAAGAAAATTCACATTCTTTCACTAATCTTATTAAGATTGAACTTGAAAAGAAAATGTGGTTGAATAACTGGAAAAACAAAGATTTTTAAAATTTATTGAAGAAATTCCAAACCTTGGGTACTGTCATGTCATTTGGATTAACAAGAGACATAGGTCTGTATCCAAGTGCCTTCTCTAACGTGCACCGGACCTTAAACTGGTCTTCTAGTCTTTTCTCCAATTGAAGAATCTGTCACAAAATAGACATCAATATCAGGTATGCCAAGTATGTCAAACATTATTCATAGGGGTTTGTTAGAACTATTATTAAAACAAAATGACTGATTGAACCATACTGCAAAAAACATGGCTGCATATTGTAATTAAGTAATTAACAGTTCAAGTGCCTTACCTCTTGCTTCAGAGTATGTCGAACATTATTAATAGGCGTTTGTTTTTTCCGAGCTTCGCTGCATTCTGTGACGTAACCTGAATCCTGGAACCAGATCAAAAACCATACTTTAGGCATGAAAATCTTGCTCATCCATCCTATAATAAATGTTGCAACAAAACAATAATAAAAGTTTCGGGCTGCGCTTGGCTTTCATGATACCAACTTAACTAAAAAAAAGTGATGACATTGCAGCACCGTAATGCCTAAAAATGCATTTATAAGAATCATACCTTAAAATTCCCAAGTTAAAAAAGCTAGAAAAAAAAATGATGACACTTGTACATGAAAAAAGTAGGGAAGTGATTTATGATACCAGCTTTGTTTGATCTGAAGTCTCAATGCTATATGGACTATTATCCTCCACAACTGTTTTCTTATCAGGAAAGCTGCAATATCAAAAACAGTAAAACATAATTAATACATGATAAGTTATTATTCAGTCACATATATATAAAAACTGTATTTTGGGGTACCCTTTCTAGAGTTATTATGAACCTTCAGTTACAGTTTCAAAAAACAGCTACACCCTTCTCCCCATATAGGTATACAAAATAAGACCCAAAAGGAAGAAAGAACAAAAACAGAGAAAACTGACATAAAATTGAAACCATTATTTTCCATTTTTTCAGAAAAATAAGAAACCCAAATGAATAAATTTCCACAATCAAGAGAAAAAAGACATAAAGGACCAAACTTTAAGCAACATAAGAACCTGAACACATTAAATAGATTATAAAGTAGCACCTCTTTGAACGTTTGTGCCTTGGAATTAAACCTTCAAGCCCCATTCCTAAAACCCATCATCAGAAATCAAAGTTATTTCCAACAACACCAAAAATTGTTAAAAATGGGAGAAAATAAGTGAAAAAACAAAGTACCAGAATCTTCACTACACTTGACTTTTCTTGTACTCTGTTTGCATTTCAGAATACAAAATAAAAGCTCCCTTTCAGTTTGATTGCAGCTAAATAAAGCTTAAAACTTAAACAGAACTGTTAATGGGACTGTGCAAAAAGATAACCAAACCAAAAGCACTTATGTAGAGTAAATAATGAAGGGTTTTGACTAATGAGGCTTTTTCTTTTTTACTAACACTCCAGTGATTAAATGCTATATGATTATAGTGTTTTGCTATGCTCCTTAGGCTTTTGTAAAGGTTTGCCTTTTGGCAAATGTCAAAACATCCAAAAGTGGAAAAATAACCTTATAAAGGCTCTAGAGATCCAAGGTTGCTACAGAGAAGAAGAAGAAGAAAAAAGACACTGGTTCAGTCTTATATATTAAAAGGGTTTTGAAGTGGCCAACTTCACTATCTTCAACAAGACTATTTTGGGCTAACAATCTCAGTGGAACTGGTACAAGATTAACTAATTTGTAGTCATTTATTTTTTATAACAATTTTATAGTAATTTAATAGAAATTAAGGTACAAACTCAATGAGTATATTGAATTTTTAAAATATATTTTATTGGCGGTTTATATGGACCATGTATAAAAATCATTTAAAATTTTAATTTTGATTGACGAGATTTTTCGAAAGTATACTTTAGTGTCTTTGTCTTTATACTTGATATAATGATCTAATTGATGTCGTTTCGACGAGTTGAATTTTGATAAATATATTTGTTTTTATTTTTTATTTTTATCGAACTGAATTCAATCGAACTACTGTCTCAGTCGTTAAGACCTAGAAAATAGTTATTAAGAGTAACATGAATCTTCGATAAAGTTTCAGATAACTTTTAAGCATATCAATGATGATACACGATGCAGATGAAAAAATTTATGTTTATATAAAAAAAGGAATTTAAAATTGTTTAATACCACATAAAAGAAGAATTATAAAATTTTAAAATAATAGATAATATTTTATTTGTTTTTTTTAATATTGTCATAATATTTTTTTTTTAGTTTTAACTTTCTAATTCTCAAAGAAAAGAAGTTCTAATAATTCAACATTTAATTAAACACTCAAAGAAAAGAGGTTTTAATAATTCAACATTTAATTAAATTGTAAATAAAGTTTGATCAAATTGTTTTGGTTAGTATTTATATTATGATTCTCCTAAACCATTCATCTATTAGTAAAAACTCATTAAACATTTGAGTCCAATTATTTAATCTATTGACTTAATACCTTCAAACAATATTATTTTTTGCATCTATCTTATTTAATTTTTCTTCAAATAAGTAAGTGTAAATAAATAGTTGTGGAAATGTACAACGGAAAATTAGCCAAACAATGTAATGTGGAAAAGTCTTTTCCCTTTTGGCCTAAACAAAGGACAAGGCTAATAATAAGTATGTGTTAGTTTAGTTCACAATCTACATAATACAAAGTTAGCCAAATTATACTAAACGTACAATATCTTAACATTTTCTTATCCAATCCATTTAATAATTAATGTTCGTGTCTTTTAGTTTCATTGTGTGCCTCATATGCTATTTTCAATCTTGTATCCAATATTTTTTTTAGTTTTATCTTTTGAATTAGAGGATTTAATTTATTTTCATTTGATTGAACAATTAAAAGCTTTTATAACTTTTGTTTTGATCTATTTATGAGTTAGTACACATCTAAAACTCAAGGCATTTTTATGAAAACATAGAAAATCACTGAAGTAGAGATAGAGACATATCCATTGACTTGCATATGCATAGCAGGTTTTTTTTTTTTTTGAATGAACTCTACTCTCGTCGACAAAGCAAGTAAGAGTTGGTGACTATCCTCCACCATATATGTCTCCTTTTGCATCTGTTTTAATCATTAGCCAATTGATTTGATGTAACAAATAATGGATCGATGGAAAATTGAAATAAATTTTAGATAGTATCGTAGTAGTTTGTTTTTTGTTGATGATGAAATATTGATTTTGACCATGCTACAATTTGTGCCATTTATTTTTATAGGTACCTTGGACTAATCTGTATACAGTGTTGGGAAGGCAAGGTTGGCGATTGTTATATCTCCAAATGAGTTTTGGTTTGTAGTAGGTTGATATACTTTTTTATAATAAAAAATATTATTAAAGTGAGGGTAACGTTGTGTAGTAAATTTGAATTAAAAGTCTTATATTGTTTAGAAAAATGACTCTTGAGCAATATATAAATAAGATGACTCATAAATTCATTGGTTTAAATTTTTTGATTAAGATGTAGTGTCCAACTCACTTGTGTGATTACTCTTAGTCTAATGTGGATAATTCCCGAACGCTCAGCGACTCAGTGTCTTAAAATTCAAACTGCAATTGAAAATGTTGATTGGTATTGACGAAGACATGAATTCATTCAAAACCAAAACTTGTATGCATAGCATCATACATACTATAAAGAATACTTCCAAACTTGGATTTGATACACTAACTGCATCACGTAGTTTTTTATTTGAATTGCTCGATCTCAAATATATTTTACAATTGTGAAATTGGAATTATTTGATTTTAAATTAATGGTTGAGATTAAAAAATGCATGAAACCTCCTCTTACAACAAATCCTATTCCCCAAACTTATTTGAATTGCTTCATATTAGGGATGGTACTTGTAATGTCTAATCCATGTGTATCATGAAAATGGCATTTAATTTGCATATAGAGTGCCACTAGACAACTAATGTTTAACCAATAATGAGGAAACAAGTGACTAGGTAACAAAATAGACTAAGTTGCAAAGAAAGAAAAGCAAGGATTTATCTAAAAAGGGATGAAAGGTAAAGCATAAATAGGTTGTATTTTGTGGAGTTTCTCTTTGTCTAAATGTTTTTGGTGGAATTAGGAGATAAGCATATTGTCTTTCAACATCAAAGAAACTAACGGTCATCACATAACCACAAATATACAAAATATGTTAATCAATGAAACTTTACCCAAAACCAAAATATATAAAAAGAAAATGATGGGAGTGCGGTAAGTGGCCAATTATCACTTTTTTGTCGTTATATGAAACTACTAATAAAAGAAAGTTCCTTTTTTTTCTGCACATTTGCTGAGACTTAAGACAGAGAAAAAGAGAACCAAAAAGGGAGGGGGAGAGCTCATGGAAAAGCTGAAAGATAACTGATGAAAATCTGGGAGAGGAAATAACAAAGAAAAGTTCACATGCACAAAAATTACCTTATGATCTTATATTTTATTGAAAAAGAAAAGAGAGAAAGGGACACAACAATGTAAAATATTTTTAATTTTAATTTTATTAATTAAAATAAATAAATTATTAATTAAACAGAAGATATAAATCTGACTTAATAACTAAAGTGTGAAAGTCAAGGAATAAAGTGAATAGGAGATGGCGAATTTGATTTACATCCTCAACAAAACATTAACATTAACTGTTGTGAAAAAAATTAAAATAAATAAATTATTTATCTTTCAAAATAAAAAGTCGTATATTTACTCAATATTCCATTTGCATTAGTTATTATTTAGCTTTTAACTGTTAAAAGAATATATATAAACTCTTTATTGGCCAAATGAGTCTTAATTTTTTTTATAGATAAATATTAATAGTTATGTTAGTTTTAAAATTTGAATTGAATTTTTAAAGGGCCTTTAACTAACCAACTGAATTGTCGCATTGACGTGTCCCATAATTAAAAAAAAAATCTATAACAAATAAACTTCTTATCTTTGTTTTCAATTAAAATTAAGGTTAATTGTGTTGAAACTATAGCAGAAAGTACAATGAAAAAAACAAAACCAAGAAAGTTTTCAGACAAAGACCAATAAACAATTCTTTGATAAGATTAACTGTGCTGAAATGAAACATTATTCGTTCAAACAACATTATCTATTTTCCTGATATAGGAGAATATGTATAGCATATGGCATTGCTTGTAGCCTTGTTGGGAAAATGACAAAGTATTCTAACAATCTGAAACATTATCTAAACAAAAAAGGGAGAGACAAATTTTGTAGAAGTATTACAATTAAGTTATTTTCTTAATGGAGTAATTAAAACAACAACAAAAATGCAGCGCTTTTTCTTTGGAGATATCTCTTATTTTAAACTTCACAACATGAAGAATATAAATTTATGGTCCCAATACATAAACAAATAAAACTTCTATTTTATCTTACATTTAAACCACTATTTTAGTTATTTTGTTTCCTGATCTAGCAAAAAAATTCAGATTAATTCTCAAATCATTAAAATAGTTATCGAAAGATATAATTTATTATTATAAAAATTCTTAAAAGATATAATTTACTATCAAAATAGTCTATAACCGTTATAATGTCAGAGACAAAATTAACTAACATTTTTATGATTTGAGAACTAATTTGTATATTTCACCGAGTCAAAGATCAAAATAACAAAATCTTATATTTTTAGAGACTAAAATGATGTTTTACTCTTTTATCTTATATTGAAAATTCCATTACAATTTAAAAGGGCGATTTCCAATGGCAGAAAATACAAATATATATTATATTAGGAAGAAAAATATGTGCAATATTATATGGTTCATATCAAGTGAGAGGATCGATTTTCAAATCAATCTGATAGATATGCTTTTTAGATATATGCGCTTATGTAATAATCGAAAAGGTCTCATAAAACTCAATAAATTCAAGATTACAAAATATAGCATACATAAGTACTTCATACAAATTCCAACAATGAACAATTTTGTATGAATTATTGAAATATTGCAAATTAAAAGTTATTTCACATATTCATATAAATTCAAATGAATCTTGAAATAAGTGACCATCTTTTGTCGTTCTTCCTTTCATATTATACTACTGTTGTGTTACGCTTGATTTGGTAAAAAAATAAGAGACAATAATTTTTTTTATTTTGTTTAATTTAAAAGTTGATAATGAGATTGGACAACACATAAATAAATGATTAGACAATAACAAGAATTTTCGTCTCACTAAATCATGAGACAATTTTTATTACAAGTATAAATTATCTAAAATATTTATTTTATTTTCTACTAAAAAATTATTATCTTTTTCTACTATTTCATGTGTCTCTCCCTCTTATCTCTCTATTCTCTCTCTCTCACTTTCATGTCTCTCTTATCTCTCTCTCACTTTCAAGTCTCTCCTGTATCTTTATTCATTTTTATGTATTTTTTCATGTCTCCCTCTCTCTATACTCTCTCAACATCTCTCTCTACCCCCTCTTATCTCTCTATATCTTTTTTCTTCTCTCATTTATTAATTTCGCATTCAATCATTAATATATATTATATATCAATAAAGAATATTATAGTGAAAATTAAATTATTTTTTTGTGTGCATAAACATATCAAACAAAATGCAGTATCAAATTTTTTCTTTTGTGTATCGACTATTAAACACGGTGGAGTACAGAAAAAATTGTTATGTAATTTGTAATGGATTGTATTAATCTATCTAGTACCTATTATTTTGATAATCAAATGCACCCTTAGTTAATACTCTCCTTAATTGTAATTCCCTTTTAGAAAATAAAAGTTGACAAGACCTTTTAGAAAATTTTGTTGTTCTTAAATATAAATTCATTTGCAATTTACTAGATGCATTTATTGTTCCTTTTTGAAATATATCTCTTATTAAAAGTATCAATTTATTTTCGAAGATGAAAAATTAACTTTGAATATTATTTTCGGTTTAATTTAGTAATAACCATGCCCAAAATGTACGCATTAATTTCATTATCAACTTTTTTTAATATATGTGAAGTGAAATATGCAATGTGTGTTTATAAAAATAGAAGGATGTAGTATTCACTTGTTTTCATTTTTTTAAAACAACTAAAGAATATATTAAAACATATTTGGAGTACAAGGTGTACTAAGAAACAGATGTCATATTCATATAGTTGATAATTCAAATGTCAATTGATTCGTGTTCCTTCTTTTTGATTGATTTTTCATTTTTCATCAAAAAGAGGTGATTTATGACCAATTTTAGATTCAAAATCACTCATCTTGATATTTTTTTAATCTTTTTTTATTCTCTTTTATCTAAATAAGTTATTTTTATATAGATTTAGTTTTTCTTTGTGTTTTTTTGTGGTTTCATCATCTTAGTGCGGCATTGTATTTGTTGTTCGTTTTGGTGTGACATTTTGATTTTCCGTCTTGTTGTAGTGTTTTTTTGGTTTAGATTGTCAATTAGCTTCGATCAAGAGTGCAAATTCAGTCAATGACTTTGACGTCGTCAACATTACTGTTCTAGTGTCACATTTCCGACATTGTGTCATTTTATGCTATTAACATGGCTGTTGTTAGTTTGTTTGTAGTTTACCCTTTTCGTTCTTAGCGATTTTGAATTATAATGTTTTCATTAATATAATTTCTATCAATTTTAATGAATGAGTACCGTTCTTTAGTATAAAAAAAATGAATCCAAGATACAAAAGTTTAATACAAATAGCCAAAACAAAGAGACACCACATTCTAACTCAACCAACATAAAACCTACATCTCTTGAAACACATATTACAAAATTAAGTCCCCCATACACACCAAGAGTTTTATGCACCAAGAATTGATATCATAACAAAAGTCTGCAACCTTTGTTTTAATCCATACCAATCTTTTCAAATAGAAGAGATGCGTTGAACTCAACGTGATTGAAAATAATTGGATTATGCAATTTTCAAATAGATTATATATACATAATCTAAACAGTCCCAAAAATAGAATTATCTCCTTTCTCACGTACGCATAGCCCCAAAATTGATGAGTATGCGTCTTTACGTCATTAGTAAAAGCATATTGTATCCTAACCACTGTAAAATTGTTTCTCATACATATTCAAAGCTCAAACACAAGAAAAAATGTTGGACTGATTCTTCTTCCTCACACCTTGCAACACACACATTACGACCACCGAGAACAATGCCCCGAGACATTAAATTATTTTTGTTTACGTATCAGAAACAACATTGCTATTAACTTTTCACTATATATAAGACTTTGTTGCTATTATGAATTCCGCAGTTATATGTGATTTTATAGTGGTATTTATTATATTTTATAAAAAAAATTATACTTCTATTTTTAATATTAAATACTTAGTAAATATAAACTCATTTAGTAAACATATTTAGTAGGAGTATAAAGAGAATAATGTGTATATTTATATCTTGATTTCTTAAAAAAAAATAAAAGTTTATGACAAAAATTAAAGTTTAAAAGGACCAAAAATTAAAGTTCAATATCATTTTTTTTTATAATATCATTAATTATTTATCATTTCATCCTGTACATTTCTCTCTCTGTAATTAATAACTAAAAGTATTATTTACAAATCAATAATCAATAATCAATGTTATATTAAATTTTGAAAACATGAAATATAAACAAATTTTTCTTATTAAGAGTATTGATTGTACTTTATGATTACAATGAATTAGAAGCGACATTTCAAACAATACATCTTGTTGCTCAAATCATTAGACCATGAGTGCCCAAATCAAATTGTTGTGTTCCAAAATGTGAATTAGATATTGGCTGGAAATCTGGCTTAGCATCAATCTAGGTAAGTCTACTATCTTGAGTAGGCAACACCTAGATCCACAAATTGTAGTGACGGGGGGAAGGTACATTTATCGTAGTTTAAGTTATAATGTTTTAGAGATTAATAAATTGGGTCTCAATATTTTTAAGAGAAATGAATCTTCGTTCTTAATTTATTTTGTTTTTGTTTTGATGAATTGAAAAAGCTCAATGGAATACCAATTATGCGACAGAAAAAGACGAACTTTCCAAAAACGTTTGGACAATACAGTCAATGCCAATCATATGAAACAAGCAAAAGGCATCTTACTTACTCTTACTATTCTCTTCTCTTTTGTCCCCACCCCTCGCTCTCTAAAGATGGTCCAATAATCCAATTCATATAAGTGCAATTTAGGAGGCATTTGTTAATTTTTTTTTAAATTGATAATTTTTTAAATTTTTCATCTATTTGTTCCAACATTTTAAAATATTTAGAATCTGAAAAATAATACTATAAAAATTGCTTCAAATAAGAAGTTGATTTTAGAAGTTTTTCAAAAAAATTATTTTTATAAATAACTATTTTAAAAAAATGATTTTTATTGGATTAGATCAACTCAAAACTACTTTTGTTCTTCTTAAAAATCTCTAAATTATAATCACTTTTTTCAGAATCTAAAACAAATGGGTTCTTAGTCCCTATAATTTGTGAAAATATTGTGTTCTCATTTTTTAAAATGTGTAATAGTTTTATGTTGATAAAATCGAGACTCTTGAAGTGAACGTTAATATTACAGAGAGAAGATAAAATGTTAGTAAATAAATATGATGTATTTCAAAAATAATTAAAATAATTTTTTGACATTGTTATTATATCTAGAAATGTAGACAATTAATCACTTTAAAAGTATATGATTTCTTTACTATCAACAAAAATTAACGCACATTTTAATAAATAAAAATACAAAAATATTATCAAGTAAACATATCCTTAATTCCTCAAAATCCTTTAAATTATCAAAATACATGTATATTTTCCTGAATTGTGTATTATTGGTTACTATATTAAATAGATCTTA
>JBBPBP010000004.1:14201956-14222285 GCA_037974735.1 Cicer chorassanicum
ATATATATATATATATATATATATATGAATTTAATTATTATATACACTGTCACTACTAATTTTTTATACGATCAATTAATTATAATCGTTGAATCATTAAAAAATATTTAATTTTAATTATATCTAACTATTTCTATAGTTATATTATATATATGAATTGTTGTGGTTTATTGACAATATAATTTTCTTTTAGATTATCAATGAAATATAAATTAATTTATGTTCTATACTATTTATTAAAAATATATAATATTTATCAATTCTTATTTCCATTAATTTCCTCTCCATTTACCTTTCTATCACCTTTATCTTTCTTCTTTTTTTCTTTATGTTGATGCTGAAATATCACCTTTTATCTTTCATTTCCGTGTCTAAACGAAATCTAATATCTTCCCAAAACAAACCTTTTTAAGATAGAAAAATAAATAAAATATCCTGTTAAAAAACTAGTTAAATAAATCAAATAAAATAAAGCCTTCAATTTGGGCACGGGACATGACCTCATCTTCCCCCTTTTTTTTCCCCAAAATACAGAAGCACTACTAGGTTATTATGATATATATTTTTTTTTTTATTTTGTATTAAATTCTTGTTTTTTTAACATATTGGTAATTGTTATATTTTCATATATATTTATATATATGGATGTGTGTTGTGTGTATATTTTTATTACAAGCATTAGCCAAGTGAGTGAGGCAGAGTGAATTTGAAAGCCTACTTATAAAATAAAATAAAATACAAGAATTTTACCCATCCACTTCAGTCACCATCCCCATGGACCCCTATTCATCTTCTCTCTCTGCATAAATTTTCCACCTCATCTTTTTAAGGTACATTATTTACAACTGCTCTCTTTTCTTGTTCCATATATTCTCTGAAATTTTGCTTAGCCAATGTCCATCTTAATTATGTAACATTATTTTGGCTCTCAATTTCTATTCCATTTTAATGGTGAACAAATTTCGCCCTAACATATTTTGTGTACTTTATACTAGTAATAAAAAATCTTATAGGTCAATTAAAAAAGACGTGGTGGTAACTAGGGCTAAAACAAGAACAATATCTTAATTTTTTGTTAAGATCGTTCTCATGTCCCGATGATATAATTGATACCCAATTTTATGTTTATCTAATTTCAAGTTTCTTTAATTTTTTTTAAACAATTTTTCAGAATCAGATCTAATTTATTCGATTTTAATTAGGGTTTATCATTTTGATACTGTTTGAGCACGATAATTAAGAGATTTTCAATCACGATGGGTTTTTGTGCCGTTTTGAATGTGTAAAAGGTTAAAGGCTGAATTTTATTAGAACCAAGAAAAAAAAAGATTGAATTTTTTTCATCATGGTTTTTAAAATAATTTGATTCTTAAAGAGGAGCAAGATTTGGGGTTTGGGGTGCGATTTACTTACCCATGAACAGTAATTAAATTACTAGATATTAATAAGTCAAATTTTTTACTGTTTCTCTTAGTTGGATTTGTTTTGGAGGAGAATCTATTGACTCACATATTTTAACCTAAAATATCAATATTTCGTTTTAGACTTTAAAGGTAAATAATTTTCTAGCCATGGTTCAAATGTTACTATTTGATATCCCATTTGTAACTGATCCTATGTACTTTCTACAACAAATTCTTAATTATTAGATTAATCTAACAATTAAGAGATTAAACACTCTAAACTAGGTATTAACATATATTTATTTATGCGGATGAATAATTTTTAATGTGTAATCACTTACCTTCTGAATACGTAGATTCCAAACACATATTAAGCCAACTATCGAGATTTGGTGGGAGAAGATGCAGAGAGAGAAATTCGTTATATTTTGAAAATGTACCTTTGAATTTGATCATTCTCTTTAACTAATCAATTTGATTGTTTTATGTTATTTAGCAATAAAAGTTCTTTGAACAACTATTTTGATCTAAGAATAACTAATTTCATTGTGCAAGCTAGTTATGAACTTATGAAGCTTGAACTCGATATTAAAATGATAACTAACATGACGTTAAATGTTTGACATAAAAAATGTATTATACATACTGTTTCTTTAACATTTTCTTACATGGGCACAACACATTTTTTTTTTTGGATTGCCATAATTCATTGATTAACATCAATGATTTTTTGAAATTATTAATTTAAACAATTACAAAATCACATGAATATGTGATGTCTTTTATGTCATTTCTATTTTATTTTCAGCCTCTTTTATTATTGATTAATTACTATCTAATAAACACTACATATCTAACCTTTTTTTCTTTTCTTTTCATGGAATGACTTTTGATGAAACAGTGGTTAGATTGGATTAATCATGGTATTGCTTCCTTGCTCTGGTGTTGAAAATGCTGAGGAATCAGATTGTTCTAGTAAGCCAAATCAAGGAACAGCTTATGCATACTCTGGAGAACTTATTTGTGTTCAAAATAGCGAATGCTTAGTATTTGAAGATGATGAAATGATCAATGAACCTTGTTTAACATCTGAAAATACTTCCTCAACTGTGGAAATGATTGAAAGTGAATCACCAAAAAACAATAGTGTGTCATTTTTCAAATGGTTGGCGAAGGATGAGCCTACGGCAGTGTGGTTCAAGGTATTCAAAATTTTGTTTTTTACTTTCTGATCTAACTTTTGTTTAATGTTTTATGTAGTTACTTAAAAAATTAGTTCCATTTGTTTTATGAAAACATTTTCTTTTTCATTTTTAAAATACGTGTTCATTTGAACTTAATAAAAAGATGAAAAATCTTTAAAGTAAATAAAATGAAATGTTAGTTAAGGATAATGTATGTTTGGATTCACATTGAATTTAACATCACTGCGTGTTACCTAAGTTTTGACAAAAGTTACACATGAGAATTTCAATAAAGAATTGAATGCATGTTAATTTTGTATTTATTTATTTCTTTGAAGTGGAGAGGGGAATGGCAGGCAGGCATCAAGTGTGGAAGGGCAGACTGGTCATTATCAGCTTTGAAATCAAAACCAAGTTCTGACCAGAAGAAATATGTTCTGATTTTTTCTCCAGACACAAGGGATTTGTCTTGGGCTGATATACTTTATGTTCAATCAATTGATAAGTTTCCTCAGCCTATACCATACAAAACTCATGAGGAAGGATTGCAAATGGTAAAAGACTTTACTATTGCACGACGCTTTCAAATGCAAAAGCTAGCCGTCGACATGCTGAGCATTGTTGATCAGTTTCATTCTAATGTATGTGTTGGTGGTTATATTTCCTCTTCTCCATTCCCTATTCTTGTAAAGATTGTTTACACTGTCAAACAATTTACGTTACATATAGGCTTTGGTCGAAACAGCTCGCGATGTGATGGTTTGGAAGCAGTTTGCTATGGAGGCTTCTCATTGTCATGGTTATTCAGATATTGGAAGAATGCTTCAAAGGCTGCAAAATGTAAATTCCAATTCCGGATGATAGTTTATAGAGTAGAGTGTTTATATATTTTATTTTGTTCCTTAACTTTGTTGAATGTTAGTATGTTTGAACTGTGTAGCTATGCTTTTTTCTTGGGGTCGAATACAAAATAGTGTGATTGATATCAGTGTAGTAGTTAAAAAGCGGCTATAGCACGTTATATAGCACTATTGCGTACTACAATTTGAACAAACTATTTATGATTAGCTATTGACAACATTTATCGATACACAATGAGTTTTTGACTTTATTACATATTTTTCAAGTCTTTTTTTTGGCTATATAGTATAGTTTTAAATTTTCATATCTGCTAGTATTTTCAATTTTCATTACATAAACACTATTATCATATTTTCAATTAATATTTTTTATTATTCCTTATTAGGTGACTGAAGTAGTATAACATTTTTTTCTTCTATACAGAGCATATTGCAGAACTACATAAAGGCTGATTGGATACTGTATTCGTCTAAGTTTTGGGCAGAACAGTGCAAGAATGCAAATAGTGCTATATTAGTAGAGCTGCAGATGGAGGTATTTTTTATTTATAATTTTGGTATATAATTCATGAATTGAGAAAACAAGGACTTTTATTCATGTTTGCATGATCTCAATAGCAACAACTTTTTACTCATAGTGGATGATAAACATAAGAAAAATATGACTTGGGGTGTAAACGAGTCGAGCTGAACCCTTAAAACTTGAGAATGACTTGAGAAGCAAAGGGTGGCTTGAGCTTGGCTCATTTTTAAAAACCAGTTTAACTAAAAGCTTGAATTTGGGCTTGTTAAAAAGGGTAAAGCTTAGGCTTGGTCAGTTTATTGTATTTATCACTTCATTTTCTTAATAATCCATAAAATAAGAAATTTATTGTGTAAAAAAAATCTCAACTTTTTTATTAAAATAAGTTGACTATGAAACTATTGTTTATATAGGGAATTGCAATAATATCAGTTGTGTATCTTGAATAATCAATCTTTTTATATATATATATATATATAAACAAGTTGTTCACGAGACGTTAACGTTAAGTCTATAAGAGTTGAATTTGGCGTAAACACTAAGTCTATAAGACTTGGACTTGAGTCATCTAATTAATCAAGCCTAACTCTTAAATGTGAGTTTGTTTGTTTATTTATATAAACGAGTTTGATCGAGTTTTTAACGAGTCAAATCCGAATAGCTCGCGAATAACTCAGTTCATTTACACCCTTGTATGCCCTAGTTCTACTTATTTCATCAAGTGCATTTTATGAAAGAGCATCCAAGCAAACAGATCTAGATGATACCTAGAACCCCATATATGGCTGTTTTCTAAGAATTTTTATGTAAGTATTTTTTATCATTATTTGTTAAGGATATAAAATTTAGTATTCCCTCCCATAGATATAAGGCAAAATTAATTTAGTGAGCCATCCTTATGCTCCATTTCTGATGAAAAGGGATTGTTTCTCTCTTATTAAGGAATGCTTGACATATTTCCATTTATTTTATTTTCCAATTATAAAATATTCAATGTTGTCAAATTTCCGCTATAGCATGACAAATTTGTATCAGCCTCCATAGGCCGCAATACCTATAATATCTGTCATGTTTTCGCCAGAGTCCCAATGGCAATGCCATGTAACATGTTTATATGGCGGACTTTTGGCTTACCGCCGTAATCCCCCATTCACCATTGATAACATTGGTAATTTATCGGTTTTTAGCTTATTTAAAATTGGTCAAAAAACCGATTCTCTTAAAACTTGAAGCTATTAGGTTAAGGATCTGGACATTTTTAATCTTTGACTAGTGTTATCAATATCAGATTGTGAAAAATAGCAAAATCCCAAAAATCTACTACGTGAAATAGCAGATAAAATTGCAGGCAAATAGAGGAGGCCGCATAGCAGTTGAAATAAGTCAATTATTTATATAAAAGGCACTCTTTATTACAAATAAATAAAAAGTGGAATGGAGGAAGTGCATATCTTATATATTGAAAGGTTTTATGTACTATTCAGTTTTTCTATTATATAAATAGGCCATATTTGGCACACATGCAGATTCTTCAATTATATTATTTTAAAAGATACTAAAATATTCTTTTTCCGCCATTGCTGCTACATCAGCTAGTAGAAACTGGAATAGTGGTTGCTATTTCCGCGGTTTTCATTGAGGATTCATGAAAATTTGCTATCCTATATGACGCTATATTGTCGCTATCACTGCCATTTGACAACACTGTATTGGTTTATATCTCAAACAAAAGACTTATTAAACAATCTCTGGAATTGGTTGATTCATTTCTTATTTTCTTGTTCAGGAATTGTATGCTTCAATTTTGTGGAATGATGTCAACAATCTCTGGGATGCTGCACTGGCACAACCAAAATTAGGTTCTGAGTGGAAAACATGGAAGAATGATGTAATGAAATGGTTTTCCATATTTCCATCCTTTTCTAAGAACAAGGACATGATGCAGCAGGATGCTTCTAATGGTTTGCACCAAGTAAGCCTTCAGGTTTGCCGAAAAAGGCCTAAACTCACAGTTCGTCGTGCAGATACACTTCCTTCAATGGTTGACTCATTGAGTGCATTAGCAGCTGATAATTCTGAACTGGAAGATATTGTGGAGGTACCTGTGTTGACTGATATACCTGGTAATTTGAACAGTCATTGGAAGGAAATCGTAGTTGAGCCGGCATATTCTGAGATCATGCTAAGCAATGGAACAGAATCAAGGCCTATGGAGGAAATGGCTGTTCAAAATGTTGTAGAATCTGGTACTGAGAATCAACAATGTCAAGCACATTATGAAGCGACAGGAAGGCCGGTAGTTGGTGGTGATGAAATGGCTGTTCAAAATGTTGTAGAATCTGATACTGAGAATCAACAATGTCAAGCGCATATCGAAGCGATGGGAAGGCCGGACGTGAGACCGGTTATTGATGGTGATGAAATGGCTGTTCCAAAATTTGTAGAATCTGGTAATAAGAATGCACAATGTCAAGCGTATATCGAAGCCAAGGGAAGGCAGTGCGTAAGACCGGTAGTTGGTGGTGATATATACTGTTGTGTGCATTTCTCGAAGCGCATTTTAGGCGGTCCGAGAAAAATTGAAAGACCTGTTACAATTGTTACTCCAATATGTAGCGGTACAACTATTGCTGGTACTAGATGTAAGCATCATTCGCTTCCCGGTTTCTTGTTCTGTAAGAAACACCGAGACGAGACCTCGAATTCAAGCCATAATACACTGAAGAGGAAAATTGATGAAAGTTGCAGTGGTTCTAATGGTTTGATCTGCAAAGACAATGTGTTGGTAAATCATGAAAGTCCATTGCAAATTGATTCGGTGCCCGACGATGATGATTCTTTCTCCGGAAGAAACAACTTAGGCGAGTTGCTCATGCTGTCTGGAAATGATTATCATGTAATGGAGGCTCTTCAATGTATAGGCTCTCCTCACTATGGTAATGGTAATGAAGATTCTTGTTTTGAAGCACCAAAATGGTATTCTTTATACTGCGAAAAGCACTTACCAAACTGGCTTAAGAATGCAAGAAATGGGAAGAGTAGGATAATATCAAAGGAAGTGTTCACTGATAACTTAACTGGCTGTTCGTCTTTGGAGCAAAAGGTGCATCTGCATAAAGCGTGCACGATTTTTTACAAGCTATTCAGAAGCATTTTGTCGCAAAAAACCCCCGAATCTAACGAAGCTCGATTCCAATGGGCTTTGGCTGAAGCCTCAAGAGAGACTAGTGTTGGAGACTTTTTTTATAAGTTGGTTCATAGTGAAAAGGAGAGGATTAAATTGACTTGGGGATTCGATGGTGACATGAATGCAACCTCGCTCATGGAAGGACTATCTCGCCTTCGCTCGGCCTCAATGAATGAGAATGCGATCAAGTGTAAGATCTGCTTTGCAGAATTTTCTGATGATCAAACACTTTGTAACCATTGGATGGAGAATCATAAAAAGGAAGCAGAGTGGCTATTCAGAGGTTATGCTTGTGCAATTTGTTTGGATTCCTTTACCAACAAGAAACTATTGGAATCACATGTTAAGGAGAGACACCGTGTTGAGTTTTTCGAACAATGCTTGCTCTTCCTATGTATTCCTTGTGGTGGTCATTTTGGAAATATGGAGGAATTATTGTTGCATGTTGTGTCAGCTCATCCTGTCGAATTTAAGCCATCGAAAGCTCATCCTAGTCCCGAGCAGCAAACTTTGTCTACCAGTGATGATTCTCTCGAAATCATTGAGCAGGGAAATGAAGCTCCTTTGGACAATAACAATTCTGAGAATCAGGACGGTTCGCTGAAGTTTTGCTGCAGGTTTTGTGGGATGAAATTTAATTTACTACCTGATCTCGGTCGCCATCATCAAGCTACTCATATGGATCGCAATTTAGCTAGCAGGCGCTTGGCAAGGAGAGGAGTCCGTCATTATGCTCACAGATTGAAATCGGGCCGAATCAGCCATCCTAAATTTAAAAAAGGTTTGTCAGAAGCATCATATAGGAGGATCAGGAATAGGGATAATGCGAATTTGAAGAGAAAAAATAAGGAAACAAGGTTACTTGAGGTAGGGGAAACATCCATGCAGCCTCATGTAAATGAGACAGTGAATATCGGTCAACCGGAAGAATGTAAATACTCACTAATTGTAAAGATTTTGCTTTCTGAGATTCATAAGATTAAACCTCGGCCAAACAATATTGATATTTTATCGATTGCTCGTTCGTCATGCTGCAAAGTCAATCTTAAAGCCTCACTAGAGGAAAATTTTGGAACATTCCCTGAAAGTTTCTATGTGAGGGCTGCAAAACTTTGCAGTGAGAATGGTATTCAAGTGAATTGGCATCAGAAAGAGTTCATTTGTCTAAGAGGTTGTAATGCATCATCAAACGACGGAAATCTGATTCCTCGGTTAGCATTACCTTCTAATGATCAGATGATGCAAAATTCTGTAAATATATCGGATATTGCAATCAACGAGTTGGAGAAAAACGAGTTTCACTGCATCGTAAATATGCACACTTTAAAATTTGGTTCACTGCAAAATGATATAGTATTATGTGATGACATAAGCTTTGGGAAGGAATCAACTCCAGTAATTTGTGTATTAGATCATGAAATTCTTAATTCTCTTTTTGAGCAAGAGGTAAGTCTTTCTATGCCTTGGGAGAGCTTCACCTATGTTACGAAACCGATGCTTGATCGATCACTCACTCTTTATTCTCAGGTATTTAACTTTCACTTTATTTTTCTTTGATCAAACTTCTTCTATTTCACTTAATTTTTCATACAATAAATGTGGTTAGTAATGAGCTAAGTTGGACCAAATTCTATCATCAAGAACTCACAAGCATACACTTTTTAACATTTTTTTTTTGAAATTGAAGCTATAGATTACTATTAAGAAACACTTTTATATTGTTTTTTATGATATTTAACCGATTAACGTATTCTTTTATTAGCAGAGTCTGCACCTGAGATGCTCTTGCTCATCTTCGACCTGCTGTAGTGACACGTGTGATCACATATATCTTTTTGATAATGATTATGATGATGCAAAAGATATATTCGGGAAACCGATGCGTGGAAGGTTCCCATACAATGAAAATGGTCGAATCATATTGGAGGTAAAATATTTCCATTAATTTTAAGCTTCCAATATATCTAATATTCTGATCTGTTCTGAATATGTTAGGCATTGTTTGGTAACAACATATCAACAGTATGCTAAAATCCTAAACACATTATCCCTTCCTGCTTATTTTTTATTTTACATGTTATGTCTTCATTTTTTTCTTTCTATTTATGTATTACTAATTTCTTTTGTCCAATGCTGTTGTATATTACTCTACGAAACTACAGGAAGGTTATCTTGTGTACGAATGTAACCACATGTGCAAATGCGATAAAACCTGTCCTAACCGAATATTGCAGAATGGAGTTCAGGTTAAATTGGAAGTCTTTAAAACAGAGAAAAAGGTGGTGACTATTCATCTTCGATAAATTCGAAACGACTCAAAAACTTTGTATGTACTTTGTTATGTTAACTTTTGCTGTTATCTGATTCACAGGGATGGGCTGTAAGGGCTGGCGAGGCTATTCCGCGAGGCACGTTTGTGTGCGAGTTCATTGGAGAAGTTATAGGAGAGCAGGAGGCATGCAAAAGACGCGAAAGGTTTACATTTGTTTCAAGATGTAGTTTGTTTTAGTTGGTCAATGTTTCTTCTTTCTTTTGCTGATTTGGTCTGTGTCAATACCAGATACGGAAAAGAACATTGCAGTTATTTGTATGACATTGATGCTCATGTTAATGATATCGGTAGATTGATCGGAGAACAAGCTCGATATGTCATCGATTCTACTACATATGGAAATGTGTCTAGGTTCATCAATAACAGGTAAGCATAGATTCGATGCAGAAGTACTTGTGTTGTTTGATAAAACAAAATAACATGGTGCAACTTGTTCATTACATGGTAACATGATTAGGACTTTATTACTATCATATCCTTTGAGAAAGGATGGTTTTGATATATTGTGAATATAATTAATCATAAGATTTTATTACCAAAAGCTTACTAAATGCCTGCTGATTTTCTCTTATTGTTATTGCAGCTGTTCACCCAATCTTGTCAATTACCAAGTTCTTGTAGAGAGCATGGATCGTGAGCGCTCACATATCGGTCTTTATGCGAGTCGAGATGTTAGTACTCTCTTCTATATAGTTGACATCAATAAGCTTACTAATGCTCATGCACTACATGGATTAGATTTAATGTTGTCGATCACAGATCGCAAAATATAATAGTTTATTCAAATTCCGCTATGCTACAGTACTATAGTGCAGTTATAGCTTCTATTTGACAACACTTTGTAATTTGCATTAAACTGCGTATTGTGGAATTTGCAATAGCCGTTTTTTAAAATTCTGCTACGATATAGTGCTACTACGCCACTATTTGACAATATTTGACAACATTATTTTATACTAGATTAGATTTCACTTTGTTTCTTGTTAACAGATTGCTTTGGGTGAGGAATTGACATACAATTATCACTATGAGCTTGTACCTGGAGAAGGATCGCCTTGTAATTGTGGATCTTCGACGTGTCGCGGACGCCTGTACTAGAGAACCTCGACATTCTTTCTGTTGTAATAGTATTTTCCAGACTGCACAATTGATGGAATAAGTTATTTGATCAACATTTAAACTAACCAATGTGGAAATAATGCATGTACAAAATTGAACGGTTTTATCATTTTTATTTTTAGCTTAGCGCGCTTTTATGCGTGTGTAACATTGAAACATGTCAAACTTTTCATTGAAGCAGACAACCTTTGTGAACCCAAGTATGATTTTTCAGCGGTTTCTGGCAAACTTGATCAGATTCAATTGATAAGGATTGTTTGTTTGGTACATTAAACTTGATAAGGGAATGGCCTTGCTGTTTGGGTTGGCAGTTGTTTTTCTTCTCATTTTCTTGTCTTCAGTTTATATGTTGCAGGTTATGTAGCACCGAAATGTCACATTGAAGATGTACTTGGTATTGGCTATCCACGTGACAAGTAGTTGCAACTACTTCTAGTTTTTAAAATTATTATCATTATCGTATCAATATGTTGGTGTTAGTGTTAGTACCGTGTTTGATATGCGTGTCAATGGTTCATAAGTTGCAGAAATGTAAATGTGTAAAAAAAAATCTATTTTTTTTGGCTAAATAACTTATGAGTACCGTTGAATGTTCCTTTTTATTTATAAAAGTTTTTATCTATTTTTGGTTTTGGTAAACTAAGTGCAATATACCTGGAAAAATGGTTGTGTCGTATTCACAGTTACTGAATATCATAGTTTATGAATACTACTAATTTAATTAAACTCTACAATATTTATATTGAATGTACTTAATCAAGTTTCTTATCCAAACTGGTCCTTAGTTTGTTGCATTTTTACTTTGTGGAACTTGTTACACACTTATGTGATAGTTGACTAAATTATTGCCAAAGATGTGATTTCAAAATTGGAACTTTTGATATTTGCTTGGAGTTTACTGTTTTCAATAATACCACCACCATTTGGTGATAAAACATGATTGATTTTGGAGTCATTGTGGGTTGTAGGTGCTAAAAATTGGAGTCACGTGACAAGTGTAGTTGTTGTTTCAGACACACAGCTTAATAACGGAACATAGAATGTGACCATACCCTACCAAAATTTTATTTATCAACAAGTACAACTTCTTCTGCCGGTTTCCTAAGAAACACCACTGAATTATTAAACAATAATAATTGACTCGCCACTTCATCTCTGGAATTTTGAAGTATCAAATGTGAATAAAATGTCTTAAATTAGATATAGAAAAAAGATGGATTTTGAGTAATCGCCTTTTGGTAATCTATTTTAACTTTTGGTTACATGAAATGGTAAGTTTGATTATTTTTTTATTGACCAAGTTATCTATTTCTACTTAGTAGTTGAGAGTTGAAAATGTAGTTTCATACTAAATCTATTAAGTTATTTCTTTCTTTGTTATTATCTATTTATTTTTGTCAATGAGTGACAAGCACCGTCTAAAATTCACTTTCACAATTGCGAGATTCTAAATTCAAACTCGAATGAAAATGTCTAACCTAACAATATTAATATTTGTCAATTGAGTTAGGTCTTACGAATTATCATTATCTCTTTTACTAAACAATAAATAGTCATAAATAGTTCTATGTTTAATCTATGAAATTTAGTAAAGTTATCCATTTTATAAAGATATCATAATATGGAATTATTATGATGTTGAGGAAATTGGATCCTCTAGTCAGATAAAGATAAAGATGAGAGATAAATTGCAGCAGCGAGTACAATAGGAGAAGATTCAGATTTGTTGTGGAGTTGGATAGCAGAGTTGCTTTGTGCATATAGTGTTACTAATATCGAGAATCTATCTACATGCAATGTACGAAGGGAAATTTCGTCGAAATAATATATACAAAAATAAATTTAATATCTTTTTGGATTTGAACTATATATCACTTAATTTCTCCTTTTAGGACCACAAAGAACACAAAGGGTAACATGTAGCTAAAAACAACCAAGATCATCATCCCTGCATCCAAATAGTTACTCAATTAATTCAAATAATTGATATAATTAAAATTTAACAAAAAAAAAAGTTTCAACCTCTTAAAAACCTCACCATATTTTACAATGTTTGAAATATCCTTATGAACATTAGATGCAGCTTCCATCTGCAAGATTATGGATATGATAACTAATATGCTTCCTATTTTCTCCCTAACAACTCTCTCACTTAGATCCAATGACCAAAACCCTGCTATTTCATATAAAAAATCTTCAACCACAACTTTGCTACACAATAATATTCCAATCCATAGAACAATTCTTACAGTTGGTTGGTTGAGTTTGGTTGTTATGATGAAGTTTGTGAGATTAATGAGGCAGGCACATGAATAGAATGGAAACCAAAAATACCAATCTATGCAAAATAAGAAAAATAAAGCATACATTAGAAAAAATTAGATCTCGATGAAAATTGATATAAATAAGAAAGTTGATATAAATTAGATTTATAAAGTACTACCAGGGTCATTTAATTGAACAGAGGCTGAGTATGCAAAAAGTGTAGACATTAGTAAAGAACATAAATTGAATAACCTTCGTGATGTTTCCATTCTCTTCAAAGTTCAAATGAGAGTCTAGATCGCAAGAGTTTTTTTCCAAATGGTAAGTCAGAGACCATACAAAACAAAACAAGAGCATTAAAGTATATAAATAGTCCAAGTGTGTGAAATCAAGGACTAATATATATTAAGTCTTATGAAATTCCAAGTTTTCATTTTCAGTCGTATAAATTTTTTATTCGGGTATTAGTTTTTAAAATATTCTTTTTCAATACTTTTGATATGTGCTGTTAAATCTTAATATATTTGGATAACGAAAGACCACGTGGCAATGTTATGTAGACTTTTTTAATAATGTGTAAGGTTTTTGATTTATTGACGTGTATTTTTATTAATTAATTATTATTTATAATTGAAATAATATTAAATAATGAGATTTAAGATTTTAAGATAAAAAAATGTATAATTCTTCAAATCAATCACATCAACGTGATTTCAAAGATAACGAACGAATCCAAGGCCTTAAAATTTGTATATGATTGTTTCTGAGAGTGATACAACTAGTTTGTGATGAAACTTAAGGAATTTTAAATCAATCGATAGAAAATATTGGAGGACTAAAAATGAAAGAAATTTTTTATATCCACTATACATCATATATAAAATTTTAAAAAAAACACATATATTTAACCATTTATTTTATTATTTATTCAGATAAATTTGTGTTTATGAACTCATTATTTGAAGGTTTATTATAGTTTCAATTAAGTCAAATACTTAATTTATTAATTTTATGATTTAATATTAAATAATATTTAAGTATGAATGCATTTTTAGTTTTTTTTTTATCATACTTAACTTTAACTTTTAATCCTTCTATTTTTAAAATCTAGTTTTTATAATATTTTAAATTTTTATTGCAATGCTCTTGTGAATACTATATCATTAAGATGACATTGTTGAATTGAATAAAAATAACAATAATGTTACCCACACCCCTTATTTTACTACCTACACTCCTCAATTTTCTTTTTTAAATCAAAATACTCAAAATGCCCTCATAGGTTAAGGATTCTCCCATTTATCCCTTTATCACCATTCTTAACCTCATAACTCATATCACACAATCATCCATAACTCACCCATCATAACTCATTATCATTCAAAATTCACATCATTCACTCATAACTTACACCCCATCAGCTTCCTATTCACATTGTGGTTAAAGTGACACAAGAAGGTATGTTTATTATTCTGTTTTTGAGTTCGTATTTTTTTTCAAAATTCGGGGATTGTACATGCACTCAGTTCATGTACGTTGTAACCTTATGTGAACTGAATTCACGTACATTATAAAGTTGTAAAAATCCCAGGCAGTACGTGAGTTATGTTCACGTAAATCTACGTGATTTAAGATTGCGAAACAAATGGAGTTTAAGACTCGCAGGGGTACGTGAACTCAAATCACGTATGTTCGCGTGAACTCAAATCACGTATGCATGTGTGAACTCAATTCACGTATGTATATGTGAACTCAATTCACGTGAGTTATAAAATTTCACGTACGTTATCTTAGTGAAACATGTTCACGTACAAGTCAAGTCAACTCAGTGAAACATATTCTCGTACGTTAAGTGAGTTCACGTACGCTTACTTGATTTCAATTCACGTAAGTCTACGTGAAATGAGTTCACATAGGAGTATTGCATATTTCTGAGTTTTTTATATGTTCCTTTTTGGATGTAGATAAATGGACCAAGGGAGAGACAACAGTGACAAAATGTATGAAGGTTTGGAACTTGATTTTGAGGAAATGCATGATGGTTTGGAACGTGATTTTGAAGAAATGTACGATGGTTTGGAATCTCATTTTGATGCAATGAATGATTGTGTTGAACTCGAAATTGAAGACGCTATGAACGATGGAGGTGAACCTGTTATTGTTGATTTGACTGATGTGTTTAGCACCGACATGATGTTTGATACGCAAGATAATTTATTGAAATGGGTTACAAATGTTGGAAGGAAAAATAGAATTGTCGTTGTCATTTTAGATCTGAATAGATGACTAGTTAATTTTAGCATGTAATAAATTGGAATTAATATACCGTTATGTCAATTGGTTCATCGGCAGCATCAGCGGCAGGTTCTGCAATCGAAGGATCTTCATGAACTGGTTCTCTACAAATGATGTATGGATGAGCATTCTGCAGATCCCTGTACAACTGCGCCAACAACCACTACATGTACAACGTACTACGTAAACATTATGTCCATTTTATCTGGTATGGTCGTCTGACCCACTATCTCTAACGGTGAGTCATGAATAGTTTGGACATGACCGTATTGATGCAATACCCTATCTAATTTATATTTTTACTTGATAATTAAATTATTTTAACAAGGGATTTTATTGTCAATTAACAAAAGCATTATATTTTTCTCTTCTCTTTCTCTTATATAAAACAATTTCACAAATCTACACTCCTTCTCACCTATTTCTCTCTTCTCACACCCATTCTCACCTATTTTTCTCTTCATAAGTTATCTTGAGAACCAAACACACCCGTAAGTATAGAACATAAATTGCAAGACTTTTTTTTAGGCAAGAAATTGGAAGACTTTGTGAGAATTTATATATCACTTCATTAGATATTACTATTGCAACATCTAAGTCCTCCAAAATGCTTAGCGTAAGATTTGACTCTTTCGTATTTCTTGACATGACATTAATACAGAGCTTTGGACTCTTTTTTGTTAAAATTGATTCTTGATAGTTATAATTAATAGCAAATAGAAGATAAATTAATTGAAGTACTATTTAGCAAAAATAGCAATTCAATTAGCTTAAAAATATAAATGACAAATACCTCGTATTAAACATATTAGTTAGTTATACAAGTTAAATACAATAGTTAGTTAGTATAGTTAGTTATACTAACTAGTTGCTACTTAATTGGCTATATAAGTCTTATATATTATTTGATGTACTTCAATTATTGTCTCATTATTTAATATGTTTTTCATTACTTTTATTTCAACTATGATTTCTATTTATAATTGTAATATGGTGTATCAGACAAATAATTATTCAACTACTTTGTTTCTCAAATTTTTTTGAGAAAATTTTCCATTGAAAATTAATTGATTTGTCTTTTCTTTCCTATTTGATTCTTGAATCATTTGTTCATATTCTTCTCCTCCTTTATAGACATTTCAAAAGTGGAACACTTATCCCACATAAAAAAAAATTAAAAAAAAAATAAAAATAAAACAACAACAACATTTTTTTCCTATCTTTTCTCCTTCTTCTCCCACTAAAAAAAAAAATTATTCTTTCTTCAAAAATTATTTTAAATTAACAAATATAAATATAAAATTATTTTATTATAGTTAATTTTTAAATATATTATAAGTGATCAACTCTTTTCGCGGCTAATCTATTCCCTGGTTGAAAATTTGTAGGGTACCGGTTTGTCAATTTACATTTTTTGCGATTCACGAAACTATAAATGAGGTGGTCAGGTCTCCTTGAACAAAGCAAGAATGAGTCAAGTTTTGTGATCAATAATTTTTGTTAGGTTTTCATGCTCTTTAATACAACAACAAATTAGTTATTAGTTGCATTAAACACTTTAAAGATTGAGTAGCACATGGACAATGTTTAGCAATACTAATATCTAATCTCATGAGGACCTTTGGAGCCCACTAAATACAGCAGGAGAATTGATTAGAAAGAGGGGCCCAAAGTCAGCACCAGCAGAGACCACTTTGCATGTGGATGTTAGTTTTTCTTATGCTAACAAAATATTTAACTAAATAATTTAATTCAAGAGAGCAATTAATTTCATTAGTAGGCGGATGAGTTTGAATTCTTAATCCTTAATTTTTTTTATTCATTTAGTTTCACAGAAAAAAAAATGTATTTTTTAAATTTGATTTGAACTTTTTAATATGTAAATTGTTTAAATGAATATTTCGTGTTAAAATGGATATATTATATAAACTTTTCTCGAGGTTTCTTAAAAAATCTCTAAGCTCCTTCTGATTTCTATAAAACGCTAACATCTTATAATGAGAGTCGGTCATGAAATTTTTCGTTTATGTCCGAACTAATAAATTGTTGCCCATGAAACTATGTTAATATCATTCCCTCGTACTTTTTATTGTAAATTCGTATTTTTATAATCAAAATTATTTGAAAACTTATTTTCATTAAATATAAAAATGAGACTATTTAATTTACTTTATTATATAGTAGATCGCAAATATAATATTAAAAATATCAATTTAGAAAAATATATTTCAATTTTAATTTTGTTTAACAAAATATCTGTAATAAAAATTATCTAAATTAAGATATTTTTTTAGATTTATTTTCTTTTATATAAGTTCTTAAAATATTTATCAATTATCGTATTTTAAATTTAAATTGTCTCGAACAATTTATTATTAAATTAAACATATCAATCAGTTTAGCTCAATTGCTTGGCTACCAAATTCTATCTATTGCAATCCATTCTACCATCATTATTTCGAAATAAAAAAAAAATTGAATATTAAATGTATACATATTTTTCAGCGAAAAATTAAAATGCTTACAAAGGCTACTTAGAAGCCATTCAATATAAAAATAAAATAAAACATAATGCTTAAAGAAAACATAACATCAGGCTGTCTGGGAATAAAACAGTACTAGAATTTATATTTATTTTTGGTTACAAAATAGTCCTAGATATCTTTGGTCCGACATTTTAGATTCCAAGATATTTTCCACAATAACAATAATCTTGTACAGTACAAGTTGTACATATGGTATACCTCTAATTTTGCATCTTTCATGTAGGAATTTTAGTTTAGGATGTATAAGATAAACATTGACTAGTCTTTATATTCTACCGTCGAAGAGTTCAACATATGGCGATATCATTTGGATTTTAATGGTAAATTTGTGGAAAAAAAATTATAATAAATTGAGATCTTTTAATGTAGTCGTCGAGAACTCACGATCGAGTATAAGAAAGAAATAAATAATTTTAAAAAAATATAAAATTTGAAATAATATTGTGAAGAATTATAATATAAAATGTAGGAGTCTCTAAGATTTTTACATAATTAGTTTCTATCTAATCATAACTAACTTTTCACTATCTTAAATTATATCTAACTAAATCTAATAATATTTAACAACCCCACAATTTAGAAGTGTATAGTAACATTTTCAACTTGAGAAGAACAATACAATACATGAAAAAAGAAAATACAATATTACTAATGAAATAAAATTACAAGAAAAAGAATACAAGTTGTAATCACATCGGTTAAACAAAAAAGTTAATGTAAAAAGTGGTAGTGGTCGATGTGCATAACTCTCGTAGAACTCTTCTGCCTATTTCAGACTAACTTGAAAATCATTTGACGTCTCTACGATACTCACTCCAATTAGGAGTGAGAATATGTTAGTCCGACCGTCAAGGGCATATGGCCTGACATGACATTTTTAATAAAAATAATATGCTCAATTTTTTTTTAAACCCTATTAATTTAAATAGACCAGACTTAAGCTTATAAAAAAGCCTATTAAGCGTGATGGGTCAGCCTATATATATATATATATATATATATATATATATATATATATATATATATATATATATATATATATATATATATATATATATATATATTATTAACATTGTTATTTTTTAATATTATTTATTAATATTAGTAATTGTTATTTTCAATTTGTTAAGTATGAGTTCATTTTGTTTCATTGGAAAGTTGTTGCAAACTTGCTAATTATAATTTTATTAGATTTGGTTATGATTTTATTAATTTTCCTTGTATATATAAAAGCCTAATTTAGCCAATTTAAAAAATGTAAAATATACTATTTAAATATTTTAATGTGCAATAGACTTTCAGGCCATGCCAGACTTTTAAAAAAGGTTAGGTCAGACCGGAAAAAAAAAAAAAACCTATGATAGGCCGTAGGCCAGACTCAGGCCTAAAAAATTAATCGTAAGTCAAACTCAAAACTTTCAAAGTCAGGTTTGATCTGGCCTATTCTCATCCCTAAGTCTCCAAAATAGAATCAAGAATCTCAATCTTGGGTCTTCAAATGCTAAATTGACTAACAAAGCTTAACCAACTTAAGATAGAAGTACTAAGAGAAATGTCTAACTACCATAGGATAGAAGATCAAAGAGAATGATAATTATTTTACTTACCATAATAGAAACACAAAGAATTGAAAATGTTTAACTAAACATATTGAGAAAGATAAAATGTTTAACTACCATATGGTAGAAATAAGAAAACCAATAATGACTAAAATTCAAAGAAGCATGCCACCAAAATTTGGGGTGCATGATAACGTTGAACAAATATTTGTTATCTTACACCATTTGATTTGAAAATAACTCATTATGTGTGCTTGAACACTAAACCAATAATACACCAAAGAATAAAAATCTTCACTATCACCGAATACAAAGTATTAATATCTTGTGAGTACCCATATGAGATTTAACTAACCAACACAAAAAATCTTCAATCTTGAAAGTAGCACAAAAAACCATTTAAATTCTCTTGTAAACTTGTTTTTCAAAGATTGCAATCACGAAAAATATTACCACTTCCATGAATTAGAATGTTTCTCTTTTGACATTGTGCAAGATATAGAAGAGATTATTGAAATTTTCTCAAGAAATGGAAAGAAATAGCGTGATTAAAGATTGAGATTTTCTCGAGTAATAATTAGGATAATCTCTTCAAGGAGGGTTCCATGACTCTTAGACCATGCGTGAGAATCATGGTTGAGTCCATGAAAGAGATAAATAATTAAAGAGTAGTATAAAACTTGAAATATAGTATGAAGAATTATGATACAATTAGTGTAGGATACACTTTTATATAGTATCCATAAGGTAACTTATATAACTATCTTCTATCTAATCATAACTAACTTCTAACTATCTTAAATTATATCTAACTATCTTAATTTTTAATTTAATATTAATTATTTTTTTAATTGTATATTCTAATTAATAGTAGTACTATATACATCACTCCTATTGATAGTAACGATGAATACACAAATAATTGATAATTTAGTTAAAATATTAGATCTGTTTGTTTAAGATTTTTAAAAAAGTTATTTTTACTTTATATTTTTAAAAATTATTTTTATGATTTTTTTTTTTTAAAAAATAGTATAATTTTTTGTATTCATTTAT
>JBBPBP010000004.1:14222355-14261694 GCA_037974735.1 Cicer chorassanicum
TATATATTTATTATTATGATAAAATCACATTTTAAAAAATATATTTTAAAAATGATTTTTATGAAGAGTTTTTCAAAATAGCTTTTTATTTTAATCATTTTTTGAAATTTTAATATCCAAAAAAAATTGTATAAAATAGATGAAATACTTAAAATCATATTTTAAGATAAACTATTTAAACTAATTTTTCATTTGATGTTTTATTTTTAAAATTCTTTTTAAAAAGTATTATAACAAAAAAAATTATAAAAAATTATTTTTAAATAAATGGACCCATTATTATCTATTTCATTTATGTATTTTTTTAATCTATAAATACTTTAATTTTCATTTTAAATTATAAATCAATCGACAAATATCAATATTATTATAATAAACATCTTGTTCTTGTTTCAAACTTCAGATATCGCAGTCGCCGATCGTGTGAGTTTATGATATTTCCCATATTTCTAACAAAAAAACATCAATTTTCTTCCATTTATTTGTACTAAAAGGAGTAATTTAATTAAGACTCAACGCTCTTAATCTTCTGTCTCAAAATTTGGCATGAAGAAGATAGCTTCTTCACTAGAAGGAGGGTGTACTAGTCATTGCACAATGTAACAATAACATACTTCTGCCTTACTCTACATGATAATAACTCCCAGCCTAGAATATCCAACTACGGTCTCGTAAAGCAACTGAGACACAAAGAATCTTAGAAATATTTATACCAAAAATAAATAATAAATAATCATTTACCAAATTTATTTAGCAAAATAAAAAAATAATAATAATAATAATAACCAATCAATGGAATAAAATTGGAGGCATGCTTACTGTCAGTTAGGATTATTACTATGAGTGCTGAGTTGTGTCAATATAGAGAACAACTTACAAGAACAAAAACAAGTGACAAAAAAAAACACAATTATTTCTATTTAATATAAAATAATACAGTTGCTTTATTTAAATATACAATTTTTGACATTATATCTCAATGCGTATATTATTAAGTGTTTGATATTGATGAGAAAAAAAACGTTTAAATAGAAAAAAATAATTTAAAATTATTTTTTGTATGCATCTAAAAAACAATTCTCATATATAAAAAATAAAAATAAAAAACAATTCTCAAAAACAATAACTTTTGAAAATGAAGAGAAGACATAAATGGTGTATAGTAATTAGTGATATAATTCTTTGGTCCAATTCAATTCTACAAAATTTTCAGAGACCCACCAAAAAAGGTACAACAATCATCAAAAGCATGGAAGAACTGTTAAAGTAGAAAACACAGTTCATGACCCATCATCATCCATTCTCTTTTTCCTTTTTCGGGTCTTGTGGTGTTTTTTTTCTTCTTCTTTCTTTCTCTACTTTACAAATTAAACAAAACAAACACTCTTTACTAAAACTTCACTCATTCATTCTTCTCTCTGCTTTGTTCCCTCCATGCTTTACACTACACCTCTTGTTCAATCATTTTCAACACTATGAAGCTTCACAAGAATTAGAGAGTTTTCTCAAAGCACCATTTATTGGTAAAGTTTCAATCTTTTTGTTATGTGGTAGCTAGTTTCTATAGAAAGGAACTATTTTTCTGCGTTTTTTTCTTTCTTCTTCCATTTCCTCTATTCAGTTTTTCTATGCTTCTGATCTGTTGTTAACTAAAGGGTAGCTTTGAAAATGCTTTATTCTCTCTCTCTCTCTCTCTCTGTGAAGAGAAATTGAATTAAAGTTAGGTTGCCTATCTTTCTGCTATTTCTGCTGATTGAGATTTGATTCCTTTTTTACCCTTTTAAGAAAAAAATTAATATTTTACTAATTTCATGAAATTTTTATGAATTTACTACAGTGATTCAATTTGGGGAAAAGCAGATCAGCTTCAGAGATTGCAAGTTTTGATTTTTATCTTTATTTTTATTTTATATGTAGTTATCATTATTGTGAAGGGAAAAAAAAAAGCAGTGTATTCAATTCAAAGAGAAGAAGTGAACTTCCGGAAAGAGTGGAACAAAATTTGGCGAGATATTCTCTTACCCTTTTGACTTGACTATTTAGTTAGTTTAATTAATGTTTGTTTGTTTGTTACATAGGAACTTGTTGTTGTTTTGTTATTTTCAGTTTTCATTGAACAGCATCATTTTCTCATTGATGCAATCTTATCTTGTTCCAAATTAGTTCTGTGTTTGTTAATCTATCATTATGGGGGATATTAGGCTTAATAACCGTGTCGATCAAGGCCAAACTAAGATTAAGAATGTTCCTATAGCTGTTACACCTGAAGGTTTTTGGTGTTGTCCTTCACCTGTTGTGTTTCAAAAAAGTCTCATCAAGAATCAAAATCCTTTGAATAAAACTAAACCTTCTTCACCACCACCGCCGCCGCCGAAAACTAGTGTTCAGAAAAAGGCGGTGCCTGTGGCTGTGACAGTGAGTGAGAGAAGAGGTTCTACACATGCTTCATCTAGATTAGTGACTTCTGATGATCAACAGTGTAGTATTGGTTCAGAAAGGGTTTCAGCAGGTACATCTTTGGCTGGTGAGAGAGTTTCTTCTAGACCGAAAATTGAAACTATGCCAAGGAAGGTAGCTATTGAGTTTGGTGAGCCTGGAACTTGTGATATGAAGGTTGTTTTGTTAGGGAAGCAGGGTTTTTCTGTTAAGTTGAGTGTGCATAGGGATGTTTTGATTGAGAAGAGTAGTTTCTTTTCTGAAAAGCTCTCGGAACAATCGGATTTGTCTTGTCTACAAGTTGGCGATTGCGAGGATGTTGAAATTTATGTTGAAACTGTTGGTTTGATGTATTGCAAGGAAATGAAACAGCGGCTCATGAAACAAAATGTTTCTCGCATTCTTCGGATTCTTAAGGTATTTTTCTATATGTATCATGCTTTGCTCCAGTTTAGTTTTTTCTAATCTAACTTTGTTTGTTGATGGAAATTGTGGTGTTTATGTTTCTTTTGTACTTAAAAGGAATTGTAAATTTGAGATTATCATTATGGCATCTGAGATCAGCTTGTCGGTAGCTATTTACTACTGCTTCTTATGATTTGGTTTACATTGCATTTACATAATGTTACTAGCAAGTGAGTATTTGTTTGTTAATTGTTATAGAACATATAGAAGTTTGAATTTAGGAACTATGAATGTTTTGTACTATTAGTGATAGTGTTACTGTAATCAAGTACACCGACATCATGATTATGAAATGTAAGCTTCTGCAGTGAAATGAAAACTTGTGCATTATAGTTGTTTCAAGAATAATTACTTGTAAGGCAATTTATGGATGCATATCACATGTTTTTGTTTTTCAAAAACAATCAGTTAATTAATGAGGTGTTCATAGAAAACTGGGATGTAACAAGTTTTGAGATAGCATATATTATATCTGGCTTTGTTCAAGGGTTTGTGTTTATTTGAATTACTTGATTATTCCTTCAGGTTGCAGAATTCCTTGGCTTCAGCTCATGTATCCAATCATGCTTGGAGTACTTGGAGGCTGTTCCTTGGGTTGGAGATGAAGAAGAAGAAAAAGTGGTCTCAACTGTACTACAACTCCAAGGCGAAGGAATCGGGGTCAACCCTGTGTTGAAACGTGTTTCTTCCGACATTTCCAATGTCCCAAAAGACACACTTTCCCTCATTATTGAACTTGTTCTCAAAAGCAACGAGGAAAAAGGTCGCCGAGAGATGAAATCCATAGTTCTCAAGCTCCTCAGGGAGAATAACAGTCTTCCAAGTTACGCCCGTTCCAATGATATATGTAATGACATGATATATAGATCATGCAGAAGCTGTGTGGACTCATTGTTGTCTCTTTTCAAGCAGGTTGCAGAACCATCCTTTGCAGAGAAACCGAGCAACGAAAGAGATTCTGTAGTAAAGCATATAGCTCTTGAAGCCGATAACATTTCCTGGTTGCTCGATATTTTAGTTGACAAACAAGCAGCCGATGAATTTGCACTAATATGGGCAAACCAGCATGAATTAGCTTCCTTACACGCAAAGCTGCCTATTGTATCTCGTTATCACGTTAGCTGCATTTCCGGAAGACTATTTGTCGGGATTGGTAGAGGAGAGTTGTTGCCGTCAAAGGAAACACGGCAATTGTTGTTACAGACGTGGCTGCAGCCACTAATGAACGACTACAATTGGTTACAGCATGGATGCAGGTCCTTCGATGGGAAACTTGTGGAGGAAGGAATCGGGAGGACGATTCTTACCTTGCCTTTGGAAGATCAACAAAGTATTTTGCTTTCTTGGGTTGGAAGTTTCTTGAAAACTGGTGATAGTTGTCCTAATCTTCAAAGAGCTTTTGAGGTTTGGTGGCGCAGAACTTTCATTAGGCCGTACGTCGAAAATCAAGGTAATGTTGTGTCAGATTGTTCAATGGCATCGAAGAAGGACGAATAAAGAAGTATATGATGAAACAATATGAGATTTATGAATATAGTTTCAGTGGTATTATGGTTGGTGGAATTGCTTTTTATATAACAAGTTTAAGGGATTGTAGAGACTAAGTTGACAGAAGAATGCGTGTTAACCTTCTCCAGCAGCTGACAAAAAGTTTAGTATTGAAAAGTGTTATTTGTGATTGTATGAGTTGATTGTGGATTCTATGTGGAAACAAACATAGCTGAATTGATGAATGTGTTTTGGTTTTTTGTATAATCTCTTCAAAGGAGTGGAGTGGAATTCTTAGTTTTTTAACTAATCTGAATGTAAAGATAGTACCATGACCTTAAATCCTAGTATTACTTATGAGTAGAAGAAGTGACATGAGATAATGAAGTTTGTGTTGACTTGAAAATTTCCTACTAAGTTTTTTATTATAAATATTTATTTGAGATAAAAAGGTTTTAGTATTCTTTAGTATCCAAAATATCTCATTATACCACCTAGCTACCCAATTATTGCATCCTTATACAAACGAAATACCTCACATTTGCACAAATAAATCTTTATAATATATATATTTGCACATTTGCAATTATCTCCAGACTAGGCATGAGGCAATTAGGTATCACACCATTCTCCATTCCTACTTCACATGTTGATATATTTTCTTTTAGACTTATCTCTAATAATAGAAGGGAATTCAATTACTAAGTCAACACAACCAATTTTGTAAATGATGGGAATTTAAATGAAGAATTTGAATTTCACGCCTCTTCAATTCCCAAATGCACTCTTAGTAACAAGTGCAAAAGTTGAAAAAGTTTTCTTTGTCATGAGTTCATCAATAATTAAATGGGAAATCGTATGAGAAATGAATAATATATTAGTTATATAGAAATATATAATTTTAATTATATTAAAAATGCATGGAAAAAATATGTTAGAATATTAATAATTGTTAGGGGAACAAATGGTCGCTTTTATCAGTATCGTTACCAACAAATCCTCAGACATATTAATCTCCTTTCATCAGATAATAATCCTAAATGTTATATATCTTAAGTGCTACAACTTTATATATGTTGCTCTTCCTACTCTAAATTTCTGAAATAGAAGTGCATATTAGCTTGTTAATTTAAGCCTTACCATTAACTCTTGAAATTTTATTGTATTGTAGATCTTTCCTATTGAGCTTAAGAGTTTTTTATTTTTTTTTATTTTTTATATCTATGATATTTCTAGAGTTATATGTCTAAGAATGTGTGTTTGATTTCTTAGTTTTTTTTTTCTTTCTTTGGGCTTTTACCCTCTTTTTAGAAAAAAAGAGAAAGACATAGGTCAAATTATTCTGCATGGAAACAATAAAGAACCAATTGAAAAAAGAATATATTTAACGGTGCATTTTAGACGAGCTCAAATGCAAATTTATCCCCAAAAAAAAAAGGAAAAATTCACTCCATATTCAACAATTTATACTCCTGTTCTACATTTTACTTAAACTATTCATTTGATCTTTGTTATCTCTTAAAAAAATACATTTTCTTTCTCACTTCATCAAATTTTAAGTGTTTCAAAAAACTAAAATTTAGAGTTTTCAAGAATATTTGTGTTTAATTTTAATTTTAATTTTTCTCATTAGAGAAACTTATTTTAAGTTTTCAATGATAAAAATGTGTTTCGGAAAATTTAAAAAAAAATATACGGAACAACATATTTTAAATTATTCAAACTTTGTGTTTCGAAAAAGTTTTTTTGAATATATTTGTGTTCTAAAAAATTTAATTTAAGTTTTTCAAAAAAATTTATTTATTTTTTAAAAAATGATAAAATTTAATTTGATTACAAATATGGGTTAGAGGTCTAAGTTGGTGGTGGGTATGGGGTAAGATATTAGTGGATGTTTATCCAATCCTCATATTTGTTTATTTTTATTGGATCTTAATTTTCGATTGAGAATTGATGAACGGATGGTCAAAATCGAGAGACGGATGAACATTTTTTCAAGATATTATGTCTACAAAAACTTTTATTTGTTTGAAATTGATCTGTTTGTTTCATGAACATGTAATTTTGTTACAACTACTTTGACCCAATTAAAATTTAAATGTACAAAATTTATGAAAAACTTAAATAAAAAGTAGATTGGTCAAAGAATATATAGAGTGGGAGAAAAAACTTTAAATATTTTTGTGGTAGTGTATTTTTTTGTTAACATTGTGGGGTATGTTGAGTTTTTCTAACGGCAAATAATTAGAGAAAGCAAAGCCCTCACAAGCCCGAATGTTTGAGTTTTTTTTTGGCGATGTTTTTTCAACCCCTAAAAAATTTCAGAGTTTTTTTTTTCGGATTTTCAAATTCAATAGTCTAAAACGTCGATCCGTAGTAAAAAAACAAGATCATTGGTGCTACAAAAAACTCAAATACAGTAGTATTTTTATACATTTGAGTAAATATTTGAGTAAATATTGGGGAGATACATTTTTTTGTTCACAGCAGGATGATTCAACTTTAAGGAAAATTTTACCTGGACCCATTCTTTTATCCACATATTCCAAAAAAGTAAACGAAAATACCAAAATATACTCATATATATAAAAAGTTACTATTTTTTATTTTTTTCATTTTAATATTTTCGAAACAGAAGTAATTGTCAAAAAAAATTTTTTTTTTTAAATTTTTTTCGATACACAACTTCCACTCCTGAAAACATGAAAAAAAAAAATTTCGGTACAAAACATCATTTTTGGAAATCTTTTTTAAGTTTTCCAGAATACACCGGAAAACTTATTTTTAACTTTTTCGAAAAACGTACACTACCGGCAAACTTCAACGTGATATTTCCGAAAGCTACCGGAAAACTTCATCCACGACTTAAATTAATTTATTTGATTTTTAACTAATTTTTTTCAGTGGGTAGGGTAGAGACGGCAAATTTATATGCTGCTCTGAAAATGATTAGTCAGCATTTCGTAGAATGTGACAATTTATGATGTATTAATTATTAATCGACGATTTATGGTATATTAATTATTAATTATTTATGGTGTATTAATTATTTAATAGTGTATTAATCATTAATTATTTAATGGTGTATTTATGGTATGTTATTATTTAAAAATATTTATGGTGTATTAATTATTATTTATGGTATATTAAAAAAAGGCTGTGTACCGGAAAACTTGTCTATGAAGTTTACTGGAAATCTTTCCAATCAAGTTTACAATTTTTTCACTTCTCTACCGGAAATCTTTTTAGAAAAGATAAAATGGTAAAAAAAAAGTAACTTTGAATTGGTAAAATAAAAAATTGAGGACATATTTGACATTTTTATAAAATTATGGTGATATAGGTATAAAAATGGGTACAAAGTAAAACTTTCAATTTTAAGATGTTAAAAATTGTCATTGGGCTATGTTATCTCCACCCAAAGGCCCATTTTACTTTTGATCAAGTGGACGAATAGAGCTCCTGAACTTGGGGAAATTGGATATGGAAAAATTTTCCCTGTACCCCCATTATTTGACCTGTACCCCCAAATTTTTTTCAAAATGCTAAAATTGCCCTCCAACTAATTGCCAAAAATTAAGAGTAATTATTTTTTTTACTATTTCGTCAAGGTGAAAAAAGTAGTCCGGTTAAACACAATTGTGCGAAAACTTCCGGAAACCATTTACGAAGCTTTCCGGTACACAAGACTATACCGGAAACCTTCTTTTCAACCTATCCGGTACATATCAAAAATTTGAATATTTTCGGAAACCTTAATTCAAGCTATCCAGTACACAACACTGTTCCGGAAACCTATATTCAAAGGTATCCGGTACACAGCACAGTTCCGGGAACCTTCATCAGGTAAGGTATCCGGTACACAAATTTTTTTTTTGATTTTTTTTTTTAGGTTTTTTGAATTCTATTAATTTTTAAAAATGTTAACAGATATGGATCAAATGCTACCATTATTGGATAAACCACACGTCGATACAACAAATATTTTTGAGACGGATCAGGTATGAATAATTTTAATTAATATTAATATTGTAAAATTATATTATGGTTATTATTTATAATTAATTTTATTTCAGATATTTCTTACAAGAGACGCTGTTGTGAAGTGGGCTAAAGAAATCGGTATAAAAAATAAAGTTATTGTTATTATCAGAAGATCCGATATAGAGACAGGAGAGAAAGGAAGGAGAAATAAGTTAATATTAGGTTGCGACAAAGGAGGAAAATACAAGTATGCTGCTAGCTCAACTCGAAGTTCAACAAAAAAGTGTGATTGTCCTTTCAAACTTAGATCAAAACCATTAAAAGATGGTTCAAGATGGACAATTAAAGTAATTTGTGGAGTTCACAACCATGAATTACCTGATACTTTGGAGGGGCATGCATTTGTTGGACATTTAGATGAAGAAGAAAAAAAGCATGTTCAGGACTTAACAAAATATAATGTTGCACCAAGACACATATTGCTCTCATTGCAAGACCGAGATAAGAACAATGTTACCAAGATCTCACAAATTTATAAGCAGAGGAGTATGATTCGTTTGCATGTGAGAGGTAATAGAACAGAGATGCAACATTTATTCAAGTTAATTGAAGATGCAAAATATGTGTGTTGGAATAGAAAACGTGAAGACTCAGATGTTATGAGAGATATTTTTTGGGCGCATCCAGATTCAGTGAAGTTGTTGAATTTGTTTCCGATTGTGTTGATTATGGACAGTACGTACAAAACCAATAAATACAGGATGCCATTACTTGAAATTGTTGGTATGACATCAACAGAGATGACATTTGTAGTTGGATTTGCTTATTTGGAATTTGAGCGGGAATAAAACTTTTGTTGGGCTTTAGAGAGGCTAAAAGAACTGTTTGTCACACAAAACAAATTTCCTAAAGTAATTGTGACTGACAGAGATCTTGCGTTGATGAATGCAGTTGGCATTGTATTTCCACATGCTGTTAATTTGCTTTGTCGATTTCATATCGACAAAAATGTTGGAGCAAAATGCAAGCAATATGTCTTAAAGGATAGACAAGAGTTAGTATTGAATATGTGGCAAGACATTATGTATTGCAGTGATGAAAAAGAGTATTTAATGCACCTGCAAATGTTTGAGCAATCATGTGTCGATAATATGGTGTTTGTTGACTACGTGAAAGACACTTGGTTGACTCCTCATAAAGAAAGTTTTGTTGAAGCATGGACAAATCGAGTAATGCATATGGGGAACACAACGAGTAACAGGTATGTCATTCGACTCTAAAAATTTGATTTTTTTAATTATATTATATATTGTTGGATTGCTCAATTGTGACAATTTACATGTAATGACAGAGTTGAGTCAGCTCATTGGAAACTGAAGTTAATGTTGGAACACAGCATGGGTGACTTGTGCAAATGTTGGGAAGCTATGAACAATATGATAAGATTGCAACATAAAAAAATCAGAGGCTCATTTCAGAAAAGTTTCTATGACGAAGATCATGAACACAGCAGTCCATTTTATCATAGATTGAATACATTTGTATCAAGAGAAGCTCTAACACGTATTGCTGTAGAATTTGAGAAAGTTGAATGGGTAGGTACTGATTCATCTGTATGTGGGTGCTCTCTTAGAAGTACATACAAGTTACCATGTGCTTGTGAATTGGCACAATATAAATTGATGGGTGAACCAATTCCTCTAGATTCTGTGGATATTCAATGGAGAAAATTAAGCATGGAATGTGAACTTACCCAAGACACAGAAGATGGATCAGAGTTGAATATGTCTACAGAGATGAATGCATTATGGAAACGCTTTCGATCACTCGATGTTATAGGAAAACGAGTGTTGAAGAGTAAGGTGCGTGAACTTGCTTTTCCAACTACAAGTTCGATGTGTCCACCACCTGAAAAAGTTAAAACAAAAGGTCGAGTGAAGAAGAGTAAGGGTAAGAAGCCGGATGGATATGATGTATATCGAGACCCTTCTTACTTTGAGCATGTTAATGCAACATATTGTGAAGATCCTGGTTCACAACCATCCCAGTCATCAAAGAAGAGACAACCCTCTCAATCAAAGAAACAATCCTCTCAATCATCTCAATCCTCAAAGTATAAGTTGTGGAAACAGTTTCCCGAAATTATTCTGCCATACATTGATGACATATTTGATGTGGCAGCGGATGGAAATTGTGGTTTTCCCGCTATTGCATTATTGCTTGGATATGGTGAGGAGTCTTGGTCTTTGGTCCGCAATAGTTTGGATCAAGAGATTGCTTCGCATGTAACTCCATATGATAGGCTATTCACAGGACGAATTAGAGAAGTAAGAGATTCGCTAAAGATATCAAGCTTAGGTTTTCAACCTGCAGAGAAATGGTTGTCCATACCTGATATGGGTTACGTGATAGCGACAACATATAATGTTATTCTCGTCACGTTTGGTCAAACATTCTCAATGACTTTCTTTCCTATGAGGGGTTCACACTCAGGAACAACAACAAATGATCGTATCATATGTATTGGTTTTGTTAATGGAAATCATTGGGTTCCGGTAAGATTGTCTAACTTTTTATGTATTCATTTTTTGTTAATTTTATGTATTCGTTAGAGTTAATTTTTTTTATGAATTAATTTTAAAACAATCAAACGATCTTATTTTGCAGTTAAAGATGAAAGATGGATTTCCACTGCCAGATATTGCACCAGGTTGGAAGAATTATCGCAGTAATGAAGCAACTTCTTGGGGAATTGCATATACAGGACGTCTACAACATTGGGGCTATTTATTAAGTCATTTGCCACGTGTTACACAAAATCCACCTATAGAATCTGTAGATGCAATGTCATTAGATGAAGCTTAATGCTTTAAAACTGTTACAAAATAACTTGTTATTATTTAATTTTATATTTTACGTTAGTGTCGTCGCTCTATTTCAATTTGTTATTATTAACGTATAGTGTTTATAACAGAAATTCAACATAAATTAAACAACATAAAGTGGATATAACAGAAGTTCAAAATAAAGTGGATATGAAAACAAACTAGAATAAAGTGTTTATAACAGAAGTTCAAAATAAACTAAACGACATTACAACCCATAGATGTTCAAAAGCATAATGAAAACAACCCATCTGTCATTCACGACGCGTTAAATACAAAGCTTTCCAAAAAGACTTATACAACTCATCATCTGGAGTAGCTTCAACTTCATTCAGCCCTTGCTGTATTAGATCACCAACCTGCTGTAGTCTAGACCGAGGCTGTGAAGTAGAACCACCTGCAGCAGTGGTCGGGACAACATAATCTGGTACATGGGGTACACCATCTGGTACCTGGGGCGCACCATCTGGTCGCACAAGCAGTGGGTGAGACACCTGATAAAACCACTCCAAATATCCCTCAACACACTCAGATGGATACGTAACTGGACGAATCTTTTGCGATATGTCTGCGACTGACGTCACGTATCCCAACCATTCTACGTCAGCATCAAATAATCTAGGAGGATTCGGAGGTGGCAGAGATGGTATGTGTTGGATATATCCAAATTGCCTCAAACACCTCTCTGGCAGATATTTCACTATGGTGTTGCATAATCTGAGGTGACCAGTATATAGCATGATATCATCAAACGGAATGACACTCCTGTGATTCTCCCATGGTCTCCATATAACATCCGCATGTGTCAATTCGTCGATGACGCGTCTGTACTCGTGGAGCTTATGCTTGGCCTGTTTGTAGCACCATCTATTCATTCGTGCATAACATTCCGCGTTAGCACCCTGGTCACCTCTATTACAAATATTTGGAAAATATTCGTAAATCCAACACTGTTGCAAAAAAGAAAAAAATTAATGATAATCAAACTAATATAATAAGTAACAATAAACATAAAAAATAAATGATAAATACACATATGTATATAAATAAATGATATACATATAAATAAGCTAAAAAAATAAATAAATAAATAAATGATAACCAACTAAATACACATAAAAAATAAATATATAAATAAAGTAAACATATAAATTAAATAAATAGATAAATGATCAATTTAATTAAATAAAGATAACAGTAAAAATAAAAATAAATAAATAAATCATACCTGAAGCAGCGTCATATATCCAGCTAGCTGTTTCGTGTCATAACAGCAGGCATCAGAGAGGTAGTCATATAGGACTACGAGTGCAGCAGTACCCCATGAGTATCTATCTGTACCGTCTAAATCTCTGAATAGAGGAAGGTACTTCGCATCAACTAGAGTATGACTCTTATCAGCGAAAATAGTACTCCCTACTAAATTCAGCAGATACGCCCGAGCAGCACAGTCAAATCTCTCTGCTCCACACTGCCTTGCGAAGACCTCTTTCAACCAATCCAATCGATAATGCGCACCTCTGGTCTTCTTAGTCTCCTCCCAAATCTCTTCCACCGACACCCCTAATAACGTCATGGCCAAATTGCATGCCGTTACTCTATCTACATCGGGTGGATTATAGAACTCACCCCTAATAGGCAACCCCAGCAGATTGGCAACATCATCTAGAGTAATCGTCATTTCACCAAATGGCATGTGAAATGACGATGTCTCAGAATGCCATCTTTCCACAAACGCAGATAAGAGGGCGTTGTCAGTCAACTTCAAACTACCCCTCTGTAATGGGTTCAGACCTGACAAATTCACCCAATTCTCTATGGGTCGCGGAAGTACCGGCGGAGTAAATTGCTGCATTTTCTTTCCATGCGCAACAATTTTCAGCAATGGTCGCTCCTGTATACAAACAAAATAAATTACATTATATTAAATATAGAATAAATTAATTTAAATAACAAAATAAATAACATTATAATTTAAATGAATTATAAATAAATTAATTATTTTAACATACCTCACCAAACCATAATCTAGCTGACACATGATGAGAGTACCGTGTAAGGACCGATAAATCATAAGGTCCACCAGGATACTGTGTGACCTCACCATGTCCATGATCTCCATCATGCTCCTCCTCCATATGCTCTCCCTCCTGAGCAGGTGCAGCCTCTTCCTGCTCATGTACATCGACCTGCTCATGTACTATAGGAGACTCGTCCTCATGCACTACAGAAGGCAGCTCCTGATGATACACAGCCACATCATCCTCCTCATCTTCAACTATCATCCGTCTTCTTCTCCTTGACGCTGTCGGTCGAATCCTCTCTGGAGGATTCATCAGGGTTGATGTAGAAGCATCAGTGTCACGCGTAATTCTGATGATTTTCCCGTCTCTTCCTCGTGCGCCCACTGAAAAATTAAAAACAAATAAATCACAGTTAGTTAAAAACTGAATTAAAATTTTTTAAAAAATAAAAAATAAAAAAATTAGTGCAATTTCCGGATATCTTGGTTGGCAAGGTTTCCGGAAATTTTGAAGGCCATGCAGTGTACCGGAGAGCTTGTCACTATAGGTATCCGGTAGGTTAAAATGAAAATGGTCTGTACCAGGGAGCTTAAAACAAGGTATCCGGGAGTTTTCAAAAATTTTTTACGTACCGGATAGCTTAAAAAAAGGTATCCGGAAGTTTTCAAAAAAATGTTGTGTACCGGATAGCTTGTTCAAAGGTGTCCGGGGTAGTTTTTTGTGTACCGGATACCATGGAGTCAAGGTCTCCGGAAATTTGGAAAAAATTTTCTTACTTTTTGTACCGGAGATGTGGTTTGTCCAAATGGTAAATTTTTTTTACTTTTATTATATAAAGGAGGGCAAAATGGTCATTTCCTGGCTATTTTGGGGGTACAAGTCTAATTGGGGGGTATGGGGTAAAATTTCCTTGGATATGGTACACCTCAACTAGAGTAGTATCCCCTTCATATGATTTTTTTTCCACTTTAATTTTACTCTTTTCATTTTCACTCAACCTATTGTAAAATATCTGCTTCAAATTTGGATCCCTTAATAAAAAAATTTGATAAGTAAAATTTTCCTCCAAAAGTTCGGTATACATATTAATAATATTGGAAATTTCATTCTTGAAAAATCAGGTATACAAAAATTTTAAAAAGTTGAATTTTCTGTGCCAAAAACAAACCGGATTTTTTAGATAACAAAATTTTTTATAGTTACGAGACGTGTACCAAAAGTTTTGAAAATTTTCAGTAGTTAATAATTTCTGGAAAATTCTGTTTTGAAATTTCCGTTATGTTTTCGTTTTGTAATACCAGAAATTTCATATCGTTGAAAAATTCGGCATGTATTTTTTTAAATTGTATTTTTTTAAGTAGGGAAGAAAAAAAAAACTATCATGTGTAAATTTGACTGAAACATTCACATCAAATATTTGAGTTACGAGAAGTTGTAATATCGTGGACAAGAGTGGTTGGCCGACAAAATCGAACAACTGTTATCATTATTCGTTCTTACACACAGACTAGAAAGAGAGGAAGAAAGTCAAAATTAATTATCGCTTGTGATAGAGTTGAAAAATATAAGTCAAATAAAGGTAACTCCAAGACTTCAATTAAAAGGTGTGATTGTTCATTTAAACTTAGATTGAGAACATTAAAGAAAAGTGATGGATGAATTCTTAATTTAATGTGTGGACTTCACAACCATGTGTTAGTGGCTACCTTTAAGAAATACATTTGTGGGACGCTTAAAAGAAAAAGATAAGCAACATGTTGATGAGCTGACAAAGTATCACGTTGCAGCGAGACACATTTTAGCATCCTTGAGAGATTGAGATAAGGAGAACACGACTAATATCTCTTCAATTTGAAATGACTCATAACTAATATGCAACATCAACTAATTCGTTGCATGCCTGATATCATCTCTAAGATAATCATATAAAACAACAAGAGCAACTAATCTCCATGTTCATTTATCGCTAGTATAAAGGTCTTGAAAAGAAATAGATATTTTGCAGATACAAAAGTAAAACTATGGTCAGCTAGTATAATACACACTACCAAATACAGTTGGTATGCCTTCGTTGCATAGTCAAGTCCACCTTCATGAAGTTTCTTAAAGAACACAACTTTCAACCATTCAAAACTATAGCAAACACATTTATTCACCCTCGTCTCATTTACAACTTCTACTCAACCACTTTTAATAGCTCAACAATAGAAACATTGCAAATCTTCACTCATGTTAGTTGGAGGTGTGAATAACTTCCCATAGCATGGTATGCTTAAAAGATCCCTAACATCGTCAAGAGTAATAATCATTACATCAAATGACATGTGAAATGAACTAGTCTATATGTTTCATCTCTCAACAAAAGCAGATACAACATTATTATCAATCATATGCAAACTTCATCTTTGCACTAGAAATAAACTTGATTTAGTAATCTATTGATCTATCTCAGTGTGTAATACATATATAATATCAATGAATTTGTTTTGTTTTTTGTTATTCGAAACAACTTTCAATGCACATATATCCTATTTAATTAAAATAACACACAATAAATTATATTATTAGTTGGTTAATAGTATTTTATGCTATAATAGTTAATTAATTAAAATAAAATCATCTATACTATATAATATACTACTATACTGTATTATATTAAAAATAAAGAGATTCAAACTGCAATTAAGCCTTAAATAAATCATATACATATATTACACTATATTATACATATAATAAAATATACATATTGTACTATTATAAATTGTATAATGTAATAAAATAAATTATTTACTAACATGTTTATCTCACACTCTAGGTGTAATGTGGTTCTCATAGTTCTTAAGGACGGAAAGATCGTACGGTCCTCTAAGAAACAGATGTTGATCAGGCACAAGATCTGGTTGTTGTTCTTCCTAACGCGTGTGATCATCATATACAAGATCCTGCTACTCTTCATCCTCCTGCATTCTGATACACAAAATGACCCGAAAAATTCATTTTATGAATTTTTCGATAGTTATGTTTCAACCTCGAAAATTCAAAAATGAATTTTGCAGTAGCTATTTGCACTAGGAAAATTCAATTTTTGAATTTTCGGTAGTTATTTTTGTATATCAGAAAATTCGATAAATAAAATTTTCGGATAAAAATAACTTCCGGAAAGTTCATTTTCGAATTTTCCAATTAACAATATAACTATCAGAAAATTTGAAAAATGAATTTTTCAGTGCAGATAAAAAATTAGTTTTTCAAAAAATTTGAAATTGGGGTAGGTGTCACTTATCTGAATTTTTTTATATTAATCATTTACGTGAGGATAATTTGAAAAATTAAGAGATAAAAATTATAAATGTGGAGTACAAGTCTAATTGTGAAAGTACAAAATCTAATTTTTGAAACTTGTATCTTTTTTTTTGTTTTTGTGTGAACTTGGGCCTTGATCTTTCGGCTTTAAAATGGCCCAGTATATTAAATTAGAGTTTAAAATGGCCGACATATGTCTAAAAGGAACATACAACTAAAAGCATATTCAAATAATTTTTAATTTACAAGGTGTTAAATTATATAAAATTAGATGTTTTAAACTTAATTTGATCTCCCTACGAATTTTCTTGTCAGTTCACGTTATCTAATATTTATATAAAATCATTTTAGCCTCACCACCAACTTTGAATCACATTTTTGACTTTAAGATAGAAAATATAAAAAGAAACCACCTAATAATTCATGCATTACCATATAAATAGATCTTTCTAACAATCAAATGCTCAAGTGTACCTTCTAAGGTTGACATTGGAGGAGTGTAGTCATGATGCACAATAAATTTTCAATGAGTAGTTCTCAACATACTTTTATATAAAATAGCCGTATAGACAAATCAAATTTATACTAGAACAAGAAAATCCCGAGACCATGTTAAATATTAGGTTATAAGATATTGATTGATATTAATTATATTAATAAAATACATCTTTTTCTTTTCAGTAACCTAAAATATAAAAAATTATAATTAAGAGCCGTATGAAATATTACATAAAAAATTTAAACAAAAAGGTTGGGGGATGGGAATCAAGTTTTACCCTCTAGCTCTCTAGGCTGTTCAACACAACATAAAATGTCAGATCATAACTTCAAATCCATCCATTTGATACTAACTGTACTATATCAATATGGTATCTAGTATCTACAAGCTCTTCTTATAAAGTACCCAAAAAAATCTAGCAAAGCCCTAATGAATGTTTCTCTGGCTGTAATTTTATACATACATACTTACAAATTACAATCACATAGTTTGTTTATATTCTAAATAAAATTGTTTTTATTGACACTCGATATAATTTCATGTGTCCTACTAGAAAGCGAATCTGTCCTATAACCCCATTAAAAAGTAAAAAACAAAAAAGCTGAGGGACATTCCTTCAGTCTCTTTCATTGAATTTCAAGTCTACATCACACATGTACCTATGTAGCAGAAATTAAAACCGCTTTATTACTCTCTGTGTTAAAAATCAAATCACTGGTACTATCTCATGGGAATTCCAAAAGATACCCTTTATATTTAAAAAATAAAAAAAAAATGTTTTTAGCTTGACATTAATTTGAGATAGGAACAAAATATTTTAGAGAATATATTCGCGGGTTTTTCACGCATGCAGAGATTTAAATACCGGGGGTCCTCTCTTCTGGCCTAAAAAAAGTATACTATTTTGATTTTTTATTTATTAATTGATTGTGAAAATATTATTGTTTTTGTTTCTAGTTTTACCCTTTTAGTACAAAAGTTTGCAACAGTTTCAAAAGGAATCTGGGCTAAGAATGGGAAACTAAAAATAAATTAATCAATGCCATGTAATATTGACGACACACAACTGAAATTTCATGGAAAAAGGACACATGATGGAAACATTCAAATTTGCATATATAACATTGTTTCTCTCCTTTTTTTGTATTTTACAAAGAAAACACAGTATTTCATTCATAATAAACATTTTTTCTCTTATTATTAATCTTGCCATGAACTGCAAAAATAAGATACTCTCGCTCACTAGCTAGCTATATAGAATCATGGATAACCGTAAAATTGTATATGTAGTCAATTAATCACGATTTTAGAAATTTTGGAGGTTTGTTTTCATTTTTAAGATTGAATTTCTAGTAAAAAAGATATTTTAATAATTAAAAAATTTAATAAAATAAATTTTAGTTTCTTCACATGTATCAAATTACATAATATACTCTACACATACTAATGTACATGATTCATTCTACACATATCAATATACATGATACATAGCATTTTGTTAGGTTAATTCATGTAACAAGAAAAAAAATATACAGATAGCATGTCACACTTTCCTATTGAAGTCAAAAATATATATTGACAATGATAACACAACAACCACCATTTTATTCATAAAAATAATTCTACTCATAAAATATATTGATTATAGAATTCAAAATTTATTCAAAAGAATTTGACTATCGAAATAATTATTTTAAAAAATTATTTTTTTTCTTCGATTTTTCTTCTCTTTATCAATAAGTCTTTTAAATATTTTATTATTTAACTCTTTTTCATTAATGTGATTATGTCAAATTAAATTCATGAAAGTAAATCAACTATTTCAAACAAATATCACAACACCCTACCATCACATGTCTAACATCTTTTTTTTTTGAGACTTTGTGTAATTTGGGTCTAGACTAATGTTTTAGTTGCAATTGTTACCACAATTAACTAAGGTGTGTTTGGACAACAGAGATTAATTAATTAATTAAGTGTTTGGATAAAAGAAATTAATTAACTAATAAAGTATTTGATAAGTTATTTTAGAGATGATAATTAGGTGTGTATTCATTAGTAATCGGAGTGATCCAAAAACTCTCATCGATTTCATTAGCAAATTAGTTAATAAACAATTTATATAAAGTAAACATTTATGAAAGGAAAAAACTAAAATTATAAATTAATCAAACTAAATCAATAATATATATATATATATATGAGCGGTTAGTTTTATTAAACATGGAACACTTTAAATAAATGTACCGTGTTTCTGTCTTTATATGAATGTGCTTTTTGCGGCCGCTTCTTTATCTGAACTTAGTTGTTCTTATAACACTGGCTTTATCCTATTTTTTTCAAGAATTGAATGATGATTCACCGTGATTCTAAATTTTTATTTAAGTTTTAGAATTTTTTTTTTTTGTAAAGTCTAAGTTTGTGAGTAAACGGGTAGTTTTAGAAAAAAAAATTCGTAAATTATACGTCTCGAAGTAGTTTTTTCGTTTGTACTGGTTGATTTTTATTAAGTCTAAATTGTCTTTATTAATACGGAAAGGAATTGAAGGAACTATCTAGAGTTATCTCTCTTATCTTACTTTCTTCCTTCATCTCCTTGCTATAAGTTGAAAACGATAAAAAAATAAAATGTCACATCACTTAAATAAAACAATACTGGATATCTTCGCTATCATACAATCATATTCGTTATTAATTATAGAAAATGGAATTTACAGTAATTTAAATTAATTGGATGAATTAAAAAAAGCCAACAGCAACAAAGTCAGACCATGTTAAGATAGAAAAACAACTTTTAATTTAGTAAAATGATTACAAGATTATACTACTATGTTTTTTTTTTTATAAGTCTCATTGTTTTGGAAAAATATTTCTCGTTTGATATTAAATATTTTTTAAATTATTACGTATATTTATACCTTTTTTAAACATACTTATTATCCATATTACTATTATTAATTTATTTTAAAATAAAAAAAATAAATTAAATATATTAATGTATATATTAATAATATTTTAGAAATATCAATATAGAAAATTGACATATTAATTTTATTGTCTACTTTAAAAAAAAAAATATATTTGAAGAAGGCAACGAAAGCTTAATAGTATTACCATTACGGTTCTTTTTATTTGAATAATTTTTGCATTTGCAAGCATTACAAACAAGAGAATTGATACGACCTCGTGGGCTATTCATAGCCGACGTGTCTAACCATGTTCCAATTTATTTTTTCACCTAAAATTTCAGCATGCTGGGCCCAACCCAAAAACTGAATTATTGATAATCAAATCATAACAAATGGTAATAAAAATAAGATAAATTTTATAATAATTTAAAAAGAAAAGTGTATTCATACTCTTAATTTTTTAACTAATAAATATATTATTTTTTCCTACATCAACATTTATATATTATATATTAAGTTGATTAAAATTATGTAAATTTATCTTTTCAATTTAATTTTTTAAATTTAATAAATTATTTTTCTAAATTTTTTATTTTAATTAAAATTAAAATTATTATCAATTCATAACTCTTTCGTTTCCTCTTCTGAAACCCAACAAAAACAATTGCTCTCCTCCGTTCTTCCACCACCGCGAGAAGATCTCTCATCTATCTCACTCCTAATTTGCTCGTGTTTACGTTGTTGTCGTCGACCACACTTCGCCATTGTCACGTCGTCGTTTCTAAATTCGTCTTTGATTCTTAATGAATTATACAACATAGATAAACGATGCAAAACAGAGAAGAGAGACGATGTAGAACGGTGGAGGGAGACGGTGAAAAACGTCGAAGAGATGACGGAGAGAAGAAATTTATTATTTTTTATATATAATTTAATAAATAAATATTAATTATTTTGAAATAGAAAAATTGTAAAACTTCAAAAGTTGATGGTGTTAAATTTAAAATATATTCAAACTTACTCATGGATGACATATCATTAAACTATTGGTAATTTAATTTGATACTAAGAAAAGATGTTAATTTTCAATTATATTATAAAAATCTCTTAAATATAAAATTAGTGTTGGAGTATTTAATTTCACGAGTTAGAGAAAATTGTAAACTTTTCAAAAATATAAAATAAAATTGTAAACTAGATTTCAATATTAGAAGACACATGGGCAATTTCAAAACAAGTTTTAACCACTCTAATATTTATTTCAGCTGCAGCGAAAGGTAAATGATTATCACAAAAGTGGATATATATTGTGATAATCACTTACCTTTCGCTGCAGTTGAAATAAATACTATATATATATATATATATTGAGTATAGAATAGAGATGGCCCATCCTTTATAATTGCGTAGAAAGAGCAGAGACGCGAACTATTTATTATGCATGTCATTCCTCAATTCATATGACATGACATAACCTTTGACAAGGTGGGAGGTCTAATAATTCACGTCTAAAGATGAGAGTGGATACAAAGGGATACATCAAAATAAACGTAATGGAGGGGCATCTAGGTGTGTATGTATTATGTGGATCACCACAACAAGGTATCTTTTTGTGACTTGTGATTTTTCACGATAAATTTGGTATAAAGTCTTTAAGTTGTTTGGATGGATGTTGGCAATGAGAAATCAGACAAATATCTCACACTTTGCAACACCAAATTAAAATGTTAATTTGAGCTTTAGATATCAATTGATTACCCCTCTCAACCTAATAGCCAAAAACATGGAAAACTCTTTGTAGATACAACCAATTAGAGCATTTGACCTATAACTATATGTTTATTTAGATAGACAAATGTTAATAAGTTTCTTTTTTTTTTTTTTTGCAAATACAAAAGAATTACTTCTTTCTCATTAAAACCATGGCTCAAATTGTGCCCACATGACCAAATATACAAATGAATTATTGCTAAGCAATTTGGTAGAACCAATTAACACCCGAAAAGAAACCAAACTACACCAATACATGCATTGAGACACTTGTCGATGATTATGCATGTATTTTAGTAAGTTAGTGATTATGTTGGTTTTCAAGATTCGAACCATAGTTTCACTCTATATATAATAGATACTCAAATCAATACAACAAAGCGAAAAGAGAACAATAAGTAAATTAAAGAAATATCCAATGAAAAAAAGTGAGTAAAAGAAATGTAAAATACTAAAATGAGAGAAGGATGAACCAATGAAGAGAAGCATCGATTACCAACAAACTCAATCAGCATACGAGTCAAACAAAAGAATGGATGCGATACCCGCTCATAAAATGAACACGAGGACCTTGATGATTTGGCTAAGAACCACTTCCAAGAATAAAATTGACCCTGGTCCACCACTTTCTCCATATATTGAGGCTTTTGTACCACACTTGCATGAATCACTTGCCACAACAAATTCAAAGTTCATGTGTACAAAACATATCAATCAGGGTCAATACGATGAATATTAGCAGATGTTATGAATGAATTATAGCTAGATCAAGTGCTATTAAATTAATAATAAAGGTACAAAACCATCATTAAGTACAAATATTTTTATGGGGCAAAAAAGAAGCACAAAAAAACAACCTACTATACAGTTATACATATCAGCAGAGAAAGCTACCCTAGCTAGCCAGCTGATGATCATGATTACACATAAGGCTACAGTTTCTCAAACCCTTCTTCCTTTCCTTCCATAAAATGTAAATTAAAGAGAAAGGAATATCATAGAGAAACAAAAAGAAAAAAAAATGGTTTCTTTTGATATATCATCATAATAATGATATTATAATAATAATAATAATAATAAAACAACCAGCTATAAATATGTATTATTAATTATGATGATTATTTTGTGAAGTAATAGTAATAATAATAATAATAATAATAATAATATAGGGGAGGGAAGGAAGTTGAAAATGAAAATAAAAAAAAAATTAAATGCCTCCAAAGTCTCTAAGAGAGAAAGGTGTTTTGTCGGGCATGTTTCCGGCGTGACGTAGCCCTAAAGTAAGTGACACGTCACCAGAAGTGGTCCCAAATCTTATGAGTGTAGAAGCAATGTCAGATGTAGCAGCAGAAGCGGTCCCATATTCGGCTGTAACAAAGCTGCCATGACGACACGTGTCATCTACAACCATTGATCTGTTGTTATTTTGTGGGGACAAGTCTGTGTCGGAGATAGGTGGCGCCACCTCAGAGACGGTGGTTTTAGTGGCGGAGGTAATTGCTTGGTTTTCCGAGAAGCCTTGTCTATTAATTGCTGTTGTAAGTGACACGTCGTTTTCATTTGCATTGATATTGGATCTCTTTGATGTTGTTGTTGAAGAAGGTGTTGGAGTTTGTGCAATTGTGGTAGCAATGTTGTTGTGACCACTAGTGTTGTTGCTACTGTTTTGATTCTTTTCTTTAATATTATTATTATTATTATCTTCTTCTGTTTCTGATCCTTCTGCTTCTTTAAGTTCTTCTTGGTACATGTCTTCTACCATGGGTTTCCACAAACGAACCCTCGCATTAATGAACCAGTTTGATACCTGAAAATTATTAACAAACATGTTCAATTCATCCATACACTCCATTGGTATATATGTTGTAGATGCTATGCTATGCTACTACATTTCTGCTATTTATTTTAATGCACTGTAATAGTATCCCCAACAAATACTTTAGTACTTCGAATAACGATTAAAGTGACGTCCACGAAGTTATAAAAAAGAAGTCTCAAGTTCAAAATAAAATACAAAAAAATTAATTTAATCACTAACTTATTAACATTTATCTATTAAAAAAAAAGTGAAAAGGTAAGATTCATTTTTACACACTAACTAATCAATACTTTACATCAAAATTAAATAACTTTTATACGGTTAATGAATGATAATTATTAGATTATTAAAAACGTATGACTTTAATTATAATTATTTGAAAAGTTATAAATAATTGATTGTGTTGTTGTGATATATTAACATTTAATTATGATATATGAAAACTAAACTCTATTTTTATACTAACTTGATTAATTAATATCAATTACATAAATATAAATTTTAGATATATAACAAATTATTAATTTGTAGATTAGTTAAAATATTTAATAAATAAATATTAGTAATTGATGTAAAATTAATAATGTAAAAAGTTGGGTATATTTTCAAATAGAAAAGCATAGACAAAATCAGAGATAAAAGTTTCAAAAGAATGAAATGCAAAAAATATAGACAACAGAACTCACTCTAATCTTAAATATAAAATAAAAAATTAAATCAATAAATATCGATGTATTCCTCTAAATTTTAAACTAAATAAACCAATTTTATTAACGCGACACAACTTTATATTATAACGAGAGGGAGTAATATGCATGCATTTGACACTCGGTTTAAAATAATGGCACAATTTTAGCATGCAAACTCGAGCTATGCAGTTGATATCGACCTCTAGTTTTAATTTAAGCAAACATTGCAAGTACATACATATAATATACATTTCAGTAATTCAATTGTGTTGTCTGTTCTAGGAAAAAAGGGAACATAAAAGACATGCTTTCTTTCGATTCTGTTTGTCCCTCTATCATATATATGGTATTGATATCAACCTAGTTTCCCATTATCAATTTCCTAAAGTTATTTTTGAAATTGTAAACAAATATACATTAGTTCATTTATTAATTAGATAATTAATTTTAAAAAAAAAGAGATAAAAAATATGTAAAATAAAAGAGAGTAAAAATTCTACCACTCTTACACTATATTTTTTTAACCAAAACTCAAGTTTTTGTACCATTTTTTGTTGGCATACTATAGGACAAAGAAATACTACTCAATATTTATGAATGATATAGTGCAATTATATATCAGTTGTTTTTATTTAGAAGCTAGGGACAAAGTTTTTTATGACCGTGAACCTATAGATTCTACAATGTGTTGTCCTTCCCCCGTGTCACTTACTATTATAGGTGTAGGCATATACATAAGGGGCAAGAAGTTAACAAGTAGGTGTTGATATAATATACAAATTAGGAAGATATTGGGGGAAAAGAACTGTTTAATGAGAATATAATTTACTACGTACTATAGTTTTATTGAGTAAAATATATACTATCATTTAAATCTATTGTTTTGTGCAATCTTATGTCTCTGACAGTTTTTTGTACAAAAGAAGAAATTAATTAATAATTATTATAAAAATAATTGTTTTTTGTATTGTGTAATACTAAAAAGAAAATAAAATAAAAAATGCATTTATATGCTGTGTAGAGAGGGCATAAACATGAAAAGGAATTTACCACGATGAGACAATAATATCTAGAAAAGATCATTTATTTTCCTTATTTATTGTCCCTATTGTGTAGTTGGGGGGAAGTGAAGCCAATTGATATGAGAGAGAAAGTTTATGAGTGAGAGGGAAAAAGTGAGTTAAACTCGAAAACAGCTAAACTTTCAATAAAATTTCATGTCTGTTTATTTCTATGATCAATTTCAATGTTATGTCAAAAAGGAAATGTAAGAAACCCCCCCAAAAAAAAGGTCTCGATAAGAAGAATAGAATATTGAGAATTCTAAATTTGTAAAACATGACTTAATAAAAGTATACTTATATTTCTACGATAATTAAGCAGAAGATATATTTCAATTTATAAATTGAATTCATAACATTAATATATTAAATTCAACTCAAATTTTAACGTGATAATTGATTTTACATAATTTTGTTGGACCACTCACGAAGAAACCCAATTCAAATTATAATAATATAAGAGATGTATTAAGAGTCTAAAAATAAAAATGTGATTATCCTTTTATACTAGCACATGGAAGACTTCTCACAATTTTTATATAAGTAGAGGACGTGTATGATTAAATATTATCAACAAGTACATTAAAGACACATGTTAAATATTCAAAAATTAAAATTATGTTGAAAATATTAGTTTTTAACATTTGAAAAAGTAAAATAGATTTTTTTTTTTAGAATTGATATCCTAACAATTGTCATTAATTTTAGCATTTTCAGGAGGTCCAATAATTATAAAAAAAAAGGCACATTGGTGTTTGTGTTTGTATGAAAGGAATAGAATGAAGGAGAGAAAAAAACCAGAGAAAACAAAACCCAAAACAATGTAAGTTGCATCTGAACATATACAGCTGGTCCCTTATCTTCTCATCCATTCCATCAAACGAAGATGATAATATATATTGCATGTGGTCCGTGCATGTAATAATGAATAAAAAAAAAATAATTGTCTTATTCTGTTATCACGTATGTGGATTGTGGAAAGCTAAGAATGGAGAGAAGACGAACCTGATTTCTGGAAAGGCCAGTCTGTCGTGCTAAGAGTTGCTTATCTGCATCACTAGGGTACCTGAGAAAGAGACCAGAAAATGACATCACACTCCTTTTCTTTAACCGCGTTTATATATACATACACACACATTTTCTCTTAATATTACTACTATCAATTATCTTTCTTTTTTTTCTTCTTTCTCTCTGTCTCTCCCTTTCTGGGCGTAAGAATCTATGATATTACTACAAAGAAATATCGCTGCAAACGCTGTACTACTTTATTATGCTTAATTACTCACTTACTCATATCAATTCATTGCTATTCAAATTGCTGAATAAGACTTTATGCAGCTTCTACATATTTATATTTACAGCTTTTAAAATTTCAGGGTGTCTGCAATATATATTAATGACCTTTTTGATTCTATCTTTGTGGTGGGACTTTCTCTCTCTCTGAACCTCCTTTTTTTTCTCTTCGTTAATTAACGGAACCTGTCCTACATACTTTACTTTTTTCTTTTTTTACAAACTTAATTGTGTTCATCATAGTATCTATCGTATTGTGTGTTTTGCTTTTTCACAATTTTATCATTATGTCATATGGAATATACTATATACCACTCCTTCACAATCTCTCCATCATTAACTGCTTTTTCTTTGTCTCTCTAGTCTTATATAATACAATCATTTTATGAGGGAATTAATTCCACTCCATGCAAGTTATATGAACTTCCATACTATAGCTATAACTGTAAGGTATCTCACCCTAAAATTCATAACTTCAATGGTATATTATATGGCCATTGAATCTTGCACCCGGGTTCAATGGAAGCTGAAATTATGGTGTCGCTACATCATTGTAGAGTGTAAAGGATTAATATTCTATACAAACAATTATGGTGTCGCTACATCATTGTAGAGTGTAAAGGATTTGGATCCCTAACCCTATGGTTTTAAATTGTGATCGAATCGACCATGGTGTTGCTATACTTTATATTTTGAACAACTGCAATCAATATAAATTGACGATGAAGCTATGTTTTTTATGGGAAATTATTAGTTGTTAGTTTTGTATGTTAGAGTCACAATTTGAATCTTGAGCTTTATTCTCAAACTCCTTTCTTTGTCTCAATTAACACTTGAGCTACACCTTTGGGATAATGCAGTCTTAACTACCGATGTTATTGCACAAATAAAAAAATTTAAGTCTCAACTCAAATTGTTGTGGCAAACTCCTAATCTTATCCTAAATAGTATTTAAGGTAAAAAATTAAAAGACTATATAAAATAATATGAGCTTGAAAATCTAGGATGTGATTTTATGCAGTGAATGATTTATAATTAATAATAGTATAGTTTCGTACATGCAATAGTAAGTAACAATTAATAATGAGAGTGGAAGAGAGAGAAAGAGAACGTACGGGTGAAGAAAATGTTCAAAAAGCCAGGCTCTCAAAATGTTGACAGATCGTTCAGGCAATCCTCTCTGTGGTCTCCAAGCTTCTTGTTCCATCATCCCCATTTGATGAAACGCTCTTTGTTGTCTTAAGCTTTGTTCAAGAATTTTAAGTCTTGGTGTCTCACCTTTGGTCAAACCTGAGGTCCCCACACCATCTTTCTCTCCCAATAACTCACAACTATGTTTCAACTGTGCTGTTATTGCATCCTTTAGACAACGAAAATGGCGTGACATTGCTTTCTGAGCTAGTGCTGTGTATGGTACTGCTGAACCAAATCCCATTACTAAGTCGAATGAGTTCACTACCATTTGCATTTGTTCGCAGTAGTGGTTGTATCTTCTGTCCACCTGTAAAACACACCACACAAATATTATCATGTTCAAAAATATTGTTGGAAAGGTTGTTTTGTAACGGCTGGAAGATAGATTCGGCGCATGCACGTTCTTATTTACTCCTCCATCGTGTGCTTTCTAAAAAGTTTTATGAACCTACCGACTTTTAATTAATTACGAGGGATGCATAGTAATTATAAATAACATAATATTGTATGTGGATTAATTAATTCATTCATGCATATCGTGAGAAAAAATATATGTTGAATTTCAGTATTTCGAAGGATTCAACTCAGTAATCGTTCAAGATAAATACCTTTTTATTGGTAATAAAAATATACAAATTATTCCAACTTCCCATCATTTCAGTAATTGAATTTTGTGAGACTGTTTTCATTCATATATAAAAATTGTGGAGAAATTATAAAAATGCGGAAGAGATAATCTATTTTCTCACAAAGTATATACTATTTATCATATGTCTTTGTTATCATAAAAAACTTTGGAATTTTATAGATGTATTTCCTCTACTTTAAAATATGTAAATATAAAATGATTTAAAAAATTAATTAATTTTGTTTAAAAATTAAATCAAAATTATACATAATTTTTTTTTAATCTATTTTTATTTGGGAAGGATAGAGTATATAAGAAGTGTTAAAAAAAACACTATAAATAGAAAGTGTAAAAAAGTGAAGAATGTACTTGTGTTTGTTTGAAAAAAATTGAAAATTAAATAGAAAATCATTAAAGTAAAGAAAAGACATTTCTCCCGAATCCTCCCTAGTAAGTCACCTGAGATATTAGGAATGGCAATCACAACAATATTACTATGATGGGTATGAATCTTAGAGGACAGTGCAATTCTAACAACTTGATACGTAATATATATGATTGGGGAGGGAGTGTCTTCTTTTCTGTTTGGTTAGTCTTTAATAATATTCAGAAGAAACGTCGCTTCTTGATTGACGCATTCTCTTATATATAGATTAGATTAGATGGTATAGTGTCTTGTTTTAACCCTTTCACCAAACTACTTTTTTTTTCAAATTAAAAAAATAAACTAAAAATAGTACTACTAGCTAGTATAAAAAATGAAATCTTCTCACCAATAGAATCGTAGGATTAAAAAAAGAGTTTTGATTAAAATAAGGATGAAATCCTTACCAACTGATCCTAAGTTGTGGAACCCTACTATATAGCAGCCGGCTTTTGCCTTTCTGAAATTCAAGATACTCACTAGAGGACTTTATGTTTTATTAAAATTTAATTATTTGGTATAGATTAATTAATTAATAAAATTAAAAATAAAGAAATTTGACTCTTGATGAATGAGAGAAGGTAAAAAAAGTAGAGAGAGAAAGATTACATGCCTCGTCAAGCATTGTAAGAAGTTTGACCTTCCTTCTTTGATGCTCAATCCTATCAGCAGGTGACAAAGGTGAAACATCTTTTGATGAAGACGAAGAAGCGCCGCCACCACCACCACCAACACTACCACCATGATTTGAATTAGGGTTTGAAAGTTGCCTTGCAAAGTTGCTATTCTTCTTGAATTGACCCCTTCCGACACTACAAAACTCTTCCAACAATTCTTGAGCAGCTTTAACATACTTTGAATTCCTCAAAACATTTACAACACCTAAAGAAGAAGAAGATGAAGATGAAGAACCAAATCCAACATGTCCGTGGTGGTTAATCGTTCCTAATCCACCAATATTCTTGTAAGAAGCTCCTCCTCCACCTCCTCCACCTTGATTGTAATATAAAAAACCAGCAGCATCACCCATTCTTAATTCCTCCGAATGGTGTTGCTGTTGTTGCAAGGAAGAAGAGAGAGACAAAGAAAGACCTTGTCCTTCAACAACACTTGAAATCTCAACTGGATTGTTGTTGATTTGGTGGTGGTGGTGGTGGTGGTGAGCTGTTCCTTCGTGTGTAGTTCCAGGAACCCATGTGAATTGACCAAAAGACCCTCCCGTTCCAGAACTAAAACCTTGAAGATTTGAAGTTGAAGGATTCGGAAGTAACATATGGAGAGTTGAAGAGGAATTTGTTGATGGTGGTTGTGGAGGTGAAGGGGATCTGGTGGTTTGCGGGTTCATGAGAAAAAGTTGCATGGCAGCTGCTGAGTCAGCATTTATATTTGACATCTGATGATGATTCACATTATGATGATGATTTTTTGAATCTGTTAAAATTGTTTGTCTGTTACCATACCAGTCACTGGAACTAGCTATTCCATGCTGTGGTGGCGTTCTTGTTGAGGAACGAAACGACGTCGTTGATGTCATTTGTTGCTGCTGCTGCTGCTGTTGTTCTAGTAATTCGGCCGCAGAAGATGCGCCGTGGGGGAAATTGAACATTTCTGATAACATTCCGGTTGTTTCGTATACCGGAAGACCGCCTGGTTCTTCTTCTATGCCGATCAGTGGTGTTGGTGGTGGTGGTTGTTGTGAGTCGAAGCCGCCGTGGACTCTCACTTTGTCTCTTTGATTTTGGTTTTCAATTGTTGTGGATCTCTCGAAACCGTTTGAGAAAGCCAGGTGGTTGTGATGGTGGTGGTGGTGGTTGTTGTGGTAATCTTGGGACATAGAATTGTTGGAGTTTTGAGAATTTGAATAAAAGGAATGAAATTGGTGAGTTTTTGAATTTGAGAGATTTGAAGAATTATTATTCAGGAACGGTGTTTGTGTTGCTATTCCCATCTTAACATTTTCTTCATAATCATCTTCTTCTTCACCATTATCATAATAATTGAATTCATAAGTAATCAAGATCGATCGGCTTCTCAATAATCAAATCTGAAAAATTCAAACACCAAACATCATATATGTAATATTTGATGAACCAAATTTAAAATTAATATATAGTAATTAATTTTCATTTCATCATTTTCACTCATAGATATATATATATACACACACATGTATTGTACCTGTTAGAGGTGAAGAGTATGAAAGGATGAAGAGTTCTCAAACATCGTTTTCTCTTCTGAGCTATTGAAAGCTTCTTCAATTCCTTCTCTCTCTCTCTCTCTCTTACAAACAGGCACACTCACATATGCACTCTCTCTCTCTATCTATCTATCTATCTTATGTGGTCTCTTTCTTTCTCTATCGTTCCTTTTTTTTCTTTCTCTTTGTTGCTCTTTGCAGTAAGTACTGCTGTCTTTGCAATCACCTTGTGGAAAAAGAAAGATGGAACTTGGAAATTGTATACAATTATAAAAAATGAAATTAAAAATGGTGGATTTGGAGGGGACTCATATATCTCTCTCAAATAAAACACAGTGAGAGAGAAAGAGAGAGAGGAAAGAGAAGCGGTCGCTGTTCTTTCTCTTCTTTGCTCTTCACCACCTCCTTTAGTATTTTTCTCTCCCACCAATAATGTCTTTTTATATTTTAGTTTCTTCTCTAAATCTTCACTATCACACATAATTCACATAAATAGATTGCAAGCCAATAACAAAATATTCATGCTGTACAATGACTAGAATAGCCTTACAAAAATACAAAATCAATGGAATCAAAACAAATTCAGGATGTGTGGAAGAAAATTAAAATACTCTCAAATAACAGAATATTTCCTCATACTCAATTATAATAAAAAAGAATTATATTTATTAAACCCAAGTATAAGCAAATGTCAACTTATGCTAGTATATTTAATGTTATATTTATTCAAACATAAGCCCTCAAATTAATTTGTTAAAGTTGCAAGGAGATAGTAATTATAATTAAGGGTAAGTTAGTAATTTTTTTCTTGTTTTACATGAAATCAAAATAAAATAAAATAAAATAAATTTAATTTTTGTTTTTGTTTTATATAATTTAACTATTATTAAAATTAAAATAACTAATTTTCTTAATAAATGTGAAAGAATATATTTTTGTTTATAAAAGAATAATGAGGGCTCTTAAATAAAAGAATAATAATAAGGGAGTATCTAATAATATTTCGTTTTATTTTCTAATAATATTTCATTTCATTTCATTTATATGCTTGACAGCCAAGATAATAATATGAAAGGAATGGAATATTGGAATCCATGTTTAAGAAAATATTTTTTTAGGGTTGGATTTTGTAGTAAAATTCATCCATGATGCCATTGGAAGTGTTGGATTTTATTGTCATTTGAATACGTCCTTTGGGAACCAACATAAAATTATACGGAATAAAATAAAGATAAGGTCAGTACAAAGTCATCTCAATGATCCAAACTGCCCCATCTTTTTTATTCTCTTGAAATGACCAATATGACCTTGATAATCATTGCAAATGAAGATAATAAGTTCCATAACAGGTAAGGTCAATTAAGTCATTTGGGATGCTTCAAAATTCATTATCATTAAATATAATTAATTAATCAATAGCTGAAGTGAGATAGGAGAAGAGAAGTTGAGGAGGGGTAATGAGATATTGATAAATGAGGAAGGGTAAAGGAAGTGGAAGGATGGCACGTGCCATTGGATGGGTAAAATAGACAAGTTAGGTTTAATTGTGTGGGAGACATAGTTTCTGAAAAGCACTCATAACCGCTTTAAGGTTTGGTTCTGTCACTCATGGCCATGTTCATTTTCCATTTTAGTGAAGCCTTTGATTTTTACAGGTGTTTTTTATGTTTCGCCTTCTTTAACTTGCATTAATTATCATCTTGGAATGGTATAAGTGTTAGTAATTGTTAACTTCTAATCATTCCTCATTATGGATAATGTTTTCATTTTAGCTCACCTCATCAAAAAGATGTTTATTGCTCCAATAAATTAATATCATTTTTACTAGATTTCACACATTAAAAAAACCCATAAATATATATAACTAGATATATTAAAAGAAATATAATAAAAAAATTTAACAAATTATTTTTATTAAATATTAATTTGTAAATATAATTATTTAAAAGTCGTGCATATAATATTAATTCAAATGTCAATTTAAAGAAAATAATTAATAAATAACATTTAAAATTGAGAAAGCTCAATTCTACTACTTCTTTAGCCTCCATTCTACTATTTCTTTATCCTATTTTATGATTGTATTCTCATTTATGTAGAATTAGCTATTAGAGTGAAAACATTGCTAATATAATGAGCTTCTGAATGCTTCAACATAGATATAGGTTTTCTTTCCTCCATGCATTCGAGGTGGACTCATCTGATAATCCAGTTCTCAAGGATGAAGATGTGAGTTCTACTAGTCACATATCATCTATTCCAATGTGTATCCTGCTTTGCTGATTAGGGTGTGATGTTTTATGACCACAACTCCATTTAGCTCATCGAATCATTCTCCCTTTGCATGATCCAACTTTTTTCTTAATCTATTAATAAGGATTATTTTGTTGGTCGATTCCACATAGCCATTAGTTTTTGGACTTTCCACCAAGACAATCTTTAAATGTAATCCAAGCTCATTGTAGAAGTCTTGGAACCTCTTGCTTGCAAGTTGAGTGCCATTACCTGTTATGATAGAATGGGGTAGTTTGTGTCAGCAAATAATGCTCTTACAAACAAACTTTTTCATCCTTTCTAAAGTAGTAATTGGTAGAGCCTCAACCTATATCCATTTAGAGAAATAATTCATAGCAACTACAATAAATTTAAGCTAACCATATCGATGTAGGGGGAAAGGTCCAATAATGTCTGGCCTCAAGTATGGAAAGGCCATGATGTTACCACTTGTCGCAATTTTGTACAGTTTTCATGCAATCTTTCCTTATTGTTGGTCAATAATATTCAGATATTAGTAGCTTTGAGGTCAGTCATGTGTTAGATCTATAATGGTTTTCACATATATCTTCATGGGTTTACTACATTATGTATTGAACTTATCTATCTTCTAAGTCTAGTAAGAGAGTCGGGAGAAACACTTCTATTAAACTTTGTATGGTGTGATAGTATAGTGAGCAATGACTCTTCTGATCTCATGATCTTCTTGTTTGTTATCTGAGAGTATCTCATTTAAGTGGTATTCTCGGATGTTCTTCATCCACGTCAGATTAGCAGTGATGACGTAAACTACATATTCAGATATGTTGGGTGTTTGTAGGGTTTGGAAAACTAAAGTTTTGTGCTTACTAGATGCCTTTGTGTTGGCCAATTTTGCGAGTTCTTCGGCCTTCATATTTTAACCTTAGGGTAAGTAGTTGACTTGAACCTCTCTTAAATTCTCCATGAATGCATTGACTTTATTCAAGTAACTAATCAAGATATCTTCCTTGGCTAGAGAATCATTATTAACTTAAAGATGTGATATTCTTTTCTCCCAAGCCTGTTGAAGGCATGCTATGAGGGGTTCGTACTTTGTTTGATTGTAGTTGCAATTGAAGTTAAAAATTAGGGCTTGATGCAAATGAAGCCTCTAGGTCCTTCAAAGACGACTCTCGCTCCACTATTTATAACATTGAAAATAACACTGACTCATAAAAGAAATAGATTAGAATAACAGAAAGAGAGAGAATGGACCAAAAAAAATTTATACTAGTTCACAACATACTGTTGCTACATCGAATCATCCCCTTAAAGAGAAATTTTGCCTCAGTATAGTTTAAGAGTTAATCCACTATTTTAATTAATAGGATACACATTAATTACTCATCCTCTTCAAGTGTTTGAATATTCTTCTTTAGCCTCTCCAAGATGTCACCATTGAAACCCTTCAGAACTTTCTAATAGCCTATTGTTCAACGTTGTGAGTATTGTTATACCTCTTCAAGTTCTTCTTATGGAAGAAACAATTGTTGTCACCATCGGGATGATTTACATCAATTCCAATTTGTGGATGAATTAACACAAAGTTTGTTTCTTGGATTATAACTTTCAATTAGAGAATATTACATTTGAAATCCTATATCAATTCAAGTGTATCAAACAACTTGTTTGATTTACATAAATTTTAATAACTTCTCTACTGAGAGGATTTTTCATTAATTCTTTTCTTTTAATGTGTTCTAGGCTTTTACATAATTTATTCTTAACGCATTGTCTTTTTCATTCTATCAACTATCTCTTACATATTGATCAATTTCTATTTAAATATGGAGAGATGTATCCGTTGAGAATGCTATGGTTGAGATCTTGAATCAGCATTTAAGGCAAATAAGTCTTTAAGACATATCCAAGTATATCTTCATAGTTTATTCAACATATCTTCTATTAAGAAGGCAAATCTTAGATGATGTGACTATTAAAGAATGTCGTGCGCTTCTTCAATAAGAGGATAAATGCATCCTTGACGAACAATTCCTATCAAAGCGTTGACTGTATCAGAGTGTTGACTTTAAATATTGACAAGATGGTCAACTGGTTTACCATAATTATCAAACATAAAGTCATTGGAGTGAACTTGTAATCAGATTCATCAGAGGCGCGTTGAGAGTGCATTTATCAAAGTCAGACACAACTTCAATAGATCTTTCAGAGACACTGTGAACTTGTTTAGTAGATTATCTTTCTTTGTTCATTAGAGGATCTAACTTGTACTAGAATGTTGACTTTATTAGAGGGTTCATTTAAAGTTCTCTTTTTTTGGAATTTGAGTCAGAGGATCAACAAAGGTTTTTAGTGAGAGGTAGATAATCATTGTAGTATTATTTTTCTTTGTCTTTAAAGGGACCATCATTGACTTGTATTTTCTTTGTCTTTAACGCTTTGAGTCGGAGTGGAGGTTATCGGATGCTTATTGTAATACTTCTTATTGTTTATATTATGACTTGCTCTACTAGTAAACATTACTATTTGTTTATCAGGTGATCATATTCTCTGTGTTAGAAACACTTATATATCTCTAACTTTCCCATAATTTATGCTACCTTAAAATAGATAGTCATAATAGATTTCTTTGTCTTCTAACTTAATCTGCACACTTAGCAAATACAATTAGAAGATAATTATTCTTATTTGTTTGTTTTGTTATCAATAAAATATCAACTAGAGGATTATAGCTAAAACCACTTTTGCAGTTCTTTATTTGATGGATTTGATGTTGTTGTTGTTGATGGAGATTAAAATATGTGTTTATTTGAATATTTGAGTTATAGATTTGATGGAAATATGATTTTGTTGAAATAATAACTAATTTTCTTAGTTTTGTTTGAAGATTGTGATGAATTTTAAGGATATTTGTAAAATAAAAAAAAGAAAGATTATATTATTAACATTATAACACATAAATGATCAAATCGTTATTTAAAATTTAACAAATGATTAAATCACTACAAAAAACAAAGAACTGAATTATTACCTGAAATTAAGTCAAGAGGTTGTGAAAGATATTTTGCTTTTATATATATATTAAGATGGAAGCTTGATATTGGCAATTTTAGCACGGGAGCCTACAAATTAATAATATTCAAATTCCACCCTCCAAAGAAACATAATCATAAACAAAAATTAAGAGAGATGGCAGAAAATTAGAATCGAATCATCCAGCCAAAAATGAATTAAATGTCCATTATGGACCACCCAATGTTGGAAATTCAAATTAAACATAAAACAAAATTCAATGAATATAGTGAAAATGAAAAGGCATAGAATGTATCCCTCCAACAACTGTTATGCTTGAAGATGATAAGACTCTTCTAAATCTTCCACGGTCTCAGTTTGATGGTGTATGTTTTCCTGAAAGAGACTTTAGGCTTAGTGAACTAAACAAATGAACTACATACCTATATATAACTTTTGTCCTTCAAGAAGTTACTGAACGTTCATCAGCTGCTCCTCGTTCCAAAAAGAGTTAATGGGCAGTTATTAAAAATTAGGGAAAGAATAAAAACCATTTTCTGCTTAATGAGTAATTACCACAATATCTACTTAGTGGGTAATTACAACTTATTTAAAAAATAAATAAAATACATGAAAAAACCATCATTCTCCCACTTGGTTGACATATTCTTTCCTCGCAATAATAAGAAATAAAGCACATAGATCATAGTGATATGTGTTGTTTGTTTTCGAATATTATTTTCTATGAATCACAATGTACTGTGCTTCTATTCAAATTATATAACTTAAGGAATAAACTCATATCATCTATGTTTATTCTGATTCCAAACTTAAACGATATTTCTCAAAAATCGAATGTGTACACTTGAGAAAATTAAATATGAAAAATATCATATATAGAGATTTTCATGAAACTAAAATCGTTCTTACAATGAAAATCTGATAAAGAAACCAAGTCCCATTTTATCAATATGATCCTTAAATTTTGAGGTGGCGTGCCTTTATTCAACTGATCAACAATCATTAATTCAATACTAATATCCTCAACAACAATTGTTTGATCTTTGACATGCTCTTTTATGGCTATGTACTTAATGTCGATATGTTTGCTTTGACATCCACTTTTGTTATTTTTAGCCACAAACACCGTTGCTGAACTTTCACAATGCATCCTTAGTGGTATTAAAATTAAATTCATAATTTTCAACTCATAAAATGAAACTCTTCATTCATACACCATGTGATGCAGCCTCAAAACAAGATACGAACTCAGCTTCCATTGTGGAAGTAGTGATCAAGGTTTTCTTTGCACTTTCCAAGAAACTATTCCACTAGCTAACATGAAAATGTAATCGGATGTTGATTTTATTGAATCAATGCAACCAATAAAGTTTATATTAGAGTAATTGTTGACCTCTAAATTCTCAGTTTGTTTATACATAAGCATGTAGTCTTTGGTTACATGAAGGTAACTCATCACTTGCTTTGCATCTTTCCATACCTGGATTATTCTGATATTTGCCCAACATCCCAATGGCAAATGCAATGTCTGACCTCGTGCATAGCTGAGCATACATCAGGCTTCCAACAACAAAAGCATATGAAATATTAAGCATTTGGTCCCTTTCAAATCATAATTTGAGCACTGGTTCAAATTGAACCTATCACCATTTAGAATGGGTGCTACACTTGGTGAACGATCTTTCATTTGAAATCTTTATAAGACCTTATTGATATAAGCTTCTTGTGATAAGCCCATAATTCTATGAATTCTATCTCTTTGAATCTTAATGTCAATGACATAAGATGCATCACCCATATCCTTCATATCATAACTCTAAGAGAGAAATTGTTTCACCTCATATAGAAAACATTTATCATTGGTAGTAAGTAAAATGTCATTCAAATACAAAATAAGGAAACAAATTTTACTCCCACTAACCTTCTGGTATATACATTAATCCATAATGTTCTCTACGAATCCAAAAGAAGAGATAAACATTATGAAATTTCAAATACCAATGACGAGAAACTTGCTTGAGTCCATATATGGATTTCTTAAGATTTCATACCAAATGCTCATCACCACTAGAAAATAATCTTTTTGGTTGTTTCATGTAAACCTCTTCTTCGAAATTTGCATTCAGAAATGCAGTTTTCAGATCCATTTGATGTAGTTCTAAGTCAAAATGAGTAACTAATGCTAAAATTATATGAAGAACATCCTTCTTAGATATAGGAAAAAAAAAGTCTTAAGTGACATTTTATCACATTAAATGTAGTTCCCTATATAAATTGACGACACAACCGCTCCAGTTACTCACAAAATGATTAAGGAACCATTGTAGATTGCATCACATAGTTTGGGAAAATCAAAATACAATTTTGGGAAAAGATAATACGGTTCACTACTGAAAGAGAATTGGACTTCCATTTAAAATAACTTATAAACCATTTAAAATAACTTATAAACCATTTAAAATATTTCTTCTTTCTTTGAATCAAATACGAAACCATTTAAAATCTCTCATCTCCTTTAAATCAAACATATCTCTATTTTTCATTCTCTTTCATCATCTCCCCTCCCTCTATTTTTCAGTCTCTTTCATCATCTCCCCTCCCCTATTAAAGTTCTCGTGTTCTGTTGAACCAACTAGAACCCAAGTCAAAGTTTAATGCTTGTATATAGAGATATTTACAATTGTCTTTCTACTTTTTTTATGCTTTCTATTTTCTTTGAAATTCTCTTATCTCTCCTATTCGATTTTTCATTTGCAATTCAAATTATCTATATTCAATCTATCGCCTCCTCTTTCTTCGTTGTTCTGTTTTTTTTTTCTACCTCTCATTTTTTTCCACAAATATTTATTATTTTTTCATCTTTTTTATATTCTATTTATATAAGAATAAAAACTACCTTAGAAAAACTGTGTTTTATTTCTAGAAGTTTATACGTATTTAATTTTCAGGTTAAATTTTTTAATTAGCACTGAAATTAAATTA
>JBBPBP010000004.1:14265980-14284689 GCA_037974735.1 Cicer chorassanicum
AAATATTAAAAATACAATAAATAAATTTTAAATTATTAACAAATGTTAAATAAAATAAATGAATTTTCAACTTTTTATTTAAATATTTTAATATATAAATAAAAAATATTTTTAATATTTTAATACTTAAATAAAATTAATTATAACAATAATGACATGAAAAATATTTTATCTTTATGTCATTAATCAAAGTTCCACGTCATCAGAAATGGTAGGGACCAAAAAAATTACTGAAATTAATTAATAGGAAGACCCAAAAACTTGGTTTTAGAAATGAGGGGACTAAAAATTTAATTTGGAGAGCCAAAAGTCAGTTTTAGAAATAAAGGGACTAAAAGTTTAACTTGTGTAAAATAGGGAGACCAAAATACATTTAAGCCTAAAAAAAAAAAATGCAAAATCAAGAATTCAACTAAATAATCTATCTTTATTGACACTACAAGAAAATAGACATATACTTACATAAGCTTATAGTGACAAAATTAAAAACTGTAGGTATAGATAAGCTATACCCACAGATAAACTATTTGTTGTTGGTATAAGTGTTTTATACTTTTGGTGACATAAATCTGTCATTAATTGTTATAGTTACACACTTAAATATGTAGTTATAGACATCAAAATTGAAATATATATTTTTTAAAGGAGCCAAAATCTTAATTGTTTGTGAAAATAATTTTCTACAAAATTTTCATAATGTAAGCCAAAAAAAATTGAATGGAGGCAAAATCCAAATTTTTTTAATGCACCCAATTTCAATGGGCCAAAATCTTAATTTTTTTCAATGGAGACAAAAAAAATTTCAATTGAGCAAAAATTCAAATTTTTTCAATAGAGCAAAAAAAAAAATTAATGAAGCCAAAAAAAAATTAATAGAGCCAAAATGTAAATCAGTACCAACTAAACCCCTTCTCATCAAAACACCTAAAACCCAAAACATGTTAAACTCTTCTTCTCTTTCACCCAATCCGAGCCCCAATCTAAATCCCTAACCTCTCAATCTCGAGCCCCAATCGTCGTGACCGTTCTCGTCGTCGATATGACCGTTCTTGCACCACATCCAGTGTTTTCGCCGTCGTTGTAACCGTTCTCGCACCACATTCACCGTTCTCGTTGTCGCTGTGACCAACGTTCTCGCACGACGACAACGTGACCACCAACGCCACCGTGACCTGACCCTGTGACCACCGTTCTCGCACCACCGGTAAATTTTAAATTTCTCTACTATTTATGTATTTTCGCACAACCTGAACCTGTGACCTTAGTTCTTTGTAGTTTCTGTGTTGTTTTGAATTTTTCGCAAGTTTAATTGAGAGCTAAGGTTCATTTTAGAGATTAATTTTGAATTTTCGTGAGTTTGATTGAGAGTTAGGGTTCATACTAGAATTTTTGAGAAAACTTGTTCTGTTTCTGACCCTAAATTGTTCATAAACCATGAAAAAATTGGTTCTATTTCTGGACTTGAAGGTCGATTTAAAACATGTTCGTAGAATTCTCTGTCAATAATGTTGTTTAAATAAGAACTTGGTGCTGAACGATAACGTGTTAAACCTGAAGAAGAATTTATCTGTTGTTGTTGTTGAATACCATGTTCTTGACAAATTTTTTGTTCTTTATTAAAAAAAAAAAAAACAAGAAATTTTTTGACCCTTTTCTCCATGATCTGATGTTGTTGTTGAATACCATGTTCTTCACTTTTTTGTTGGAGTTTGAAGTTGGTTTGAACTGGGAAGTATGGTGAAGCTAGAGTGCATTGGAATCAGGATAAATATATATAACTCTAAGAATATTGATAGGGGTGTACGTGGGGTGGGTTGGGTCGGTTTTGACAAAACTCGATATCCGACTCAATCAATTATCTTTGGATTGGGTTAAGTTCTAAACCCGTATTTTTTTATTAACCCGAACCGAACCGATCAAGAACGGGTTGGGTTGAGTTTGGTTTACAGGTTATACATATATAATATCCTGTTTTTTATTTTACGGGAAAATATATTGAATAAAAATATATTTAATACTTGAATGTCTCAAAAACTATAAAATTTGAATCACATCATTCAATGCCTTAAAAAGTCATCAACCTCTCACACAAAAACATAAATCCAACAATCTTCAAATAAATGAATAAATTCAACAACAGTAAATGAATAAAATATGAAATCATCAATTCTAAAATATGTCAACTTCAAGTACAAGCACTTAACGAGTTTCTCAAAACAGTTCAAGAAGATGAAAATCTAAAGAAGAAGAGTAATGAAATCATATTGACTGGTGGAACTGCCAAACAAAATTTTAAAAAATATATATATAACTAGTTACCGGGTCGGGTCTACGGGTCGATGGGTTCAAATTATTAAACCTATTACTCGAACCAAATATAAGCGGGTTTCAATGGATTGAGTTGGGTCGGACCGGAAAGTGACCGGGTACGGGTAAAAATCGGGTTGAGTTGGGTTGGGTGATCAGATTAGCGGGTCAACCCGCACCCATGTACACCCCTAAATATTAATATGTAGAGGTATGTGTTCAAACTTTTGTGATTATACAGTTAACTAATATAACATGTTTTTTTAACATCTCTTATTGTGTAGAGCAAATTTGAGTTTGTTCCTCCAATAAATGACTTAACAAGAGAAATGTTAAATTCTGAGTTGAATGAGAAATAGAGGCAATGGAAGGGTGGTCTAAAGTCAATGGCATATGACCCTACTAAAACAGAAGAAGAAGTTGCATCTCTTGTACCAGATGATAAGGTTGACCCAAATCAGTATCGTAGTTTGGTTCGACATTGGTTTTCTAATGAAGGACAAGTAAGTCATATATATTATGAGTAATATATTAAAGAGTTTATTATTTAGACTAATATTTTATATCAATTGCAAAAAATAAGTAAAATTAATAAGCAAAATCGTGCTAAGTTTGAAGATGTTCATTGTATGGGTTCAAAAAGTCTCCCAAAGCTTATTGATGAGAAAGTTTATTTTTATTTGTATTTTCATGGCTTTAATTTGAATTGAAAAATGAAATGCACATAACTTGTTTGTTTGGTTGTGCATAAAAAAGGGCAAAAGAGTGTTGCCTGAACGTAAAGAGATTTACATTGATACCCCGCAGTCGTAAAAACGGATCAATTGTCAATGAAAAGACTGCAAGACTAATTGTAAGTTTTGATAATAATCAAGAGGTACCAATATATAAAATGTGTATAAATTAAGTTTGACAAAGTGATGAATTTTATTTTCAATTGTATGACGATTGTATTAGTTTTTTACTTGACCTTTTAGGTGATGTTGTACTTGTTAGCCTATATGCAGTGTTGAAGTTTTTTAATTGGATCTTATTGTAGTACAACAAACTTTGAATGTCAGTTTCAATTTGGTATTTTCAATCATTAATAATTTTTATTTTATTTTCTAGGAAGAATTAAAAAAATATAGTAATGTCGCTGGAACTTCTCAATCAACCCAAGACACACAAGGTTCTATGTCTTGGAAGGATGACATATTTTATCAAATACAAAGACCTGATAAAAACGGACGTGTGGGATGTATGGGCAAGATTCCTCATTCTAAAAAATTGAAGGTTTGTGTATCTGAAAATGAAAAGTTGCGCGAAAGAGTTAAGAATATGGAAAGCTTGTTAGCAAATGTGATGACTTTAACTCAAAATCGATTTTCTGGAGAAGATGTGAATAATATAATACAAACTGCAAGACAAGTATATCATAAGTTATTAATCTTATCCAACTAGCTTGATAAGTTCCATACTCGTATTTTTCATAAGTAATATTTTCTATTTTTTGTGATATGTTCCTTATGCTACTAGTGCTCAAAACCATTTGGATTCACTTAGTCCATACAACAATGAAAATAATGAAAATGGTAATTAGATAGTATTAGTTAATTTTGATTAAAATCATTAATATTTTCTCTATTTTATTAGTAATATTTTTATATTGAATCGTGTATTTATTCATTTGTTATTTTATTGATTGTAGGTGAAGATTAAAAGCTAATTTGTGTATTTATATTTTGTTAATTTTATAAAATAAAATTTTAAATTATTATATAATTTTTATTGATAACAAAAAATTAATATTTATAGCAAATTTGATACTGTTAAAACCTATACTAACAGAAAAAAGTTGTAATGTAAATGTATAGCAACAGAATCGAAACCGTAGGTATAACTTTTAAAAATTATAGTTAAAAATACCAACGGTGAAATATCTGTAGGTAAAATCAAATGTTTACAACAACAGAAAAAATTATGTCACTATACCTATAGCAACGGCGAAAATCGTAGATATTGGGTAATTATATACCACGAAAAAAAACCCGTCGGTATAGGTAATTTTGGTTATCCCAACTGTTTTATACTTTTACCTACAAATTTTCACTGTCACTAAAAGTAAAATTTCTTGTAGGGTGATCAGCAACCGACTAAACTTAGCAAAAGAGTTTGTTATTCGATATGCCTCAAGAAAAATATGTCTTACAAAAAAATTAATTCAAACGGTTCAAAACGTCAGAAATACACAAACCCAAATTAAACCTCAGATGAGCTGAAGAGCAACCATTTGTAATCAACTTCCCTGCTACATTTGGGTCTGACTTGATCTTCAAGTTATCCAACTCCATCCCAACAGCATATTCAACACCTTTTAAATAGCCCAAAGCTCCACAATGATAATATAATAGGTATCAAAATGCAAAGAAAATCCGAAAATGAAAGCTTCATTGTGGTCAGTGACCGTGCAATCACCATTACTATTAATATACGGGTAAAGTGGAAAATATTGAATAGAAGTGATACATGCAGTATTAATTAGAGAGTCTATATAGTCACCTTGCTTTTGTGAACCAAATTCTTCGTAACATATAGCAATTCTTCGTAACATATAGCACCGCTCTATATAAAATCAAATTCAATTATACAGATTAGTTATAAAAATCAACTATAATAAATAATTTTTATATGAACGTGGATTGGTTATATAGATATATTGTTCATGAAACCTTACTTCAAAGTATATTATTGCTCTTTGTGTAGGATTTCGAACCCTTTTTTTCTTATGAAAAGTTTTGAGTGCTCATTGTTTTTCTTTTTGATAAATTTTACTTATACAAAAACACAATACATTACTTTTTCACTCCACACAACACCCTACTCAAGTCACCTAAACTTTTAGAGCTTTTATATGTGTATACTCATAATTATCAAATACTTATTCAATACTTCATTATATATATCACATCATCAATATATCATATCATATTTATCACATTATACTTTTTATTTTTTTCTCTCTCAAAATATCTATAGGACGTAGTGCTGTGCATGGTTGGGTTTTTTTTTTAAAAAACTCAACCATATCCATTTTAAAACCATTATATGGATTAAGATTTATAACCAAATCCATTTTTTGATTTAAAACTGGTTATAGAACCGGTTGTAAAATTGGTTATGGTTAAATAATCAGTTTTTAATTATGCAACCGGTTTCAACAAATTCAATTTTAAAATTGTTTTTTTTTTTCAAAATCGGTTAAAATCTGGTTATTTTTAATTGATTTGTGTACTATTAATTAATTTGAAAATTTGACATTATATACGGAAAACTTGATAGATCTTGTTAATTTCTAATGCATTATGAAACTATGATGATAAAACTACGAGCAAGCTTGAGCATATTGTTTTCTTCATTACCTTAAACAAAGTCTCGCTATATAATCCAATCAATAATGAGTGTATGTAAATTACAATTTATACACCGTATTATACCACAATCAGCAACACTTTCCAAATTTGACATTCATTCTCAGATAAAATGGAAGACAAAAAAAAAAGATGAGAAATCAATAAATGATTTACAACATAATGAAATATTGAAAAAAAAAATATATAACATTTATATAAATATGAAAGAATAAAATGGTTAAACTTATATAAGATGCCAAAAGTAAAACAAAAAAGAAAAGCTTAAGATGAACAAAAAGACTAATTTATACAAAATGAAGTAATTAAAAATGAGTCATATTTTTATGCATTATTTTAAAATTGAAGGTATGAACTTTAGTTTATAAAAAAAGGAAAATATGTTTTTAGGAAATAGGTTTTTTGTTGTGAAAAGATAAGAGTTTATTAAGGTTATGAAAATGGTGGAATTTCTACTAAAAATCAGTGCTACGGGAAGAATAATACAAAACTTAATACCCGTAGAAATATGGGAAAAAATGAAGTACTGTTAAGTTAGAAAGGGATTGAAATGTAGAAAAATAATAGATAAGAAAAGGAAGAGGTAAATGAAAGAATGGAGTGGAGTACAAGAATGGCTACCTCGTTGTCTTCGAAATCGGAGAAGAAGCAACAATTTTTTTATTATGTTAATGAGAGAAAGAGAACATATTGCTAATTTAATTTAAATTGTATGTAAATTACAATTTAGAGAAAGAAATTAGGATTCCAAGAAAGGATTTAAGGTTCAAATCCAAAATAAAATATGAGGGGATAATAATCGGATTAAATCTAAATCCAAAAAAAAAACATAAATAGATATCCAACCGGTTGTTAAATGAATTGGATTATAACCATATTATTTTAACCGGTTATTTAAAATGAATTTGGATCTAGTTATGGATTTTGGTCACATAACCGAATTTTTTGCACAGTGTTCTATTGGAACATATGAATATACTCATATTATTTTCCAAATTATTAGAAAAACAAAAAAGAAAATTGTATTCATCATGTTTAGTTATTATAAGATGGCACGGTACAAGTTTTCTTAATTATAGTGGGTCCTAATCCCTTTTGCATATGTAAGAGAATGTACCGTGATCGTACGTTAGAATCATCATGTCACTAACGCCTCAACCGTTAAACAACAATCAATAATGCATGTGCATGAGGATATTCTAGTTACAACTAATTGATTAATGAATGGTGCTTGATCAACTTTCTTAAATGCATGTAACCATAGAGTAGATGCAATGTCTCTCATATATCAATCAATTATGTTACATACACATTTCACCTTTCATTGCAAAACAACCGCGCGATGCTACGTACTTTTCTCCGTCCGTGATCAATTAATAAATTACATTTTAGCTCAACATTTTTGTAGTGTATTAATCAATGTAATAATCGATACTAGCAATTTCCCACCATTTCAAAATGGCAATCGAGATGTTGGTTTTGGGTGTAGTTACTGAATTTTCAATATTGATAGATAGGCAAGTACACAATTGAGAGTTAAGTGTGGTGCATGTCCTGCCACCATTCTACATTATTATGTGTTGGTGTGTTTGTGTTTGGATTGTTTGCGTTGATGTGCATATAGTGTATTTTAGAAAGAGACTTCTATGGTAAATTTGAAAATTAATATGTTTTTAATGACATATCATCTGAGTTAAACTATAATTTAAATTTAACACCACTAAATTATAATAAATTGATTTTAATTAAAATAAAAATTTTAGTTTCAATTATGAAAACAATTTATTTTGATCAAAACTCTTAATTTAGTCACCTATAATATATATATAGTAATGATCACATGAACAAATTAAAGAAATTTATTAATCAAAATATTCATAACACCGATAAACACTTTTTTATTTTTATAGTACGGTAGAAGTTGTGATTTTACAAAATCAAAGTGTAGTATTTTTTTGTTATTCTTATAAAAGTATTTTTGTTTTTGTATTTATCTATACCATAATTTGGAAATTTGCATGCGTCCTACCTAGTGGCAACTGCAAGTTACAACGCTTTGGGCCCGGCTATAAACTAACCAATGGCTGGTTGTTTACGGTATGTTTGATTCGAGATTATCACAAATATTTCTTAAAAACAATTTGATTTATATATAAGTGGAAAGATTTTTTAAATTATCAATAATCACAACCGTAAAATTGTAAATAATATTTTATTTTTGTCATAACTATTTATAAATTTATTATTATAATTTATCGACTATATAAATTTTTTTTATAGTCAATATATATAAATTAAATTCTTCTAAAAAAGTGAATTTAAAATTTAACATTCTCATATTTTTCTATAAATTTGTAAAACTTATACTCAAGTATTATTTATTTCCAGAAATAAAATTTATATATGAACCTCTCACTTTTATAATCTCATGTTAGAGGGTGAGAACTTTTTATTACCAAAGAAATAAAGTGTAACCCCCAATAATCATCCACACTCTATTTATTTGTTATATTTTTAAAATAAAAAAATTTAAATAAAAAAATGCAAAGAATATCATGAACTTACCTAGTATATGTGTGGGAATATAGTTTTAGTAATAGGAATCCTAAGAATATTAATATTTTTTAGTATATAGAGAAATTGGTCATCAAAATTAAAGGTGTCAATCAATTTTTGCATAAATTTTTGTTGTTAAGAACTATGATTTGACATGCATGTTTGATCTCATATTAATGTCATTGTAACTTGAACTAAATTTTATGCTATAAAATTTAGGTCTGTCACAAAATATTTTGCTAGTAATTAATTCATAAACCATTACAATAATTGACAAACTTATCTCTATTGAGGTTACGATGTTGAATTAATGTGAACAGGTCAAATATTCGATGTATATATATATCAAATCTAAAGAAAAAGTTTACAAGAGACTACTTTAATTATCACTTGACAATTTAAAACTTTAACCCATTTTCTAAACTACGACGTTTTGTGGTGACCAACGTCACATCTGAACTCCATCCTATTTTTAGGGATGTTGTACTTAGTGGTGGCCTAGATATACTAATTTTTTAATATAATTGTTTGAATTTTTTGGTGGTTAGGCTACCACTAATGTTAAATCTCCTTCTTAAGTATATCACACTATATTTTTTTTCATTTTTGACTTTTTATAATTCTGTCGTCTTTCTCTCTACTATTATATTTTTATGTTTCTTTAAATGACATAATTTATGAATTATTGTTACATTTTTTATTTTTTAAAATAAATTTTTATTAAACATATTTTTTAAATCTTGCAACTTTGTACAAGTCTTCGTCGTCAATGTTTTCTGACGATCTAAACATCTAGTATTTTTAACAATAATAATAATAATACAGTGAAAATTTTGACTGCCACAAATATTTGTAATTACTCAAAATTTTAGCCAATTAGAGTCAATAATGTTAAAATTTCTTGTAGTGTTAAAGCCAAGGCAAATCACCTCACCATATTATTAAGGAAACTCTAAATTCACCAAGTCATATATATACACCTTTTTAAAAGAAGATTAATCATTACTTACTTGTTTTTTCAAACCATTCAACCAACTCATCAATAGTATTTATCAATTTTATCAATTGTCGATATCTGAGATCTCACCAATAGTATTTATCAATTGTCGAGATCCGAGATCTGACAGTTATATGTGCATTTATTAAGATATTTATCTTTTCTTCTAAAAAAATCATTGTTCAGCTAATTTGGCCAACTACTATATTGTATTTGAATTCATAATAATAAAATATTTAAATTTTAATTACTAAATTAAAGTTCATGTAAAAGCATAACAAATTAAATTACATCAAGTAGTTTTTATTTTCATATTCGTTCCTTAACTAAATGAGCCGCAAAGTTGCACACTTACAGTTATGTTCTGCCATTTTTTTGCCCATACATCTTTAATTTTGCTTGAAATAGAAAGTAAACACAATAAGAAAGAATAAAAAACAAAGGCAAATAGAAGATAAATAAAAAATAAATTAAAAAAGGGAAAGCTAAGGGAGCAATAATTAAGAAAGATAAATTATAGAAGGAAAAGAGCAACGAGAAAAGTACAAAAATAAAACTAGTGTACGAGGAAGCGTCAATACCAAATTGTGACTGTCTCTTTTTCTCAATTGAGATAGAAAAGAAAATTATGCAAAGCAAAAGATATATAGAGAGCACGGCATAAAGAAGTTCATCACTACTCACTACCATCGTGTATTAGTTACAACACCTTCTTTTCTTAATTATAAGCCTTCACCCAAAAATATAATTAATGTCGTTAAATATTTGAGAAAGAAAATGAGATGCATTCATTTCATTCGGTTATAATCATCATGTATTCAATCAAATTATTTAACTTTACTTTACTTGAATGATATAACATTATAAAATAAATTATTTTTATTAATAGTCAATGTAAAAAATGTTACACCATTTAGTCATAATTAACATCACATCGAGCCTCACAATCATACCATTTCCTTTTTTTTTCTTTCTTTTTTTTTTAAAAAGTTTATATTTATTTTTCCAACAAAATCTTAAAATATTTTTAATCTTTATAAAATTAATAAAACCATATATTTTAAGCCTTTAATTAGGAATTAAAATTATAGTTTTATAATTTGTATATATATAAAAAAAATGGATATAAAAGCTATATAAAAAAATAAAATTCGAGATATTTAATCCTAACTTTCTATAAAAAAAATAAAATAATAAAAAGCTCTTTCTCAATATGTCTAATCTCTCTTAGGTAAAATGAATGACAAATAAAATGCCACCCATGCTCTTTGAAAAATAATGGATGTATGGTCCCTCCCCCTCTTCTCTCCTTTCCTTTTCTATATGCTTCCCCTTTTCCCCCTTTGCTTTTGAGCACACTTACATTTTTACACGAGCTTGTTTGGGGCGTGACCACTTCCTCACTTCATTCGTTGCTTTGTTTACTAGTTTTTCAAGTTTTGACTTAATCATTTGTAGTACTAATGGCACCTTTTTGCACCTGGCATGTCCATATATGAACATACCCTTTTTCTTTGTCTAGGGCTCTTTCTTTCATTTTTGGTCCTTTTTATGTATAGTTGTGATAATCAGTTAATTAGCTAGCTGTATTAGTATATATAAGAAACAAATATCATCTAGCAAGTATTAGCTATTAATAGAATATGAAATATTGCTATTCAGTATGGAGGAGATAAAAGCAAAAATAAATTTGTTTTGTTAATAAAGAAAATTATTAATTACAATAAATGTGACATACTATTTTATGTATAAATTTTAAAGTGACTATTACAACAATCTTGCAATTAATATAACTAACTTATAATCTTACTAATTTGCAATTAACCTAAACTAACTCTCATAGCTATTAAAAGGGATATGTACATTTTATCAACAACAAAAATAGAAATATGTACATTGTATATTTACAAGGAGTACAAAATTGTTACCTTTGAGCTAGCTAATTATTGGTCAACCCAATTCCAAGACAAGAAAACAATTTGAAACAATATTATCATGGATGTGGTCCCGCAACTATTTGGTTGAGTATTTGCTACAAGTAGTAAAATAAAATTGGTTTGATTTTAAAATTTATAGTTCATTTGAAGTAAAATGATTTTTGCTTAAATGATTTTACTTTCGACTAAAAGTTTGAAAGCAAAAATCAATTTTATAAATCAAGAATAAACAAACATTTGTATTTGTCCTAGAATCATAATATTGATACTTGCAACCGAATATCAAACACGCATTTATACTCATAAGGTGTAACTAATTAATTAAATTATGTTAAATAAGTACGATATTAACATAAAGGGGTATTTGTCCAAAAACATGAGATGAAGTGATATTAACATAAAGGGTGATTTCGTTAGGCCGGTGCACCCTATCACTTTTAGCTATTCTTACTTTATTACTATGATGAGACTTAATTGGTAGAGGCCAATTTATAACAGAGTGCAAAAGAGGTTCTACCAACGGCTTAAACATAGGTTATAAGGTAAGATATACTTGCTTTCGAATGAATTATACAAAAAGATCAAATTATACGTATTAAAATATATATTTGATCATATTAATTTAATTTATGCAATTCAAATAAAAAATAGAGTCTATTGTTTAAATTATTCTCAATAACTATTTGATGATTAAAAATATAAAAAGTTACATTAAATTAGGGATATTTTAGAGATATTACACTAAATGAGAGACATTATTAAACTTTATTTATATTTCATTCTAAAAAATATGAGTTAATTTTGCTCTTACTATTTCATTGGAAAATTATCCTTGCACACCTAAATTACACTTTGAAAGAAAAAATATAGATTGTATAATAAATCTCATATGTTAATGATGTGATGGGCAGAGAGATTGAGAGAAAATAAGATGTTTGTCATTAATATATATAATAATAGATATTTTTTGCCTTTAAAAAAAACACTCAACAAAAAAAAAACGCTCAACAAGCTAATTATACACACGTTTTTATTTTTCCCAATTGAGCTAGGTAGAGCCTAATCAATGGAAGATGATTTGAATTCATATCAAGTGGAGTCATAAATTATAAAGATTTATATTTAATTATATGGGCCTCTAATTATATAGTACTAGTGTGTGTTGTTTTTATTTGATGAGATAATCTTTTTGAATTTTTTTTATAAATATTTTCGCATGTTAAATCTTACATTATATGATTAGTTAATAATGTCTTTAAATAATTGAGAAAATCCTTACCTACTGATGTTAAGTCTTAACCTACCACTCTCTAAATGAGGTATGTCTAGATACTACATGACGTTAAGCAACCAAGATCTGGCATTTTGCTTTAAAATTAAGCTTTGTGGCTCTATTGCACTACCAAACCCTAGTTTCTTCTTATTAAACTTGGTTCTAACTCCCTATTCGTGCAAAAGGTTGAAACCTATTTAGGTATAGACGTATACTATGAGAAAATGTTAAAATAATGTCAACACGTTGTCCACATATAAATACATATATAAACTAAAATAGTTTATATTATTCATGTTATAAAACAGATTCATTCAAAACTAATTGTGTTAATTTTATGTGTAAATCAATAATCCATATAATATTGGAAAGATTAATATTATGAAGTAATTGAGATATATTTAAAAAAATAATTTTTTAAAATATCTTTGTCCATACATATTAATTACAAATTCATTCATAAAATATATTATTAAAGAGTCTGGTCGAATCAATATATATTAATTATGTCACATCATATTAATTAATTCACGTGTTTATTTTAGAAAATGAAACAAGTAAACAAATACTATACATGTTTCTCATGTGAATACTAGTATGCAATATATATCATATATATATAAACTAAAAAAATTAAAATAACGATAAATTTTATTTAATTTCGTATGTCCCGAAGTGTGAGACACAAAATTTAGTAACCAAATTATTATAAATGTTGTACATTTTTTAGTAGATATATCTACTTATAGTTAAAGAAATTGAAACTATTTTTTTATTATGTTTCATATTAAGTTGTTCTACATTAAGAGATATATAAATATAATTAATAAGTGGACAAAATAAAACAGTTTTATTAAAAGTTTTACTTTTGTATACTTGTGGCATTATCTATCTCATTATGTTTCATATTGAGACAAATCAATTGAAATTTGAAAAGGAAATTAGGGGCTTGTAATTAATTCATTCATTACTAACCTGATCATTATATCAAAGCTTAATTTGTCTTACAATAGAATACCTTGAAATTCCTTCACCCTAGCTAGGTAATAATAATTATAAAAATGTAGCTATCTTGTATGACAAAGATATATAAGTCTAGCAGAAAATGCCAAAAGTTTATTTTTATTTTTTGCTCAATTCCAAAAGTTTATTATGAAATGCTTTTGACAAAATAAGAATTATATATACCCCATATATTTAATTAGACAGTTAAAATCCACAAGATAGATACCGTGCCTGTATCATAATTTGATGGGTTGTTGTTCTTGGGACAAGTGAAGCAAACATTGCATGTCCTTATCTTAAGGGTCATTTTCCCTTAGATGAACACACTAGGGGTCTAATATTCTGTAGTATGAATTATTGGCTCCACCCTTCTTAAAAGAGAAATTATATTTTCACATTAAAATTTTGATGTCAAATACGTTTTTCTTGAATTTTTTATGTGTATTTCTGAAACATGGGTAAATAATAAAAGATTAAAAGTAAAAGAAAGATAACAATATATATATATATATATATATATATATATATATATATATATATATATATATATATATATATATATATATAGATATATATATATATATATTTTCAATCATATATAATTTCATATATACCCTTTCTTCTTGGCTTCCACCTTATTGCCACTAAACCTTTTTCCTCTTCTTTAATTTGATCTTTTTCCTTGTTTTATTTCATTATAAACCTTTAAAAAAAATTATTAATTAATTATTAATTTTGAAAGAGGATAAAATAAAAACTATAACCTTTTGTTACTTTAACTCCCCTAAATCATGAAATTATTCCTTAAACCTCTAATATGTTGATGTGGGAATATTAAGTTGGTTAGAAAAGCGGGAAAATAAAATGAATTATAAAAGAAAAAGTGAAAGAGAAAAAGCATATAAATAATGGAGATGTTGAGAGTGTTGGGCTTGAGAGAAGCCTTTTTAGAGATGGACCCATAATGAAAACGACAAGAAATTATTGAAAGCATAGTTAGCAGTTGTTGTGAGAACAAAATGGGTCATGTTACAACATGAGCCTAAAAAGTGGTCCTCTATTGGATCGTATAAAGAGGTCCAGGTGGCTTTGCGGCCCGGCAGGGTTCCCCACAGCCACGTGGGGAGTTGTGGTCCAAATGGATCACTATTTTGCCACGTGTTAAGAGATAACAGGTGACAGGCTGTTCTGTATGACCATGGATGAGAGATGAGACCGTTTTTTGGGCACTGTTAAATTAAATTTAAGCAAAATACTCTGAATAATTTTTTAAGTTTAATCAAATATTCGTTTAGATAATTTAAATTTATTTTATCATGATTTAATTATTTAAGTTATATTATTATATATTGTTAGTGTTTTATTTGAATTTTAATAATAATTAATTTAATTGAAAGTTTTTTATCATTTAAAATTCTATTAAATTAATAAAATATTCATCAAATTTTATAAGTAGTATATATATTTTTTATTTTTTCTACAACAATTTCAACTCACGTCTTGAAAACAAAACAACAAAGGTCTATTTATACAATCAATATCTTTAACTTCTTTCATATGCAAAGTAGTTTAGGTAGTCAACTTCTCACATATAGTCCTAAAAACAAAATAATAAAGGTCTATTTACACAATCAATGTCTTTAACTTCTTTCATATGCAAAGTAGTTTGGGTAATCAACTTGTTGCGATCATGATAGTAATTCAATAAAAATTTCAAACTTAAATAACTGCATGTGTAATTTAATATATCTTAAAGTTTAATAGTGAGGGCTAAATGGGAAAAATAAATAAATTTAAAAGATCTAAGCGAAAATTGAGCTAGATTTAAAGGACTAAAAATATATTTTTACCTAAATTTTTACTATGTCATATGAGTGATTAAACATGTGAAACAAATAATAGTGATTTGTTATATGTGTATTGAATAAAAATAATATTTGTGTTTCATTCATGTTTGTATGATTATCAATATTGGTCTCTAGAATATGGACCAATTTGGTTTTAGTCTTATAAAATATGATTTTTAGATTTTATCTCTGTAAGTTTATATTCTTTCACTTTTAACTTTTGATATTGTTATCTATTTATCTAAAAATCATAATATGAAATATAGAGTCAATATTTTTTTAAAATAATAATATTAATAATTACTAAATTAAAAAAACTTGAAGCAAAATTAAAGAATATATATATATATATATATATATATATATATATATACACGTCTTTTACCTTTCCATTGATTTATTGTTCATGTCGCATGTACTTATACTCGTGTTCGGTCCAATGGAAAAGAATTTGCCAGGGTTTGTCCTTGAAGACATGCTTGGCCAAATTGCAAGTTGTATTGAATACACAAATTGACAAATGCTTTTTTACGGTGTAACATATACCTTATAGATTGAAACATTATTAAAATACATTTGTTAATAACAGAAAATGAGTTCAAAGATAGCCCATACTGAAATGAGGTTTAGTGGATAGTGCTTAGTTCTGTTGTTTAGCTATAATCACCATATATTTTTTTGTAAAGGTTCTTTTTATCATATTTTGTCGTATTTGCTTCTTACTTCTCCAACTTCTAATTCTCGTTCTGATTTGTTGTTACCTTCAAGGTAACGAGTTTCCAATAGCAACATGCAATAATTAAAAGAGATAAAGTTTTAAAACCTAACATAACTTTGAAACTACCGAACAAAAAAGAAACTAAAAATTACATGAATTAGAGATTTCTTGTTGAAAATTGACGAAGGAAGGGAAAAGAAAATACTACTTTTTTCTTTGTTATATTTTGAGTCTATAAATTTATTTATTAATTTAATAATTTTAATTAATGTTTTATTTTATTAAAAATATGTTGACTCATATGTCACATCATTAAAATAAATGTCAACTCTATATGTCATATCGTAATTTTTGGATAGATAAATATTAAGAAGGATTAAAAGTAAAGGAATTTGAAATTATTGAGATAAGACCTAAAAAAATCTTTTACAAAGACTACAATTAGATTGGTTATATAATAGAGGGACCAAAAGTACCATTAATTTTTTATATATTTGGATGTGATTTGTTAAATGAAAAAATTATATTTAGACGTAATTGAAAATAGAGTTATAAAACTATTTGTAGTAAAATATTTACATGAAAATAAGGTAACATCAAATTTTAGTATTCTCTTAAATATAGGTTAATGTATATGGAAGCAACGATATGTAACTAGGATATAACTGACTTATGTCAATTTTTAAATATAGCTGATGCTTAATTTATGGGGTTAAACCAAAATAAATACTATTCAAGAGTCAATCACAATCCCATTCTAAGAACAGATATATTTTACTAAATATTTTAATAATAGAATTAAGTCTTTCTAACTCATCTGTCCTTCGTGTTTGTCACTCTATCTCCAATAGTCTATTGGAAGTTAGAATCTAATAGTACATTTTACACTACTAAAAGTTAGGATCAATAAAAATAAGCAGACATGGGGTTGGATGAACATTCACCTTACGGTATAAACCAACAAGTCGAATTCAAATGTGCATACCCCTATACCTTCACTCTACCTAAACTATTTATTCCAACCTAATTTTAAAGAAAAAACTTCAATTTTTTGTTTATTTCCACCAGATTCGACTTATGTTCTGAAAACTCAAATTATATTTTTTTATAATACATTTGTATTTCAAAAAACTCAATTTATGTCGGTCAGAACATAAACGTGTTCTAAAAATTTCAAAATTTAAGTTTTTCAAAATACACAAGTATTATGAAAAATTAAAATTTTGAGTTTTTTTTGAAATACATTTGTGTCACAAAAAATATATTAAGTTTGTCGATAGTTATTTAAAAAAATTAAAGTTCAGCAAAACTTTTCTACAAGTTTGTCGGTAATCTTTTTTATAAAAAAAAAATAAGTTAAGTATGTTTTTAATCCCTATAAATATACCAACTTTTATTTTTAGTATCTCTAAAAAAAATTCCTAACTTTAATCGTTCTAAATATTTGGTCACCAATTTTAGTCATTGTTTGTTTACAAAAGTTCACATCGTATGTTCTAATTGATTTTTTTTATGACATATGTCATTGTTAAGACTTTAAAATATTATTAACTTAATAACTTAACTATTTAATCTTTAATTTTACAATTTAATCTTTAATTTAAAGTTATAGATAAATTAATATAGTTTCAAGATTAAATAGTTAAATTACTAAACTAATGATATTTAAAGTCTATCAATGATATATCATCAAAAAAATAATCATTTGGAACATGAAATGTGAACATTAAAAAAAATAAAAAAGACGGACTAAAAATGGTAACAACAAATTTAGAAGATTCAAAGTTCGAATAAATTTTTTAAAGAGGCTAAAAATAAAAGTTCATACAGACATTTCAAGATATTAAAAATATATTTAACTCAAATAAATCAAGAGTAAAATGCGATTTTGAGAAGAATGTGGGAAACTAATATGATTTTAGAGTACTGGATAAAATTATCTATTATTTTTTGTCAACTAAATTTATTAGAAAAAAGCCCAGAGGGAACTCGGCCCAAAAGAGGCCCGGGATTTTTTTTATTTTTAAATTCTGTATCGTTATTTTGAACTTGGATCGTTATTATTTTGAACTTGGATCGTTATTTTAGTCCAAATCAATATAACGTTGGGTGTTGTTATCAACACCTCATATTTGAAATTTTGAATAGCCACATCCCTAAAAAGTAAAAAAAATCTAATATTCCTATTTTATTTCCATTTCATTATAACAAATTTTTCGCACATTAGCTAATAGCTATGTATTTTATCAGTTTAAATTTTCAGTTGGCCTTCTTTAGTGATTATGAGTAAACACTAAACAAGGTTACTATTGGTATTTTTCAATGCTAATATTTATTATTGGGTCCTAATAAGTAAGTTTACTATTGGTATTTTTCAATGCTAATATTTATTGTCTTTCTTTTCTTATGCTTTCATTTTTTTACTTAGTTTCTTATGATTTCATAGCATCATAAAGTGTTGGAAAAAGTCATCTAAAAATAGAGCAATCAATTTACTCTTGGTTGCTGTTTGTTACAACTTACAAATTTTTGTAATAAAAGGTTTTTAAAGTATGTCATTTTTTTTATAACTTTTAAAGAGAATTTTAGAAATAAATATTTAGATGAGAAATCCGTTTCAATAGTTTATCATAAAATGATTTTTTTTAGGATTTTATCT
>JBBPBP010000004.1:14287642-14320763 GCA_037974735.1 Cicer chorassanicum
ACTATTAAAAATTTAAAATGTGTTTAAATATTTAACATCCTTTTTTTACTATAAATATTTAATGTCCTAGTTGCGTAATATTTATTTTAGTCATTTATCTTTTTTTATTCGTTTTTATCCTTAATCTAAAAGATAAAAGACCAACATTATATTTTAGCCAAAAACATTTTTCATAAAAAAAAGATTTTCGAATCATTAACCACTTAGAGTACTTAATTAAAGAAAATAATAAAATCATTAATTATTTATTTAACGTAGTTATACAATAACTAAAATATAAAAATATCTTGTTAATCACTTAAGTACTTCATTAATCGTTAAAACATAAGACATTAATCACTTAAAGTATTTTATTAAAATAATGAGTTATTCTATGTGGCTAATGATTTACTAGTACATTTTCCGTTATTGTAATATTTTGAGTGGTTAATGATGCATCTCAATACATAAGTCATTTTATTACTACCTTAAAACAAGTGGTTAATATGTATGGTGGGTCGGTTTATTGAGGAAAAGGTTAAACATGAAATATGAAATATGTGATTGTAATAGTTATCAAATTCTAAATTCGAAAGAAATTAAATTTGACTTTTTGAAGGAATTTTGGGATGATTTGAAGGGAGGTTTCATGAAATTTTTGCATGAGTCCTGTGGCAATGACAAACTAGTCAAATGTTCTTATTGTACTTTTATTACTCTTATTCTTATTTAAAAGAATGATGATTTCTACAAGTTAGCGAATTTCAGACCTATTTCATTAGTGGATTCTATGTACAAAGTAATGTCGAATATGTTGGCAAACAAGATCAAAAGGGTCATATAATATGTAATTTCTGAAGCTCAATCTGCTTTCGTAAAAGGTCGTTAGATTTTGGATGAGATATTAAGAGGCAATGAGGTTGTCGACAAGGCAAAGAAGAAGAAAAAATGGTTCATTATGTTTAAAGTAGATTTTGAAAAGGCATATGATTATGTGGAGTGAAAATATTTAGAGTTAGTGATGACTAAAATTAATTTTCTAGTAAATGGAGGAAATGGATATGGAATGTTTGAGATCGGCCACAACTTTAGTTCTAGTTAACGAGAGTCCTACAAAGGAGTTTTATATGGATTGTGGCCTTAGACAAGGAGATCCTTTATCACAATTATTGTTTCTCATTGTGGTAGAGAGTTCAAATGTCATGTTATTCTCGTTAGTAAATTTGGGGTTGTTCGATGGTTTTTAGGTGGGTGATGATTCATAGTCTAGGGTATCTCATATGCAATTTGCTGATGATAAATTGATTATAGGTGAGAAAAAATGGGGGAAAATTAGAACTATTAAGGTAACGCTTCTCTTTAAATTAATCTTAGGCTTAAAGGTTAACTTTCATAATAGTTAACTGGTGGGGATTAATGACAATAGGTCTTGACTTGAGGAAACTACAAGTTTGCTAAATTGTAAGGTTGACACAATTGCGCTTAAATATTTGAGGTTTCTTGTTGATGTTAATCCTAAGAGGTTGACGTTTTGGAATCCTGTTGTGGATAGTATTCGGAAGCGTCTGTTTGATTGGAAGAGTCATAATCTCTACTTGGGAGGTCGCCTAATTCTTTTGAAATATGTCTTGTTGCATTAATTTATTTCATCTCCTTCTTGAAGTCACCTGCAAGAATCATTATTTAAATTTATCTTTATTTAAATATTTTTTATAAGGTGGAAGTTAAGAGACTTGTAAGGTTTATTGGGTAAAATAGGAAAATGTATTTTTTTCCTTAAGAGAAAAGGGGGTTTGGGTGTGAGAAACACAAGAGAATTTAATTATGTCTTGTTAGAAAAATAGTGTTGGGGGTTATGGTGTGAAAGGGAATGTTATTGATATAAAGTGTTGGCTAAAAAATATAGTTTGGTGAATGGTGTTCCAAGATAGGGTTTAGATGGAATTTCACTTTGGTGGAGAGATATTAAATCTATTTAAATGGGTGAGAGGACTAAGTTGAATAATTGATTCTTAAATAAGTTTAAAAAAGTGGTGGGGAATGAGCGTGATACACTTTTCTAGGTTATCCTTAGTTGAAAGGGTGTCTTTGTGTGAACGATTTAGTCGATTGTTTAGTCAAGTAGTTGATAAGCATGTGTTTGTAGCGAGTATAGGTGGGTTGAGAGTTGGGGGAATGGTGTGGGTGGGAGTGGGGTAGAGGTGTAAGCAAAGGTTGTTTGAATGGGGAAGGAGAAGTTAATAGTAGAATATAGAGAATTGATGACTAACATTTCTTTACAAGTCCATAAATAAAATGAACGAGTGTAAAATGTAACAGTTATACCGTCAAAATGACTTACATAATATTGTGCGATGATAGTAAATTAGAAAACTATCTCATAAATTGTGTGATTTCAAGTGAGTCAGTTAAAGATTTCTTTATTAGTGTCGAGATTATTGCATGATCTTCGACCTACAAAAGACAATTTGCTAAATATACTCAACGATCTTTTTTTTGAATGACCGGTCTTAGGAAATGTTTGGTACCCGGTTTTCATGTGACTTGCTATTAGTTGTCTTGTGCACAATAGCAAGTGTATCATAAAAAAAAAATCACAAGACTATGGCCCTTGGCAGCATCGAAAATAGTTTCCTATAGGCTTAGTCACCACTTGAACAGAACACTAAATCAAACAAAAGGCCCAACCTATTTCAACCGCAAAACTTTTCTATAATTTTATGGTGTCATTGACGTTTGGTAGAATGTGGTAGGAAAACTGACAAATGAGAAATGGACCCACATGACAGTACACCACAGTATCGTTGAATTTAAACTTCCAAGTGAATAATAAATCATAAATAAATAAATTATCTTAGAAAAAATGTACTAGTTAAAAGAAAAAGTAAAAAAAAATTATTTGCAATTTTTTATTCTATATCTCTTTTTGGATTTTCCTATATTTGCGTAGGATCCAAGTACTTCTCTTAACTTTTCACTCTTTGCACTCATAAAAAAGCTGATTCTGGAATCACACAGTAACATACATATATATAGAGAGAGAAATAAAGATAAAGTTGTAATGTAACCATTCTTCAGTGGTTGACTATGTATTAATGTGAATCATATATTGCATTTAAATTTTAATAAACTAAGATTCATCTGATTCCTAATCTTTTTTCCTGGTGAGTTCTCGTGACACAAAAAAGTTTCTTTCTTTTTCTCTTCCTTTTGTTTATGCTTGCTGTGTTTTCAATCAATAATCAATTCAGATGGTGGGGTTGGTGAAAAGGGTGTATCTTTTTTCTTCCGTCATATTTTCTAGGCATGTGCAATTTGAATTTCTTTGAAGCAATTCAATTACAGTTTTCATTAATTACTCAACTATATTTGGGCGTTGCTTTGAAAAAGGAAAAAGAAGAACAAAAAAGAAGTTTTTATTTAGTGATGTAGTAGAATTGAAGAAATTTGAGAGATATACTATCTAGTGTTTTAGATTGTATTTGAAATTCAGCTTTATTCTTGATTTCTGATGAGTGATTCTGGTTTTTCCTTTGGAATTATATGTAGAGTAAGCTTTTTCATTCATTTAATTTATTTTATATCATTCCCAAGTTTTTTTTTCATTGTACTTGGTGTTTCTGATTGTTGAGGAGAAGAGAAACTCTGTAACTATTCTACAATAACATTGAGGCATGTTATTTATATTCCTTGATCTATGTGCTCTTATTATTTAGATTCAATATTCAAATAGCACTTTATTGTAATTTGTAACACTTATAGCATCACAGCATGTTTTCTGGTATCATTTGTTTGTGTATTCTCTTATAATTTCTTTTATGATGATTCTAGAGAGATTAATAATTTATAGTAATTATCATGTTGCATATGAAGGTTGAACCTTAATTAATAATCTGTTCAATTTCCTTTTATGTAAATTGTAGGTAAATTTGGAGAAAAGGTTTGCCAACCTGCAGAAAATTAGATTGCATGGGTTGGCTTACCAAGTTGCTAAAGGGTTCCAACCATAAATATTCAGGGCGAGGATACCACGGGAAATATGGACATGACAGAAATTCGAATAGTCGCAATAATTCAGCGGTAATAACAGTTTCTGCTTCTAGAAAAAAAACTAGTTCATTTTTTTTTTTACTTATGTAAAAGAGATTGAAGCTGCAATAGTGGCAAACTGAATGCAGGATGATTTGAATGATATTGAGAGAGAAGAAATTGATCGTGCAATAGCGCTATCTCTTTCAGAGGAAGATCACAAAGGGAAAAAAGTTATAGGTAAGATTTATGCTTTGGCAAATCAGTGGTTAAAAATTAAAGCGCTGCTTTCTGTAACTTCATTTTAATGCAATTGTAGTATTTTAAAATGTATGAGGTACCTAAAATGTTATGTTTTAAGCAAATGCATATTGATTTATCAGTAGTTCAAGTTCTTGTATTTTTTTTGCAACAACCGATATTAGTAATTAGTATTGTTAGTATTTTATTGAGAGAGAGAATCGAACCCTTGACGTTCAAGTTCTTGTATTGTATGCAATATGCATCCTATATTCCTGCCTTTCTTTCTATGTCTATCTTAGTGTCTTCTTCATTCTTATGTTATAAAGTATAGTTTAATTTGTACTCAACAATTATCAGTATTTGTTGATTCTGGTGGTTCACATAATTTGAAACTCAAAGTACTTGATATATTACGAAATTCCATTGAACAAATTATGAAATTCCATTTGATAAAAATTTAATTGGAAAAGGGTACTTTTTTTTTCTGCTGGAAAAGTATTTAAAGAGGCCTCATTTTTTTCCTCTCACTATACTTCAGAGGACGACTCTCAATCTGAAGATGAGGAGCTGTGTCCACTAGACGACGAAGAAGATGACCATGTTGGTGATGTTCAACAAGACGAAGAAGAGCATGTTGCTAAAATTCAACAGGATGAAGATAAAAATCTCGATGAAGTTCAACTTGAGGAAGATGAACAACTTGCCAGGGCAATTCAAGAAAGTTTGAGCATTGGTTCTCCGCCCCGATCTTACACTGATTCTATATTTCAACCTTTTACAAACCTCTTTCCACCCGTGTACAGGTAGTATGGGACAGATGACATCTCTATATGTAATCTATTTGCGAAAAAAGGAAAATTGAAATAGCCACCTCAATGGCAACAACATTGATCCAGATAATAGACATCTTAAAGTTTCCTTTTCATAGATTCTTGAATCTTACATATAAAAACGTAGGCTAAAACTGGTTACTGGAAAACATGCTTGCAGAATCTGTGCTGGCTGCAATGCTGAGATTGGCCATGGAAGATTTTTGAGTTGCATGGGAGCTGTCTGGCATCCAGAATGTTTTTGTTGCCATGCTTGCAAACTGCCGATCACCGATTATGAGGTTAGATTCTTGTTTTCATTGTTGCATTGCAAGCTACATGACTGTATTTCATTTCTACTTATTTAAACTTTCTTTAGGAATTCTTTAATGATGTTCTTTGACTTATTTTCCTTGATTTTTGTGGCCAATGTGAATGTAAATAATGCTTGGATATTTATTCATTACAGTATTCTATGTCTGGAAATCGGCCTTACCATAAGTCATGCTATAAGGAGCTGCATCACCCAAGGTGTGATGTTTGCAAGAACTTTGTAAGTAGCAGTTGGTTTGATTTTTGCTTAAATTTTTTCTCTTTTGTCAATTCTGTTGTGCTTGGTTTTGATAAAAGGCTTTACCAAATTTTGATGTGCATTAGAAATTTCATACCACTATATGTGTGAGGAAGACCATTGGTTTTGAGCTGTTCTGAAAAATACTTTTAGAAGGCTAGAAATCAGAATGTAACGAGAACTTTCTGCAAGTTATTGATATTTGGTAAAATAGAACAATTGATTTTTTCTTTACAGATTCCGCAAAATTCAGCTGGCCTCATTGAGTATAGAGCACATCCTTTCTGGCTACAAAAATATTGTCCGTCACACGAGCGTGATGGCACTCCTCGTTGTTGTAGCTGTCAGAGAATGGAGGTCAGTTATGATGGATCCCATCTCGCAACCTTTTCATCGTTTTTGACTTCTTCCTTTCATCAATTGATATGAAACTTTCCAATCAGTGCAGTCAACGGACACAAAATATCTGTTGCTTGATGATGGTCGAAAGCTGTGCCTTGAGTGTCTCGATTCGGCTATTATGGATACTCATGAATGCCAACCTCTCTATCTTGAAATACAAGAATTTTATGAAGGTTTGCATATGAAAATAGAGCAGCAAATTCCTATGCTTTTGGTTGAGAGACAAGCACTGAATGAAGCCATGGAGGGGGAAAAGAATGTAATAGTTTATTATGTTTTGAACTTTCATTCATGAATTTGCCTTTTATTTTGAATTCTCTGTATCATACTCTCTCTACTATCCTGATTTTGGATTGTTCTTTGGCTGGTCAATATTGAACGCAGGGTCATCACCACTTACCTGAAACTAGAGGACTTTGCTTGTCAGAAGAGCAAACTATCCCCACTGTAAGGACATCTTACTCATGAATTTGTATATTCATTGATAATTTTAATTCTCATAAAAGTCTCGTTTTATCATGAAGTAGTTTTATTTTTTTATAGGCAAATGTTAGTAGTCAAGGTTTGAACTTAATATTTTTCATTTAATTTTTTATATTTTGTAATTTCAGATTTTAAGGAGACCAAGTATAGGGGCAGGCTACCGGGTCATAGATATGATAACTGAACCTTTTAGGCTGATACGTCGATGTGAAGTGACAGCCATACTTGTTTTGTATGGCCTTCCTAGGTATCTTTTGATACCATCTATTTTCATGCTCAACAATACTTTCATATGAAATCTGCAGTACATAATTCAAGGATTTTATATTTATATAGGTTACTGACAGGATCAATCCTGGCTCATGAAATGATGCATGCTTGGCTTAGACTTAAAGGTACTGTCATCTTTCCTGTGATAAAAAACAATGTTGAAAATTTAGGATTGTTTATTTACAAAAAACAATTTCAGTTTTCATTTTTTGAAATTTGTGTTCATTTTAGATTGCTAACAAGAAGATGGAAAACTCGTGTAGTGAATAATTGTGATAAAGAGAAGATAGAAAGATAGTTAGGGAGTTTTTCAGAAACAATGAAAACAATGTTCTGATATTTTCAAAATTTCTTAAAATGGTGAATCTGTTTCCAAAATTGTAAAATTAAATGGCGAGAAAAGTGTTGAATATGTAGTCTATCATGTTTATTAGTTGAAGTGAAAATAAAAACAGAAAAGTAAACGGGCCTAGTGTTAAGTTGGACAATCTCTTCGGAATTTTTGACAGGCTATGGAAATCTGAGGCCAGAAGTTGAAGAAGGAATATGTCAAGTCTTAGCTCATATGTGGTTAGATTCAGAGATCTATTCTGGCTCAGGAACTGAAGAAGCATCATCATCTTCATCTTCATCTTCATCATCGACGTCATCACCTCCCTCCTCCTCGTCAAAGAAGGGTAAACGGTCGGACTTTGAGAAGGAACTTGGTAAATTTTTTAAACACCAGATTGAATCAGATAGCTCATCAGCATATGGTGATGGATTCAGAGAGGGTAACCAGGCAGTGCTTAAATTTGGGCTTAGAAGAACCCTTGACCATATCCGAATTACCGGAAGTTTTCCATAATGCAATGGTGATATAAATATAATTTTCTTACCTTTACATCAACAAAATATATTTGAGCTTTGTCATATAAATTATATAGGAACCAAATATTCCAAAATTGTATAATTTCACCAGACTCTACACAAAATAAGGATTGAAAATGCAAGTATTAGTATAATCTCCAGTTACTGCAATTGTTTTGGGGGTCAAATATGAAGTCACTGTATTGGCAGTTTGGAACCTCATGCTCCATATGTATCATAGGATGTCTTATAGCAGTTGAAATTACAAAACAAACAATTGATGCAATTACAGATATACAATAAAGAATCAATTTTGTATGTTTTGAATTTGCATGATTATTTTTGTAGCCTTGGAAGAAATCTCTCCCTTGGTTGAGGTTACAATTGAGAAAGCTGGTATCTTAGTATTTTTGTGATGTGACTATTCATTGTTCAACCATGTGATGTAATTAAAGTAATGCACAACATTGTCTAAGTATGAATTGGCATAACGAGTCTTCTTCATTGCAATTCAGTCTTTCCCTAACTACAAAATGAAGCTCATCTTTTACTTGGCATGGTTGGTAAGTTGCAGAAAATATGGCTAGAAGAAAAATATTCACCTAGACATATATAAATCTATAGTTTTTTAATATATACTATGATTATAAGGTCAAAATTAATATCTTTTCACTTTATTCAGAAAAAAATAAAATAAAATATCTTTCACTTTTCGTTAGATACACTTGAAATACATGTACATGCCGGGCCAGCTAGCCTAACACATATTGGGCCTAAACCTAACTTTTAATTGAGACTTATTTTAGTGAGTGTCATAAAATCTTAAATTACACAGACACGGAGCTTTCTTTGATTTGAATGAATGTGGAAGGAAGGTGCTTGAAAGTGGCCATCACTTTCTCATGAAATCAGCATAATAGAATATATTGATTTTGAGATTTCTATACACTTTTTTATTGTTTAGTATATATTTTTAAAATTGAGATAGAGTATAGTAAAAAAAGTTACAAGTAATTAGGGAAGTTATTATATAAACCTTTCCATACTTTGTGAAAATGTAGCATGAAGGTAAAAAAGTTTTATGTATACCCCTGATCATATCTTACCATTATATTACTTTGTTAAATTTGTTCCTATAATATCTTCAAGAAGAGTCATCGATGCACGATATTTGGCTTGAGAATATAAAGGAAAATTATAAAATTGTGATTAAAAATTAGTTGGATCAGTACTTAAGTCTTAACTTAACTGACAAATGTCAATATTGTTATATTGAACATTTTGTCTTAGACGGGTTCGAACTCGAACCCTACAGTTATTGTGTGAGTTAATTATGGTAAAATTTACCATCTATCTAATAAAAATTTTGTCGAATCCCTTGTTAGTTTTATATACAATATTAAATATAGATATAAATGTTTTAGTTGATTATTGTTAATAATCAAATATAATGAGTTTAATTGCAAGGTTAAAATATTTTTACATCAACATCTAATGAAAGATCAACATAATTTCATGTCATATTACTTATTTATAACTATCTTTATAAAAGTGAAGTAATATGACAAAATAGTGGATTTTTATTAGATGTCAAAGCAAAATTATTTTACATTCATAAACCATATAACTTAAATCCAATGAAAATTGAGATATTTTCATATTTTATATTTTAAAAAAATTAATAATATAGTGTAATATTCAGTTATGCAAGTCATATATCAAATATAAAATAATCATATGCATTCTTTTTTTTAATTTTAGAAGAGACAATAAATTCTACTATAATTAATTCACACAATTGCGATATCTCGATTCGAATCCGAGACAAGACGTTTAACCTATTACCATTTGCTAATCATATGCAAATTTTAATGGAACACTATACAAACAATGTTATTAAATGTGATATTTGTTTTAGAAAACAGAGAGTAAGTGTACTTAATAATCAAAAAAATAAAATAATAAATTGAAAGCTTTATTATTTATCATCAGATGCTATTTATTAATACTGAAATTAATATTACACATTTTTAACATTTTCCCTTTTAAATTACTTTGAATTTTTTTATTTTAAAAAAATAAATTTGAAAACATTAAATTAAATATAAACTGTTTGATAAGAATGATACATTCATATTTCAAAGAAAAAGAGTAATTAATTTTTTAAATTATTTTTATTTTGCATTATTTTTATATTTATTTTGTTAACCATATTATTTAATATATTCACAAACAGTGTAAAATAGGGCAATACATACATTGAATCACATCTTAAAATATTTATGTTTATATTTTGGAAAAATAATGTTATGACATATGGTAGTATATATGATTGAATGTTTGTATAAATATTTTATATATTTTTTAATTCAAGTCAAAACTTTAGTTCACTAATATTCTAGATGTCAATACAATATCAAGTAGATATCAAATATTTCAATGATTCCAGTAAAAAAAGAGGCGCTATAAATATTTTATATAAGAAAATGTTTGTATAAAAGTTTAACTCTTATTATATTACTTATGTATTATATTCTGTTTGAGTGATATGGACATATGCAGACGTGATAAAACAATTTTATGCCGTCATTCAATAATATTACTATTTTTTTTATGGTAATATATTGATTTAGAAATTTTAAAAATAAAAAATGGTAATATCATTAATTTAAATGTTTTAAAAATAATTATATAAAAGAGTGCTGATGCGACAAAATATTGGAATTTTTCTTGGAGGTCAGTAGTTCCTTTAAATACTTACATTACATTGGAAAAAAGGTGTGTGAGAGACAGATTTTTTTTGAATAAAAATTAATTATTTTTTTCGAATAAAAAAAAAATTGATAATGTAAATGTGATGGACACCCACGTGGCATAAGGATGAACATGACTGTAAAAATTGTCGTGGAGGGAGGGAGAGAGAGATACTCCTTCATCATTTGCTTCCAAAACTGATCTAATTTCCATTTTCTCATCACTGTGTTTTTCTCTCCGCTACAAATCGCTGGTGAGAGTTAGTTACAATTTACACAAGAGGTGAAATTAATAAACCTCTCTCTATTTCCTTTCTTCTCTTATTACTACTACTACTTTCCTTCATTTCAATTTCATTTCACTCGCATTTCATTTCATTTCAATTGCAGTTCCAATTCGTGACACTTTTTCCGGCGAACTTTCCGAGTTCTAGGGTTCTCCACTATCATGGACCAAGCCGAATTAACCGCCGAACAGGTTCGTTCCGATCCGATTCATTTCCGTTTTTTGTTCACTTCTTCGATCTGATTGCAAAATCCCGATTCTACTCGATTCCGAACATTTTCGTTTCGAATTTTTCGATTTTCGTAGTTGCTGTGTATTACAATGTCTTCGATCGTTTATTGACATTGTGTTATTGTTTTCTGGAAGGTTCTGAGTAGGGACATTCCATGGGAGACCTACATGTCCACGAAGCTCATCTCTGGAACAAGCCTTCAACTCTTAAGGCGTTACGATCACCGACCAGAAAGCCACCGAGCACAGTTGCTCGATGATGTAATTTTTTTTTATTGTGTTTAAATTTCATTTGAATTTGAATTTTGATTTGAAGTAGATTTGATTTACGATTTGGAGTTTGTTTCTTTCTGGTGTTGAAAATTCAACTTCGTTGTGTGTGGTAGGATGGTCCAGCTTATGTTCGCGTGTTTGTTCATGTTTTGCGTGATATTTTCAAAGAAGATACAGTAGAGTATGTGTTGGCTCTGATAGATGAAATGCTGACAGGTAATTTGTTGAATAAAAAGGAATTTTGTTTCATATCTTTTGTCTGTTATTAGTAGCATAACAAGATAAATCTTTTAATTATTATCTTTGGCAGCGAACCCGAAAAGAGCAAGACTGTTTCACGACAACACCCTTGCGGACGAAGATACTTACGAGCCTTTCCTAAGTTAAGTATTTACTCTGAATATGTTTTTGTTTTGCATATTAATTATTAACTTTCTTTGCCTTAAAAGATGATAGAAGCTCGGGTAGACTAAATTTCAGTGATTTTTTTAATATAATGTGGTTGCAACCATGATGATTACTTTAACCAAGCGTTTTTAAGAATATTTTTTTGCAGTGTGTTTTATTCATTTTCTTCTTTCTTTATCTAAAACTATTTAACTTCAACATGGTATGAGATCTGACCCTATGTGATTTATCCTATCACTATTCTCTGCTGCTAAGTTCCCTAATGCTTAGTACTTTAATGCAATGATTATGATTATATTTAGATTCCTTTTCCAGCCATTGCTGTCACTTCCCGACCATCAGTTTTTGTTCTCGTTGGCACATGACAGCCACACATGCCACCTTCCTGTCGCTTATTCGTCCCATCACTGGTCATGTTTGATTTGTTGAGCCTTCCTAGTTTTGTTGAGACCAGTTTCAACTTGTGGGTCTATTAACTGAGTTTGGTTTTGTCACCATTTGCATATTCAACAGCAACTTCAAGTGATATTTCTTAATCTATCTTTGTTTCTCTGATATGACTAGACTTACAATTGCACATGTTTCTTTGAAATATATTTTTTTTTCTTTCTCCATTGTGGTTCGTTACTACTTACTAGTTTTGTTTTAGTTGCAACTTTGCACATGTTTTGTCTCAGTTGCAGTTTGGTACTAGTTGTCTCAGTTGCAGTTTGGTACTAGTTGTCTCAGTTGCATTTTGGTATTGGTTCTGATTCAGTTGCATTTTTGTATTGATTCTGTCTCAGTTGTGGTTTGGCTGAAGTTTTTTGTCCCACTTACAGTCTAACTTGACTTTTGTGTTTTGTCCCAACGGCAAGTTGGTTTCAACTATTGTTCCAGATCTGATCTGGCCCTACTGATCTTCAATAACAAATTATATTATTTGGTTGTTGTTCTCTTTCAGAGATTTAATTTTTAACAAGTTTAAGCTTAGTAAGCTTTGGCTTGAGGGAGAGTGTTAGAAGATATTAAAATATCTTTTAGTGTATTGATATTCTCTTAGAGATCTTAGATGATCTCATAGGATCAGTTTGTTATGATAAAGTATCTTAGAATCTCTCTGAAGATTAGTTTTCATAGTTATTTGTTAGTAATAGTATCATGCTTTAGTTCCTTATTTAATTATGACTTAGAGAATGGAATTAGTATAAATAAGGGTTAGTGTTTAGTCTTTTTGTATCAAATCACAATCATCAATCATATCAAACCATATTCAAAATTCAAAGTTTTATTCATTTTCTTTCTCTTCATCTAAAACCCTATAACTTCACCAGCATGTTTGTTGTATATTTTGTCTATTTTCTTTGTACTCCAAAGTTATGAAATATAAAAAATAGAAAATAACAATACTGTCCTTCTTTCAGATTGCTTCGGAAAGGAAATTGGTTCGTACAAGAGAAAAGTTGTAAGATCCTTGCTTTAATAGTTAGGTAATACAGACATGTGGCATTCCAACATTTTAATTCAAACAATTGTGGAATTATACCAACTAACGGGTTGTCTTATAGGTTACTTTTTCAGTTATTGCAAAACTTCACCCTTTTCTGATTGTAGTGTCAGGCCAAAAAATCAGAGTGGCATTGCTTCAAACGGAGAAGTATCAAAGGAAAAGAAATCGCTGACCACTATTGATGATGTTTTGATAGGATTGGTAAAATGGCTTTGTGAGCAGGTGTGTAATACTGAAACTCCTCCCTTTTACAGTTTGGTAACCCAAATTTAATTGGAGATTTGTAAAGGTCTTTGCAATGCAAGATAAATATGTTTACCTCTGAAAGAAACATTTATTATATGAAGATCAATTATACAGTATACGACTCACGTTTGATCTACCAACGGGGGGTTGGTGTCATGCAAAGAGGCTTGTCCCCCACTTGTAGCGATTCACAGTATGAATCCTCATTGGGATAAGTGTCCATATTTAGTGTTTGACCTTTCCTCGCATAGGATTGCCTCGAGGAGGAAGATACTTGAGAATACCTATATAACAAAAATTGTATGAGATTGGAGTTTCTAGAAGAATATCTAAATTTATTTAATTATATTACAAGATGACAGATTTTTCTCATTCTGAATTTCAAAATTGTATAAAAAGAGTTAAGAACTGCAATTTATAACAAATAGAATCCAGCCTTCACAGTTAATTTTAAATTTAACACTTTTGCGTTTTCCTTTGGTTTCAATTACAATTATAAAACACTCCATTTTTTGGGTTGGGGGGTAGGGCAGTCGATACCCCTCTTTGTCAAGATGACATGAGATGCTAGACTTGAGCACAGTAAACGTTAGCGATCTTGTATAATCACTATTTCTGTCTTACTGGATCAGCCAGATAAGATAACTCACAAACGTGTTGACAATGCATCTGATACATCATCTTATGAAGTTTGTTGCTACAAGTACTAGATCTATGAGATTTTTAAAGATTTGCAAGTATGAGACAGTATTTGCTGAACTTGGACATGGTTATAAATTGGATCACCATATCACTTTAACCGGATGTGCACAAGTATATTATACGGTCAGATATAGGAAGTTCATAAGACGTTTTACGTGAATAGAAATAAATGCATGTTAAATCCAAAGATGCAAACAGAGTCTGTTCTAAATTTTTTACATTAAAAAGTAATATATGCTCATCTAATTATGGTACCTGTAGCTGAAGAAACCTTCTCATCCTAGTCGCGGAGTTCCAACTGCTATCAATTGCTTAGCAACTCTACTTAAGGAACCTGTAGTTAGGTCTTCCTTTGTTCAAACAGATGGGGTCAAGTTGCTTGTGCCATTGATTTGTCCAGCATCCACCCAACAATCTATTCAGGTAAGTTTGCTGGAGTCTACCTCTTAAAATATGAAATTGTGAACAAGTAGATTTATCCATAGTTGATTGAACTGTATGAGTTCTGCAGTTCTGCCTATAGGTGCCTGTGTAAGCATGGAATATCTAGTTGTGCTTGTATTGCATGTGGTAATAGATGGCTAAATTAAATATGCATCATGCATCTAACCAAATTACTAATTTCTATTTGAAGAACACTTATGGAATGTCACCTGAGGATTTAAGATTTGATGGCTTCTAAGTTTGTCTATCAAGAGAAATATTACTGATACAATTTGTAGTATTCATTGAATTGGTGTAGGGAATAAAGGGAACTTAATCGAGAAATTCTTTTGTAACAGCTTCTTTATGAGACATGTCTCTGCATATGGCTCTTATCCTATTATGAGCCTGCTATTGAATATTTGGCTACTTCTAGAACCCTTCCAAGACTGATTGATGTTGTTAAGAGTTCTACAAAAGAAAAGGTATAGCTGACTTGTTCCATTTATGTTCGTCTCATTTTTTCTTACAAACATATGTTGTTCAAGTTTCTTTTTTCTTGGAAATGACATTATTAGTTATAATTTGATGATGGCTGTTGGCTTGAATTGTATTTTACTTTTTGTTTTATTTTCGCCTCTTGCCATGATGGCAACTAAAAACCCGATATATTCGTAAGTTCATAACTTCATCTGTCATAGAAGTCTAATGTTACACAATTCTTTGCCAATTTTGTTAGGTTGTTAGAGTTGTTGTCTTGACACTTAAAAACTTGATGTCAAAAGGGACATTGGGTGCTCAGATGGTTGATCTTCAGCTGCCACAAGTTGTTCAGAGTTTGAAAGCACAAGCATGGAGTGATGAGGTGAAGAATTAATACCTGCACAAGTTTTCCAGCTGAAATTATACTTGTTGAAATGTCATAAAACTATAATAGGTGCCCGTACAGAGTTCAATCACTGGAAGCATATTTTGATGTACATCTCGCAATTGTTGATTTATTTGAAATCAGAACTCATTTAGTTTTCGACTGTGATCATGTTTTGTGATATTTGCTCTCATCATTGTGTTAGCAGTTTAATAGAAAAAGGAAAATCAGGGTAACTGTTTTCTCAGAACTCGTTGGAATGATTGGATCCCACAGCACATGTCTAATGACTTGCAAATGTGGTTGATGAAATTGGATTAGATAATAGTGATGCTTGCTACCTCAACACCATCTATTACCTTGCTTGTTTTTTCATAACCACGTGTTTCCTGCTCTTGTTTTGATATGCATTTTCTGCACAAGCATATATAAACATTTATAAAACATTGTGTTAGTTACTTGAATGCACATTTATAGTGATCTACCAATCACCTTTTTTTCTAATTTATGAAGAGCTCTTTATGTTTGCTCTTACTTTTTGCTCGAATTGGCACTATTTTGATTATTATAAAGCTCTACTTTGTTCTTCTCCCATTATGGAGACCTTACATTTCTAGAAGTTTATCTCTATTCTAGCATCTGGTTGCATTTTCTCGTGAAAGTACCTATTTCATGTAGCCTTCCCGAATTTTCTATTGATAAGAAGGTTTTCCTAGGACTTGTTGGAGGCACTGAATTCCCTGGAAGAAGGGCTTAAGGACAACATCAAGAAACTAAGTTCTTTTGATAAGTACAAGCAAGAAGTTCTTCTCGGCAATCTGGATTGGTCTCCCATGCACAAAGATCCCATATTTTGGCGAGAAAATATAACAAACTTTGAAGAGCATGATTTCCAGGTATCTGTGCTTCATCTCTTGCTTTTGGGCTTCAATTCATTTCTTATTTAAGTACACCTGAAATTTTTGGCTGTAACAAAATAAAAAAGGCATACTTGTGATTCCATATTATTTTTGTTATTTCACGGAGTATAAAAACTGGTATTTCTGGGGCTCAAAACGTGTTTCCTTTGTTAGAAATCAGAAATGTAGAAATAAGATTATGCTCATGAGTGTAGAACACCCACTTATGTGTTGTTCCCTCTTGCTTATGGATTTCACCAGGCATTTAGAACATGAATGTTGCTTTGCCCCTTAACAGTGATATAGACATTTCTTTAGCAAGAACAGATGATTATGTATGTGGAGCAATTTGGCAATGCAAAAAAAAACCTGAAATGAAGGATCATTATATTGTAATCTTATTGTGCGCTCTTTATCTTCTCACAAACATTCATCTACAATCTATTAAAACTATCTTCTTCTGTTGCAGATTCTAAGGGTCCTATTAACAATTTTGGACACGTCCAATGATCCAAGGACTCTAGCTGTTGCTTGCTTTGACATTTCACAGTTCATCCAATGCCATTCGGCTGGGCGGATCATTGTGACAGACCTTAAAGCCAAGGAACGAGTGATGAAACTAATGAATCATGAGAGTGCGGAGGTTACTAAAAATGCACTGCTCTGCATCCAACGGCTTTTCCTGGGTGCAAAGTATGCAAGCTTCTTGCAGGTATAGTTATATTTTGGTGGGGTGGCCTATTCCATGCACTTGATTACATGAGCTCTCATGCTGTCTCACAAATGGGATTGACTCTCCTTTGTACAAGGCTTATTCATTGTTTTAATAATTTATTATTGTCTATGACTATTAAGATTTCGGTTTGAAGCCTTAGAAAAAGTTTGATATGAGAAATAAGTATCCTTGATATTCTGCTATTGAATAAATCAAGTTTTGTAACTTTATACTCGGTTGTGCTTTGCGGGCCCGTTGAATACAGATTTTAGAAATCAAAATTTCTCGTTAGCATGGATATATAATTTCTTGAAAAATGAGCTACTTAAATTTTGAGCTATTTTCAAAAAAATAATGATTTGAAGGATGAGGAAATTATTGACATACTTTGCCAGAGCATAGACCTTTGACTTTGCTGTGTAGCAAAATGTGCTAGCACCTTGGCAACATTATGGTTGAATTCGCTGCAGCTTTGCTTTTGGTTGAGGAGTACGGAGGAGTTATATGGGAAAGGGTATGACATACATTTCATTTGAGGCAGGGAGTTATTTCATTTTTCAGCTGTAGATGATGAGAATTATCTATACTAAAAAACTCAAGCTGTGATCAGTGGGCATATTAATATTGTCTGACAAATCTTAATCAGTACTTTTCAAACATTTTTTTTTTTGAAAAAATTACTTCAAAGTTTACAAGAGTTTTTTATTTTGTATATTTTTATATTGTTTAACATTTTGCTCTCGATCTCTCACTATATTTTCATGAGAGCATCCTTTATGTGAGAGATGGAGAGGAGTAAATGATATGATCATTTGATTAAACCATGAATTGTTTATTGAGTCAGATTGTTACTTGAGAATTAGAGGGGAGAAGGGCACAAGATTTTGGGATGGAGATCAGGGTCAAGATTTCCTTGGAGTCAACTTGCTACTACTATAGGCTTAGTGAGTTGGTGGTGTGTTTACTTTGTCAAGTACTAGAAATAAATTTAGCATGATATAGAAATCTTAAATTTCGCTCCTTAAAAATCGTGCGGAGGTTTCAAATTATTTGGTGTTTAGGTTTGGTCTGTAGCCTAACTAGTTGTCGTGATCCCAAGTTAAAATTGGTAGCAAAGACAACTAGCCGTCCTAAGATGGATTTGGCACTAGTAGAATACTCAAGCAAATTACACTCTTAGCTGAAACGTTAAAAGTAAAATCCAGTATAGAATTTTTACTGCAATTCCATTCGTGTGCATGAATCGCATACTGACAAATATCCAATGTGTCAAGAAATGTGAAAGTAACACAAGAAAAAAAAGGTTAAAGCTATAGACAAAATCTCCAGCTGATTTTAATAATCCACAAACTATTTTACTAACAATACTGAATCTGATTGTCACTAATTACATATTTCCTTTTCTCTTCTTTCACGCCTTTCATCTGTTCACCACCTTTTGACAACAATGGTTTCTTCCTTCATTCCATCTCACACTCTATTTTTTGCACTCATGTTCTTTTCTGCCACCCATATCCTACTTCAGTTGCCACAAATCAATGGAACAAACTTCTCACACCCTTTGAATTCCCCTCCTTCCTGTCACACATATGCTGCATACTATGCTCACTCTCCAAATTTCTTAACCCTCACAAGCATATCCGATACATTTGACACCAGTCCTCTATCCATTGCAAGAGCAAGTAACATAAAAGATGAAAATAAAGAACTAATTCCAGGCCAACTTTTACTGGTACCTATAACTTGTGCTTGCAGTGGAAATGGAAACTACTCTTCTGCTAATATCTCACACTTTATCAAACAAGGTGAAAGTTACTACTATCTTTCAACCATTTCATTTCAGAATCTCACTAATTGGCAAACAGTAGAAGATTCAAACCCCAACCTGAATCCATATTTGTTGAAAGTAGGCACCAAAATAGTCATCCCTTTGTTTTGTAAATGCCCTTCAAACTATCAGTTTGAAAAAGGGATAGAGTATGTGATTACTTATGTGTGGCAGCCTAATGACAATGTTACCCTTGTAGCTGCCAAGTTTGGTGCATTACCACATGACATAATAACTGCAAATGCAAACAACTTTGGTCAGAACTTCACTACTGCAACCAATCTTCCAGGTTTTATCCCAGTGACAAATTTACCAGTTATTTCTCAATCATACTACTATTCAAGTGAAAGTAAGAGAAGCAATCATTTTCCTATTATCATTGCCATTGGTATGAGTCTAGTATGCACTCTTTTGATTTCACTATCATTAATGGTTTGTGTTTATTGTTGGAGGAAGAGAAAGGCTTGTGAGAATAGGTGTGTGCCTTCTGTGGAGATAGCAAATAAGTTAATTTCTGAAATTTCAAATTATGTAAGTAAGCCAAAAGTGTATCAAGTTGATATGATTATGGAAGCTACCATGAACCTCAACGAACAATGTAAGATAGGTGAATCAGTATACAAAGGTAAAATAGATGGTTTAGTTTTAGCTGTCAAAAATGTTAAGGAGAATGTCACAGTCACAGAAGAATTGATGATTCTACAGAAAGTAAATCATACAAATCTGGTGAAACTAATAGGTGTCTCTTCAGGATATGATGGAAACCATTTCCTTGTATATGAATATGCTGAAAATGGGTCTCTTTATAATTGGTTGTTCTCTGAGTTTTCCACTTCTTCAAGCTCAGGAGTTTTCCTCACTTGGAGTCAGAGGTTAAGCATAGCGGTTGATGTTGCGATGGGTCTGCAATACATGCATGAACACACACAACCAAGTATAGTCCATAGGGACATCACATCAAGTAACATCCTTCTTAACTCAAACTTTAAGGCCAAGATAGCGAATTTTTCGGTTGCAAGAACTACAAAGGATCCTATGATAACAAAAGTTGATGTATTTGCTTATGGGGTGGTTCTGTTGGAGTTACTGACAGGAAAGAAGTCGTTGTCATATAGTGAAAATGGTGAGGTGAATTTGTCGTGGATAGATATTAGGGAGATTTTTGATATAGAAGAGAAGAGAGATGAAAGGCTTAGAAGATGGATAGATCCTTTGTTAGGGAGGTTTTATAATGTTGTTGAAGTTCTTAGCTTGGCCTCTATAGCAGTGAATTGCACAAAAGAACAACCTTTGTCAAGACCAACTATGGGAGAAGTTGTTCTTAGCCTTTCTCTTCTCACTCAACACTCTCCTACCACATTAGAAAGATCATGGAATTTTGGATTAGATGTAGAGGTTACTGGAATGGTTACTCCCATCACAGCTCGTTGATTAAGTGAATGTTTTTTTTTTTTCAACGGTTAAGGTTAGTAATTAGTATTGTTAATATTGTTAGTATTTTACTGAAGATGATGATCAAACCCGCGATTTCTTTATAATTCCACTCTTTAGCTCCCACACTCCAGCCATCAAGCCAACCTTATATTCCCTATTGCTCAAGTGAATGCTGATCTCAAATTTAAATTTGGTGTTTGTTTGTGCCTTACTTAGTAGATTGCTATGTATATACACATAAGTTTTACACTATTTTCTGTTAATGTTTTTCCATATTTGTGCTGGAGCACGTATTCTTTACTAGTTTGCTTATATTTCTTAGTCATTATTTGTCTGAAAATATTATGATCAATAAGAGAAGTGGTGTACATTTAAATTCAAGAGGAGTTAAACATATATATGTTTTTGAAAATAGATAAACTAATAGTATGTTTGTTTCTGCGCTTGACTACCACGTCTATATCGAAGCTATCTCTTGTGGCTTCATGTTCACCGCGTGTCTAGAGCTTCCCAACGTGAAAGCAAACACATGTTAATCTTTGATACACTGTCTTTGTATAGAAAATAGTCTGTGTGGACTCTCTTCATCCACCTAGGACCTTTTAGATATTGGATGATATGACCCTATAAAATGTCATGCTCCTTAACAACTTCCGATTATTATTATAAAGAAAAGTAACTACTTTCAAGATTATTTAGAAAATTAACTAGGTAATTTTCAAGATTCTACATATTTTAAATTTACTAAATTGTCATTTTTAATGTCAAATATTGAACTACTGACATTAATTTTTTTTATTAAAATAGAAGTATGTTATAAATACTAACATTAAATGAGTCAAAAATAGATAATTTTTTAATTATAATAGTTACTAAGATTTTGATACCATCTTTTTGCTTATAATAGTGAACGGAGGGAGTTTGAAGCATGGAAACAATTTGGTCATCGTCTGATAATATTCTTTTTTTTAAGTATATTTGAGAAAAACTTATATTAACGTAGTTAGATATTTTAAAGTTTTATGTCTTATTTATGTAACTTAGGTGAACAACTTTTTTATATAGTATTCTTTTAACCTACAATAAATTTTTAAAATACATTTTGTGATTGTCTTAAAGTGAACCTAATATTACATGTTAAAATAATCATATCAATGATAAAAAAAATTGGTGCATGACCCTGTGTGGTTGTGAAGAAATAAATTTAACTTTTTCCTTGTTTTTTTGACAACTTTTTCCTTCCTTAAATACTATATTTTGTAAACATTATTTTTGCTAAATAATTTTTTTAGAACAATTACATAATTCAAGACTAATGATATAGTGGAATTAAATTAAGTTGGTAATATTAACCAGAACCATAACAATGGGACATTGATATACACTCTTTAAAATAAAATATAAACAAAATTAATTTATATTTTTTTTTCAAAGTAAATATCAATAAATTTTCTATTATTTAATAATAGTATGAATATCTATAAATATTCTTCAATTAATTTAAATCTTTATACTTTCAATAATTCAATTTATTGGTCCTATAAAGTAATTTAAGCAAATAACATTTTTTAGTACAACAATGGGCTTGAATCCTCAACCTATACAACTCAGCCTCCAAGGTATATTCCAAGCCTAAGTTTAACTGTATAATAACACTCATTACATTGTTTTCTATATATAAATAGTGGTGTTGCAATAGAACGGAAAACAAATTTCATCATTTATTTTCTTAGTACAGAAACATTTAATCTTTCAAAATTAATAAATTTGTGATTCATGATATTGTGAAAGTTATTCCTCACGAATTTTAAGTCAACATGTTGAAGTTTTACTGCATTGTAACACTCCCGATGAGCTTGTCAATGATCTCACATATTTGGAATCAGCAACTTCAAAATTTTGTTCAGGACTATAATTGGGTTTTTTCACTTGTCCACCTTTTGTATCTATGAAAGATGCACCATTTTCAAAGGCATCTCCAATTGAATAAAATTCCCACGTATCTCCAATTCCATTACTACTTTTTCTCCATGTCACCTGCACATTATATAATTAATTAATCAATTAATATAACATATTGAAACCATTTTATAAATGACATGGTCATAAGAAATTGGTATATATATTGCATGAAATCATTACCTCCTTATTCTCCGTTGGTGCTATGAAGAGGTTTGATTGACTTTTAAGACTTGGTTCCATGCTTCCACCAATTGCATATTGCGCCCATCCCATATATAGATTGTTTGCAACATGTGCATATCCATGACGAATTCTATAACATTTTTAATTAATAATTAAGATAATCAATAACTTTGTCAGAAAATTGAAAGATGCATTGTTAGTTTATACCGACCTCTAACAAAAAATGTGGTGTTTTGCTGTTATTTTTAAAATATTTTACAAATTAAGTTTGTGTAATAATATGATGAGTTCTCATTGACAATGCATCTCTATTGAACTCATTTTTTAACTATTGAATTTTGCAATTATTAATTACCTAGGCATGCGTTGGCGGCAATTAGGCCCAAAATAGTTGTATAAGACTGTTACTTTCATATTCTTGTCTCTCACGAATCCATCATCATGTCCAAGCAGCATCACCTTATTTTGCTCCCTAAACCAATTGTTGGAGATTGTCACATTAGTAGAACCTCGTGTAACATCAAGAAGACCATCTTGACAATCATAAAGTGTATTATGATCAATCCAAATCTTTGAAGCAGAAACCAATCTAATTGCATCTCCATCCACTTGACCCAGCGACATTATCTTTCCATTGGGACCCATCACCATTCCGGGAACTTGAGGTCGACAACGATAAACCCTAATTCCATGGATGATTATGTTTGTTGCCTGGTAACAAATAATAAACATTTCATTCTAAATTAAGAAGTGGAAGATATGTGCACGAATAATAAAAGAAGAAATTTAAAAATTATAATAATTGTAAAATCTAGTATGATAAAAAATATTATTAGTGAAAATTAGATAAAATAATAATAATTTGTCTCTAATTTTATTGTTAGTTGTTAAAGACGATAAAAAATTGTCTCTATTTTATTGTTAGAAACGATAAAACATATATAAATTGCATTTATTTCATCTCTAATTTTCATCTCAAGTTCAATTATTTTTTAGTAGTATCAAATTTGTTATTAATTACTACCTTATAGATCATTAAGCATGCATTATTAGCGATGTGGACATCGACACCTCGACCGTCAATGGTAGTGAAACTACTAATGAGAAGGGGTCTCTCAAGCCTAATGTTCATGTCCCTTTGGAATGTGATCCAAACTTTACCTTGAATGTTAGAAGCTCCATATCTCAAAGTTCCATGTTGTGGGTTTAAGGGGTTGTCACTAGGATCAGTAACTTTATAATGAACGAGATCTTTACCTATGTTGTTTTTCATTTTTCCTACATAGCCAACTGAGCACCTGGCAAGTTGTTGTCGATGTTTCCTCCATTCAGGATTAAATCTCCAACATTGATCAATCACATTCATTTTCATGCGTTCTATTTGAGATTGTTTGGCAGAACTAACATTTGTAGTGAAAAATGTTACCATCACAACAACTAAAACAAAGCTCCAAAAGAAGTAATTGATTACTTGATGACCAGCCATGGTTCAATTAATATACTTGTTTATGAATTAATTCAAAGATAGTACAAACTGAGTTATTGAGAAGAGAGGGATAATTGGAAGGAAGGGTTTTACTTAGTTTTTATATTGAAGAATAATGGTGTGAGTTTATGATTATATAGATTAAAGTTGTTAGTGAGATTGTTTGGGGCTTAGAAGGTTGTTCCAAGTTGTTGTGTCAAGCTAAGGCCAAGAGACCCACTAACTTGTTTTAGAGAGAAACTATGAATAGAAAGAAGACGGTTACGTTTGTTTAAAATCCTAAGCTTAAAAGAAAATTATATTGTAACAAACTTATCATCGAACAATTAACAAAGTTTGGACAATAACCAGATAATATAATTGGGAGCGATAAATACAAACGGGTTAGGCGAACTAAATGTTGCCTACCAATCTTATATTGTTATTAGGGGTGATCAACACCTCTAAATCAGTGCAAAAAATAATTGAAAACTGATCCAAAATAAATCAAAAACCTCACAAAATCGAATATTTTAGAATATTTTTAGGTGTCCTTTTCTGAAAACCGCACATATCAGATTTCATCAACCAACACCTCTGACCACCATCCCCATCACCGACCACCAATCTCCAACCATCGCTGCCGACCACTTCCATCACCACCGACCACCCATCTTCGACAACAACCTCTAACAACACCAGCCACACATTTCTCACAGCCACTACCACCATCTCCGACCATCGTCAGCACCACCAACCACTTCCATTTGACCACCCATTCACCTCTGACCACCACCAACACCATTGACCATCTACCTCTAGCAACCACCACCACCACCAACACCGATCACCATCTCCAATATCTGCTACCACCACCCACGCCCAACCACCATCTCCCACCACCAGCACCACCACTATCCCCCACTACAATTATTGCCAGTCATGCTCCGTCCACCGCCTCCAACTATCAATTGTCTATTTTTGACCATTGCAGTTGTTGGAACCAAGTTTGGTTTTCCTCTTGTGATTTTGATGTTAACAAAGGTATTTTATGAGAACAATTTGTTTGGACTAATGGCTTCATTAAGTGTGCAGAAATTAGAACAGCAAATCCGAATAAGATATTAGAAGCAAGAAATAAGAAGATAAATACCAGAGGAAGTAAAAAGTTTAGAGGAAAAGAAATCAAATCAATTAACGAAATTCTCAGAATTGGGCAAATGCACGTTATGAAAAAGTACACACATCTGCCACTAATAGAGTGCTTTTGGCAACTCAGCATATTTATGGTAGTTCAATGTGTTTCTGGTAGTTCAACGTGCTTTTGGCAACTCAACGTGCTTTTGGCAAATCACTGTGCCGTTGAAGAATTTTGTGCCTCTGAAGATTCAACGTGTCTCTGAAGTTTCCATACCTCTGATGAACAGTAACTTTTCATGCCTCTGATGAACAGTAATTGTAGCATGCCTCTAAAAAACAGTATTTTTACATGTTTTTGATAAACAGTATTTCTACATGCATCTGACGAACAATATCTTTCATAATTATCAAAACATATATTTCATAATTATATTTGGAAGAAATATTTATTCACAAAGCTGGAATGAAGATACGATTCACAATTCACAAGGGACTAAACTGAAGCCCTAATTTTAACTATAAATAGATACTTAAGGCTAAAGAAGAATTCAACAAACCAACAAGCTCAGAAATCCTAAAAATCGAAGTTATTCATAAAAACCTTAAGGGCTCAACATTTCTAAGTATTCAGAGTTGAAGGTTTTAAGTTATAGAAAAGCACTCGTTCAAAGTAAAATATTCTAAGTGTTGTAGTGTGAGAAAATCATTGTATCAAATCTGCTTAGAAGAAGCAAAATCAAACCAGTTTTCAACTCTTAGTAACCCAACCCGATAATGGCTTTAGTGTGCCTCAAGCAATTTGTGGATCTCAGATTGTGTTGATAAAACTTGACTTGTAGGATCAAGTAGGTAGTTTGCCTTTAACAATCTGTAGGTTTCAGGTCGTGTAGAGAGAACTTGACTTGTAGGAGCGAGGTGTGGTTTGCCTTAAAAAGTCTGTAGGTTCAGGCTGTTTTGAGAAAACTAACTTGTAGATTCATGTGCTGTGTAATTCAAGATTTTTGAATTAGTGAATAAATTTGTATGTGTGAGGGAATTTGACGTAGCTACCAAATTGGTGGTGAATCAGGATAAAATCATATGTGTTGTCTTTACATCTGCATTATTTGTTCTATTGTTGCCTCGAATTAATTAAAATTGTTTAAGTCATCAAATCAAAATTAGAATTAAGAAGAAAAAAAGTTTTAATTTAGACAAACACAATTCAACCTCACATCTCGTGTTTGCGCACCTTCAACAATTGATCACTACTACGATAGTCATTTTTCATAACTAATACTTTCAACGAATATTATTAAAATTATTGTAATTTTATAATATTGGAATTATTTAAAAAAAAAAATATTTTAAATTATTTTTATGTGGTAATATTTTTTTATATTTGGTGAACTCATAATAAAATATAATAAAAATGTGATTTAATTTAAATAAAATAAAAACTGAAATTCAACTGAAAATTAAAATTCAAAATTAAAAACGAAAATTGAAATTTAAAACTCAAAATTCAAAACTGATTTCAGTTTTAGAAAATTTATGAACTGAAAAACAGAAACCACCTCGAAGGAGCCTTAGTTTGTTCGAGTTTGGATGCCACCAATGTATAATTCTTAAATTACTAGCAATACTTAAATTAAATCTAACCCGTTCAATTGATTCAATTTTAATTACTTTATCAATTTCCATGACAATTTAAAAGCTAATGAACTAAATCCAACATGGCATGTTACTTTCTTTGCTTTTCCAACTAGTTTTTATCACTTTAAGGGTACACAAGTACAAAATATGGCACTATTGGAAAGATCCATTCCAACTTACGAAACAGTAGTGCCAGCTTCTAAATTATGTTCGAGCCTAAAATTAAGAGCAATATTTTCTTGCAAGGACCATAAGATTTTCCTAATTTTTTGGCATGAATTTAACCCTTGCCTTGGCTTGATCTAGGCCACCAAATACTTCTAGTGGAATTCAAATCTCAATGCGATCACAATATTTTCTTTTCAAATGTATATTGATGAAATTAACACAACATATACGAATCTCAATATATAATTCTTTCTTTATTAACAAACTCACTCACCACGATATATTTACATTTTTTAATTATATAAGCTCTAAAGTCTCTCGAAGGCAAACATATATCCATGCAATTCCAAATCTCATTTGGAACGATGGAAAAAACTAACTAAAGGATTAACATTAATTAAGCCATCATTTGGTGAAACTCATTGAAATCAAGAACACCATTATGATCTATATCAAATGCATCAATCATAACTACACACTCTTCATAGGACCTATCATCTCCAAGACGGTGCAACATCCTTTGCAACCCTTTTGGAGTAATACAACCACACCCTTCTTTTTCTTCCCACACAAACATCTCAAAAGCCTTTCTTAGATCTTGATCATCTCTTCCTTCTCCTTTCATCAACTTAATAAAATCATTGAAATCCAACAAGTTATCGCCATCGCCATCGAGGTAATCGATTACTTTTTCGGCTTCCTCATGAGACATGTGCTCTCCAATTGACCCAAAATATGACCTAAGTTCATAGGCTGAAATTTTTCCATCTCCATCAAAGTAACGGAAAACATCTCTTAATCCTTGATCATTTTCATTATTGTTGTTAATTTTTGGTGTTGTACATGATGAAATTGGAGATTTTGGAGAGCATAGTGATGATGAGTTGGAAGATCTTGATCTTCCACGATTAAAAAACTTTAGACCTTTGTTAGAGAACCACTTGGTAGCCATGTAATAACAAGTACGAAATTGTGAGAAATTGACTAATTTTCCTCTCTTAATACATATAAAAAAAAGTAGTATATATATTATGTGAAAGGTGACTTGAAATTAAGAGCTAGAGTCTTTTGATATAATGCAAGAGGCAAATGAAAGGATTGAGATATATATAAGGAAAATAAGAATAGCTTTTGAGGGAGTTGCTATGCAATTGCTTGGGAAGAATAACTAAGTTAAGTCGATCAATAATTACAACGTAACTTTCTGATGAGAAGGAAAGTGCATGGTAGTTTCCTAGGGGGTCCCAAGAAATTGATGGAACTATATTAATGTCATGCTCATAATTATCAGGTGGTTTAATTTTTGAAACTTTTACATTTTTTTAAGAAAACTTTTTCACTTATAAATATACATGCGATTGTCCATTCGAGCTTAACATTTTATATTAAGATTTTTTTTCTTGTAAAAAATATTAATTTAATTTAGTTTGTTTGTTAAGCGTAAGGGTGAAAATATTTCAGACCGACGGATAGAGATCTATGTAGGGATGTCAACACAATTCGCACCTGCGTAAATCCTCCTGAACTCATCGTGATTTGGGCGGGGAAAATCCGTTTTCATTCGGTGCAAGTGTGGGTGCGGATTTTCTTCGATATTAAAACTCGGGAGCGGTGGCATGTTTGGGGTGTTGATATACACCCCGCACCCGAACTCGTGCCGCTAGTAATATCATTGTCATTTTTAAATTTTATATACATGTATATATTCAATATATTTAATATTTTTTCAATATTAAAAATTATAATCATCTCTCTATAAAAATATGATTTTAATTTTATTGTTGTATAATAGTAATTATTTTGTTATATTAATTATAATAAATATGAATTTAAATTTAAATTTATTATTTAATATATATGAATGGGTGCGGGTCTCGAACCCCGTGACAGAAAGGGATGAAGACTTAAATTTCACACCCGATAAAAACGGGTGTGGGTAAGGATTTTCCCAACATCTCGAGTGTGGGAGTGGAGGCAAAACTCGCCTCCGCCCTGTTGCCATGCCTAGGTCTATGGTATGACCTACCTTGACATGCTTAGGCCTGCTTAGGCCAAATCAAATATTTTTTATAAAAGTTAGGTCAAGGTTTTTTAAAAGTCTATTTAGTTAAAAAGCATGGCATTGAAGAAGTCTTTTAGCCTATCAGATTCGTCAATTTAATTAAATATAAATAATTTTATTATTATTTTTCTTGAAAGGAATTATTATTATTATTATTATTATTATTATTATTATTATATGAAGTTTTACTTTTTGTGTTTAATCATAAATTTGTTAGCATTTTATGAAATTTTAACATAGTGATAAGTATCAATGTTTGTCATATTTAAATGTATTGTTATAAAATATAAATGAAATACAATATAATGCTAGATACTCTAAAAGGTTATGTTATATATCAAAATATATATGGTGAGTGGTGTAGACTTACCTAACATATGGTTTAAAACAAACTATCAGACCTTGTTTGGTATTGAAAAATGTCAGACTTGACCTTAACAATTAGCCTTTGAGGTAACAGGCTATAATTACGCCTATTATTTTCAATATAAAACATACTTAGGTCTTACAAAGCCTGGGTTTGGCAAGACATATAAGCTAACTTATAAGCTACAAAACTTGTTTGGTAATACTCATTTTATCATAAACTTATAATTTATAGCATTTTTTTTGATAAACTACCTCAAATAACTTTTCAGATTATCATGTTTTTGCCAATTTTACTCTTATATTTTATTTAAAATCCTTTTTTATCTATTATATTTTATTATGATTTAAATTAAATAAACTAGCTATATTTTTAATAATTTAAAATAAATAAACTAGCTAAATAAATAATATTTTAGAGCAAAAAAAAATTTAAATTTTTTTGTATAATTTAAAAAATATAAACTAGCTAAATAAGAAATATCAGATTAATCAATTTTAAATTACTAACTTTTAAAAAAAAATTAAACATTAATTGATATAAAATTTATTATTAGTTCAGAATATTATTTCATGTCATTTTCTATTTTTAAGCTAATTAAACCACTAATTTTATCAAATACTTCAATTAGTTTATTAGATATTAGTTAGACAGTTACTCGCTAACTTATCAGTTATCTGTAGAGATGAGAATAGGTTAGGCCGCCCGACAGGGGCATATGACTTGACCTATTAAAAGTCTAGCTCAGTCTGACCCGTTTAATAAAAAGGTTAAGCTCAACCTTTTAAAAAAGTTTATTTATTTAAATAGGCTAGACTTGGACTCTTTAAAGTCTATTATGTCTGACAAGTCGACCCGTATATATGTAATTAAAATATAATATTTATTTACATATAAGTAGTAATAATAAACTAAAAAAAAACTCTTCATATTTGTTTATTAAGAAAAGACTCTTTACATTTCTATAATAAAAGACTCTTTATTAGAATTTTGAACCCTAATTTTTTGCTCTCACTCTATATCTATTCTTTTTTCTCAAACTCATTATGCTATAAATTCGATGTTTGTATTTTATTCTTTTATTTTGTTAATAATTGTTGTTCATATATACATCAATTTTGTTGCAAAAAGTGAAAGAAAAAAAATAGATGTTATGGTTGTACAAGTTCAACAAAATTTACGTTTTTTATTGATATATTAACCTTTTTAGAGATAGGCGAAATATCTTTTTTATAAACCTTAACACAAAATAGACTTAGACCAATGTTTAAAATAAAACATTTGATAAGTAATAGATCAGACTCAAACTTTAACTTTTTAAAGTAGACTTGACCTATTTAAGCAAAGTTCGGCCCGACTGGACCTATTACCATCCATAATAATAAATATAATTGAAATATGATGTTATATAATATCAAATTCTTAACTGTCGTGTTAAATATAAAAATAAAAAAAATTAAAAAAAAAATTTAATTTCATTAATATATTAACTTGTTAATTTATTAAAATATATGTTTAATACTTATTTAAAATGTTAATATGAACTTGATTTTTAAATAGGGTAACAAGTCATACCAAACTTTCATATAGGTCAGACTCAGATTTAAAAAAAAAAACATATAGTAGGCCATAGACTAGATTTAAACCTTAATTTTTTTTTAACAGGTCGGACTCAATTTTTATAAAGTCTAACTCGGTCTATTCTAATTCTTAATTATTAGTTAATTTTTACCAAACAAAAATGTTTAAGTACACACTAATTACTTTTACAAACATGAATCATTTAAAAGTAAGAGAGCTAATTTTAACACACTATGTTTTTAAAAATAATATATTTGTAAGGAAGTATACAGTTAAAAGATAAAATAACTGTATTTTTTTACTAAAAGTATATTTAATGGCAACTTTTTTTTTTGGATAGTGTGTTTTCGAAGTATTTTAAGAACGAAATCAATGTATTGATAAAATTATTAATTTGGGATTTCACATTGATAATAATTATTGGTAGAAGACTTTCGCTTCTACTATTTTAGATGTTTATTGATTGATCTTCCTAAATATAATTTTGTTGATTTTTAGAGATGTTTATTGTACTATTTTTTTCACCTAAATATAATTTTGTTGATTTTTAGATATGTTTACTATACTATTTTTTTTTCACCATAGTTTTATTTCTTTAGATTTTTTCTGGTAAAATTTTTAATGAAGCAGTAGTTTGTATCTATTTGAGTTTTTTTCGTAGATTTTAGTATAATCCTCCGAGCATTGTGTTTTTTTTTTCTTTTTCATTTTTAATAATAATTTCAAGTTAATCATATAATGTATTTATACTCTATTTTTACTTAATAAAGTGTAAATCGATTGAGAAAAAAGAAAATTTGACCCCGTACCCCCACAATTATCCTTATACCCCCAAAAGCCAGTGAAAATACCATAATACTCTCGTATATATTACGTCAAAATTTTTATTTTTACCGAAAAACTTTTTTCAAGTTTTCCGGAACATAACACCACTCCGGAAAACTTTTTTCTGAAAAAAGTTTTCCGGTAGTTCTGGAAAACTTTTTTCAAGTTTTTCGGAAATAATGAACTACCGGAAAACTTGTTAATGACTTTTCCGGAAGTTACCGGAAAACTTCACCCACAAGTTTTCCGGTAGTTTCAGATTTTTTATTTGATTTTAATTTTTTAATTATATTAGTATTTAATTAATTTATTTGATTTTAACTATATTTTTTTTCCGATGGGTAGGGATAGAGATAAAGACGGCAAAGTTATAGCCACATAGTTCATTAGAGTTGCCACGACCACCCCAAAATTTTCAATAATTTTTTAAATGATATAAAAAAATTAATAAAACTTAATTTTTTTTTAAAAAAAAATAAGGGTGTGTATCGGAAAACTTGTGGGGAAACAAGTTTTTCGGAAACACGTTCTCTACCGGAAAAGTTGAAAAAAGTTTTCCGGTACACACATTTTTTCCTTCTGTACCGGAAATCTTTTAAATAGTTTTCCGGAATTAAAAATGGATTTTGAAAAAAAAATGAGGGTATTTTTGGCATTTTCAAAAAATTGTGGGGGTATAGGGATAAAAGTGGGGGTACAGGGTCAATTTTTCGAGAAAAAAAGTTCTCTACAAATAGTGGTATGTTTCCATCAAGGCCCAATAACCTATAGGTTATCAAATCCGAAAAGAACTAAAGCATCATCTGCAAAGTATTAGTGCTTGTTTGATTGTGTTTTACTTTTTAATTTTTTGAAAACTATTTTATAAATAAATTTTAGAAAATTGTTTTAAAAAGAAAATTTAAAAATAAAAAGTTTGTTTGACAACTTCAATTTTTAAAACAGTTTTTGACTAGAGAGTTAAAAAAACAAAAAAATGAAAAGTAAAACACAGTTTATCTATTTTATTTTTTTGATTTTAAAAGTATAATATTAAAAATGATTTTACAAAACAGTTTTTAAAAACAAGTAATCCAAACAAATTTTTTAATTTTAAAATTTTAAAATACTAAAATAGAGTTTTTGAGATGTGAATCAAACAAGCCCTTAATCTTAGTGATTGTTGATTCACCTCTCAATATTTATCTAAAATATTTATCTAAAATGTACACACACAAAATATTAGCGAATTAGAGCTTTTGATAAATTATTAATTACTATTGAATTCTAAAATCCAATAAAATACTCAGGATTGTGGGGGATAAAAGAAAATTCACCATTTATCTTATCTAAGGATGGGCTTCGTGGTATAAAAAAATCTATGGACTCAATGATTGGAGTATCTAATAGTTTGACAAACAAAAAATAGCAATAGGTCTAATAATTTAACAATAAAAACATACATGTATATACTCCATATATTCTAAAATATAGGTAAAAATAAATTAAAATTTATTTATTTGATAAAAATTTAGACCACATATATATCATCTTTTAATGATTT
>JBBPBP010000004.1:14332395-14364067 GCA_037974735.1 Cicer chorassanicum
AAATTATAAAGAATAAAAAATAATTTTAATTGTAATAGTAAAAATAAAATTAAAAGAAAAAATAATAAACTATAAATTATAAATTACAAATTATAAATTCATAAATTAATTAAATTAATTTATTAAAAAATATTATAAACTATAAATTATAAATTCATAGATTAATTAAATTAATTTATTAAAAAATATTATAAACTATAAATTATAAACTTATAAATAAATGTTAAGAAAACTTATAAGTTATAAGTTATGAGAAGGATGAAGTACATTATATAGAGAATTCAGTTTAGTTTGGACAGAATTTCTGGATGAATGTAGAACATCATTTTTTTTCTTTTTGACGTAGAGAATAGAAAATCACGTTGACTACAGTATTGTTGCATTTAACAACCCTACTTTTGCGATACAAATACCAACGAAGTGTATCATTGATTGGCATGTGACATGCCATTTCATCGGTGTGATTTTGCGTTCTACGAGCAACCTAAGATATATTCTAGTTCACAAAACAATTTTTTTAAATTAAGTGTCAACGTTGGCTCCACATGACAAACCCTACCCAATTGTTAGGTGAATTAGCTCAAATAACTTTCGCTAACCTTTGACTTCTGTCAATAAAAAAATGGAAATGCTAACAGGCACTTCAATTTCACTTTTTAAGATATTCAAATATAATTTTGAAAGTAGTGTATCTAATTTTTTAAATTTGAAATTTTGATTTTTTATAGATAATATTTTTTTTTGTTTATTTCTTAATAAATATCTTTAAAACATTTGTTAACATAACTAAAAATAATTGAATTTAAATTTTATTATGCAGAAATGTTATGGAGTAGTTTTGTAAGGGGTGATCATAATAGAGTTGTTCAAATCCTTCAACTTAATACATTTTTGGGTGAAATGGACAAGTTTAAACGATCACCGGACCAATAAATAAAAAAAATTAATTAAAATTAAGTATTATTGATTGATCTAATTTAAATATTTTTTTACTTACAAGTATCCAAACCCGCCCAAAAGCAACTTATAATTTTATTATATATATAATATACCCCATTATTGTGTATAAAAAAAATACACAAATGACCCAGTATACAGTCTAAATGGTGATATTATTATTATTATTATTATTATTATTATTATTATTATTATTATTATTATTATTATTATTATTTGTGAACTTTTGAGGCATTGATTTTGCTTATTGCATATATCGGCTATTTTGCTTCCTAATCGAGTGTTTTTAAGAGTATTTGACTTTCTCTTCTCTATTGACTCCGTAGCTGTGCTATGAGACTGGTGCCATTTGTTTGGTAATGAGAGACATGTATTTGGACCAACTCCCTACTAATTAATTAGTATTATCTTTCTTTCTTCATCCAATAGGTTGATACTTGCCAGAATATTGACAATTTGACATTGTTTCCCTCTTGTCGTTGTCTAGCAAAAAAATAAAAAATACAGTAAGACAAAATCAAACAACCTGGAAACTCACAAACAATCAAAACAGGGACGTTAAGAGAGCACATAGATTAATTGTCCGTGTGCAACATTACCCAACTCGCATGCTACTAATGCCATATTGTTTATCGTCCTGCTTAAATTTGAATTTGAAGGCCACATTATTCAACTCATTGGAATTTCCAAACCTTTTTTAGGCGAGTTTTCAATTTAAAGTCTACTACTACCCAATCCTAAAATATAAGAAAAATAAATTAAATATATATATATATATATATATATATTTGTTCTAAATTTTAAATTAAATATATCAAATTTTTTTAATTATATTTTGAAACGAAAAGAATTATTTGATATTGCTGTGTTCCAAAAGATGTTTCACATTGAAATCAAAAGGTGTGCTTGATGAAAATTAATCTTAGCTATGTTGGCTCTTATAAAATAATAGTTCTTGATTAGGGTGTTATGATATTCAAATATGTTAAGTATTGGATAAAGTTTTTTATAGGTATTTTTCACAACGAATCATCTATTATGTACCTCGCATCTATACTTCTGACCCTTTAAACTATATAAAAATATATTTTTTTCTTTTCATCATTTGGAAAAAAATTTGAATACGAAATTTTTTTCTTATATCCCCTTTTAAGATAAAACTCTCTATTATACCCTTTATTAAAACTTATATATGAAAATGCAATAATTTTTTTTTTGCCTCTAGGAGGTCGCAAGACAGAAGTGCAACCATCTGAAGGAATTTTTTTCCTCCTATAGTAGGTCACACATTGGGATGCTGACATAATTTTTTTTAAGTGAAGCATGGCTAAATCAATAAATACAAAATAAAACTAAATTACATTAATAAAATAAAAAAAAATACATCGAATAAAAAAATACATTAAAGTTAATGCGGTTAAGTAGATGTTCCAAAAGGAAATAACATGCTATAATATTTTAACAATTTTCTCTTATTTTGCTAATTAGCAATTTCATCCTATTTTGTTAACAATTTTCTCCTATTTTTCCTTCAATTTTGCATTCTAATAAATAAGTTATATTAATAAAATCAAACAAAATACATGGAAAAAATACATTAAAAACATAAATCAAATTTTAATTAAACATATCCACGTAAATGTCATCGTCATTCCTCTTTATTAAAGGTGTATATGAAAATAATGATAAAATAATGATTAACCAGTACAATCGTTCAAAGAACAATAAAGAGCTAGATGAGTCCGACTATCGTCTAGAGGCTGAATCGAAAGATATTTAGGTGGACATGATTAATTAAAATTTGATGTATTTTTTTTTCTTTCAATTTATTATATTTTGTTTGATTTTATTAATATAGTTTTTTAATTAATTTTTATTCATTAAGACGGGGAATAGGAGGAAGTTGTTAACAAAATAAAATGAAGTTGTTAATTTATTTGCAATAGGCTACAATATAGGAGAGAATTGTTAAAATATTATAGCACATTATTTTCTTTGGCACATCTACTCAACGACATTAACTTTGATGTATTTTTTTCATTTAATATATTTTGTTTGATTTTATTAATATAATTTGTTTTTTATTTATTAAATTAACACATAATCATTTGTTAAAAAAAATATGGCAACACATACTCGCATCCCCGCCTTGCGACCTCTTGAAGTTAAGAAAAAGTAAGACATTTTCGTGTATAAGTTTCAATGTAGGATATAATTGAGAGTTTTGATTGAAAAATGGATATATGGGAAAAATATCCTTCAAAATACAAGTAAATTATTTATCTTCATCTTCGAAAATTTGGTTAAATTTATAAGTAGGATATAATTGAGAGTTTTGATTGAAAAAGGGATAGAAGGGAAAAATATCCTTCAAAATACAAGTAAATTATTTATCTTCATCTTCGAAAATTTGGTTAAATTTAAAAGTTTCAAAATGTAACTTCTTAGTTTTATTTATAAAAAAAAATCGAAAAATTTAGATGAATGCAAAACTTCGGAAATGCAACTTTTTCAAAAGTTTAAACTTTTTTTTTTTGAAAATATGGATGACTGTGAAACTTCCGAAATGTAATTTTGTTAAAAAATTAAAAAAAAAAAATTAAAAACTTTGGATGAATATGAAACTTCTAAGCAATTTTTTCAAAAGTTTAGAAAACTTCAAAACTTTGGATGAATGTGAAACTTCCGAAATGCAATTTTTTTCAAAAATTTTAAAAAAATTTGAAACTTTAAATGAACGTGAACCTTCTGAAATGCAATTTTTTAAAAAATTAAAAATATTCAAACCTTTAAATAAATTTGAAACTTTCAAAATTCAAATTTTCTACAATTTTTTTAAAAAAATTCAAAATTTTGAAAGTATCGAAATGTTAATAATTTCATAAAATTTGCCTATCAAATAATAGGGATAAAAAAAAAAAAAATAATCATTTCACAAAACCTTATCAAACCCAATTTCTATGCCCTTTTACACCAGTAAGAATCTAAAGGCGACCGATGACACTAAAATTGACTCGGAAAAAACAATGAGTTTAGAAACTTTATATTCTATGTTCTAGTGGATGGCCATGGATACGTTGATCTCGAAAATTCAGTGTATAGAGAAGAGGTGTTGGTATCTTTGATCCCAACAGTGATGCTTGTGCTCTACGTTCTTCATCACTGAATTTAAATGTCAACTGTCACACTTTTTCTCCTTTCTAGACTCGATATGCTATGAACATGGAAAAGAATAGTTGCAATTGGATGCGGAAATAGAATTTATTTATTTTTTTCCGTTGAAGTTAAACCATTAATTGTTAGATTTTGGACTTACAATTTCTACATCTAAGATAAGGTGTTTTTGCATATTGACATGAAAAATTTACTAGTCACCCAAACATTTAGACACTATACTCTTACATTTATCTTATATTCCAATTTTTTGGTCTACTTTTTTTAAGAAAAAGATTGAGTAAAAAAAAAATATCCCTAATATTTCAAAAAAAAAAAAAAATGGAATTCTAATAGAAAAATTCATATTAGCGTCGCTTGTCCCACGCTAAAGTTTAATAAAAAGGGTAGCATTCAAGTTTACATGGGCCTGCCCGACACTATCATTAATTAGTAATTATAATTCTTCCAAATTTTCCGCCGTTTCAAAAATTCAGTATTCGTATTTTAAAAATTTCAGAATATAAATTTATTTTGAAATTTTTATTTTTATAAAAATTTAAAATTGAAAATATTTAAAAAATAAAATATTAAAAACTTAAAATATATTCTGATTTTTTCAAATAAATGAAAAATAAAAAATATTCTGAAAATTTCAAACAAAAGTATTTGATGAAAAAAAGTTGAAAACGTTTTTTATTATTTCATATATATATATATATATTACAGCGATCAAATTTTGATCAAATTACAGCGAATAATAACATTTTATTTAATATATATTTTTAAAATTTGTTCATTGAATTAAAAAATTATATGATATTTTCTAAATTTAAAGATTTTTTCACATCTGAATCAATTTAAAAGTTTAAAAAATTCTAAAAAATTTTAACCTAATATTTATATATCCAGGTTAATCCATCTGAATAAATTATGTCGAAATTTTTTAACCCAAAAAGAGTTTAAGTCGGTAAAAACAAAATACAGATTTTTTAAGAATATACCGGTGACACGAGAAATCTCTTTAAAACAGTCCATAATTGAAAAGCGAAAATGGGATTCTAATCCCAAGCGGGCCCAACATTCCAAAAACAAAATTAAAAGCCCAACCCATTTTCTTTCTGAAGAGGTCGGAAAAATACACACATTTTAACAAAATTAAACCCTAAAACAAATAACACGGATTAAGTGGTCGGAAAACCCAGTCGGCCGTCGATTCCGGCCGCCACAAACAGCGAAAAAGTCGTTTCTCGGATGCGCTTCCAGTGCGATTTGCGTCTGCGATAACCCCTTCCTGTAATAAAGCATTTGTTCAATCTTCCCAATGAGAGGAACCATTGGAGTAAAGCTTCAAAATTCCAACATTTCAAATGCCACAAGAAAAACCCTAGTTCCATTTTCTACATCTTCCAACTTCGGCGGCGGTGGTGGTGATGGCCGTGGCCGTGGTCGCGGGGGCTCTTTCTCTGGTCCACCACAGTTTAACATCAACGAAAAAGCACCAGGGAACCCTAATTCAAACGAATCTAAATCCGAAGCAACAGATTCACCATTTCCTCTTCCCGGTGCTGGTCGTGGCCATGGCCGTGGTGGATCAGTTCCTCCTCCAACAGGTTTTCCTTCTTTTTCATCGTTTTTGACTTCCATAAAACAACCTAGTATTGGTCGTGGTCGAGGTTTTGGTCCATCACCATTTCAACCTGAAAATGATACTCAACAACAACAGCCTGATTCTGTGCCTAAGAAGCCCGTTCTCTTTAGAAGGGAGGATAGTGTTTCTCAGACAGGAGGAAAAGATGATGTTTCGCCTCCGAGAAAACCGGTTTTTACTAGAAGAGAGGATTTTAGCCCAATAGATTTATCTAGTGATCAAGAGAGTGATAATAGATTTTCAATGAGTGTGTTGAAGGCGTTGCCTGGAGCTGGGAGAGGGAAGCCTATTGAACCGGCAGTTAGTGAAACTCAAGTTGTAGAAGAGAATAGGCATGTTCGTAATCGGCGTGCTTCGGTTGCTGATACATCTGAGAATGTTCCTAAGAGGCAGCCGATGCTAAGCCATGAGGATGCACTGCAAAATGCACGGAAATATTTATCAAAAGTTGATGGTGATGGAAGTGGTAGTGGAAGAGGAGGAGAACCTAGGGAGAGAGGTGCGTTTGGTCGAGGACGGGGTCGTGGCCGTGGTAGAGGCCGGGGTACAGGAAGGGGAGGATTTAGAGGGACGGGTGGAGATGATAGGTTTGGTCAAATTCAGGATAATGTGGGTTCTAATGCTTCTGGGCTATTCCTTGGAGATGATGTAGATGGTGAACAATTAGCTAAGAAAGTTGGGCCTGAGATTATGAATCAGTTGACTGAAGCATTCGAGGAGATGGCTAGTAATATTTTACCCTCACCACTGGAGGATGAGTATGTGGAAGCATTAGATATTAATTGTGCGGTACGCAGTCAGCTGTTAATATCTTTATTTATTCGTTGAAAAATTATTTAAGAAGTGGATATAGAATTTTTATTTTATTTGTAGTTTAGCTGCATCAACATGAAATATTTCGGTTTATCATAAAGAGCATAAAAAAAGAGGTTTAGCTTAATTGATTTGCCTTGAAGAAGCTCCTTAGGCTTGATTAAGTCTTTAAGATAGTTCTGAAGATTTAAAGACAGCATTTTTCTTGGGTGAAAGTTTAAGGTCAACCTTGTATTATCTGTACTTCAAGCATATCTTGATGTTTAATTTTTGTTTGTGTTTTTCTGTTTCTTGATTGATTATTGCAGATCGAATTTGAGCCAGAATATATGATGGAGTTTGATAGCAATCCAGATATTGATGAGAAAGAACCAATTCCGCTTCGGGATGCACTAGAGAAAATGAAACCATTCTTGATGAAATATGAGGGGATTCAAAGTCAAGAAGAGTGGGAGGTACATTTTATTGCTAATTTTATTCATGACTCAGGATTACTGCCCAATATTTAAAGGCATAGCTTGCAATGATTTAGGGCATGCGTTTCTTGTTAGTGTTCCTTTTATATTGCTAATTCTGCACTATCTTCATTGACAGTCTCCTGGTTTGATTGCCAACAATTTTGTTTTAATAAACCTATTTAAGTACATTGAGAGAAGTGCTGTATTGCTGCATTTATTTTGAAATAGTTGTCTATCGTATGGTTGCTAGGGGGAAAAGTTATATGTTAATGTTGTATTCTTTATGTATATATGTACACATATGTTGATATTCTTTTTCTATTGTCTTCTAACTTTACATCCTTTTCCCACTAGGCAATAATGGAAGAGACAATGGAACGAGTTCCATTATTGAAAAAGATTGTTGATCACTATAGCGGACCAGACAGGGTAACTGCAAAGAAGCAACAAGAAGAATTAGAGAGAGTTGCTAAAACTCTTCCTGCAAGTGCGCCATCTTCTGTGATGCAATTCACTAACCGTGCTGTTATCTCTCTTCAGGTTCGGAACTGTAAATATTGTTGTGTGAAGTTTAAACCTAAAATTAAAATGCCTTTACTTAGGTAGGTTTTTCTCATTAGGAGTGTCTTGCCGGTGTTCTATTGCTTGCTCATGTTGTTCATTGTCATATAAAATCCCATTTGGTATAGGTCTATCATAATTTTATAGTTGTATAGGATCTATTTTTGGGATGGTCGTAGAAGGTGGTTGGAGATAAGAATCTTGAGGTTATTTAAATTAGCTCTACAAGGTGAATGGCTGCAGAGATTTAAAACATACACTAATAATTTGGAGAGTGTAAATGGTGTTAACTCGTTGTGGCAATTGAATCAGACATGGAGAGTGATAGCGTGGGCTGGTTTTCTAAGGGGTTAAAAAGAAGGATAGGAGGTGGGGGAGATACCTCTTTTTGGGAGGACCCTTGGAGTGGAGGGGAGTACGTTGTGTCACCAGTTTGGTAGATTATACGGTTTAGTAATGGATAGAGATGTGACAGTGGCTGAGGTGTGTGGGAGTAATGAAGGTGGAAGGGATTTTCAATGGATGTGAGAAGAACACTGTTTCAATGGGAAGAAGAATTAATTGAAAGATGCATAACAGTAGTACAAGTTGTGGAGCTAAAAGAAGCTGCCAAAGGCAGGTGGTCCAGATCCAGATGCCAAGGCTGCGGTTTTCAGTCTCAAAAAAATATGAGGTGAACTGAAGCTACAATGAACAAATAGAGGGTTTAGATTGGCTAAAACAGATGTGTATACCTGGATTAAGATGTGAAAAAGCCAAAAGGCAAGAATATCATGGTTCAAAGTAATTGGATGTGTTTTGGAATCAATGTGTCGGGCGCATCTATGACTAATATGAAAAACCTGATGTGTTACTCGGCTTTAGGGGATTACAAAGATTGATAATGCTGAGGGGATCACATAGTTGTTTTCAGAGGACAGTGTGCATGAATGGAAGTTAGCATTAATGAGGCAGGAGAAGAGCTTGTGTGTAAGCTTGAAAAAGAAGCCTTCAGGAATGGAAGTAGGAGGCATAGATTAGTACAATTTTGTTGGATGTTTTGTGTGTTGACGGTTACATTGTTGAAGGGGCTATTGCAGAAACATATATATGAGTTTTAGATGGGGCTATGTGGTTGATGCAGTGCAGGAGGTCTTTTGTGAGGAAATGATTTAGGGGAAGGATTTAGGGTTTTGGACCTTTGGTGTAGCTCTGAATTTTGTGTAGTTGTCCTAGATGCATGGTGAATGTTGGGTGTAGTTTTTTCTTCCGGGTTTTCTGCATATTGCAGGCATGTCTATGTTCTCTTGGGTTTTGTGTTATTATATATTAAAACAATTTTGCTTCTTCCTAAAAAGTAAATATTTGTTGTATTACTATTTTAGATTCTTGAAATCAACATAAGGTGGTTGTTATACCTAGGGTTAGGAGTTATTGCAATTCAGTGACAAGGAAATCAATGCTCATGCTAATCTCTAGACGAGGTTTTGTTTGTTTTCTTGATGTAAAAATATATAATGCTACAAGACTTTAAATTATATGCATTTGGGTGTGAAATTGCACAAACTAACATCATGTAGATATATAGCATATTCAATTTGATTATTTTTCTTTTTATTTGCCTTTTTTTCAGTTATTAAATATTGGAAATGCTGATTCAAAAACCTTTTTAGAACCAATATTCTGCACAAATATAGTATATTTATATTTGGTTTGTATATATGATGCAGAGCAACCCAGGCTGGGGATTTGACAAGAAATGCCAATTCATGGATAAGCTAGTTTTTGAGGTGTCTCAGCATCACAAATAACCTAATATAATCATATCAAGCTTAAACATGGTGGGTTTCATGGTATTCAATACAATGACCATTGTAGTTTGGACAAGTCATCATGCTTTCATTTCATTTCATTTCTTTTTTAATTCTATTTTTGATTAAAGAAACTTCTATAACTCTTGTAATAATAATATGAATGAATGATAGCTATCTTGTAGCATCGGTGCTCGCAATTGTTGCATCAGTTGTATACTTTGTAATAATTTTCTATTTTATTTCAGAGTCTTGGCTATATATCGCTTGGTCTATAAATATAGATCTTATTTGTATTTGTTTAAGTTTGAAGAAAAAGTTAAATTAAAAAAATTCAGGTATTGATTTAGACTATAAATTGTGAGCTTTAGGGGTAGATTTACATTTCAACAATGAAACTGACAAAAATTTGTAATAGTATTTGGTTCAAATCAATAACGTTGTATTATCAAATTTAATTCCCCATCAATAATAAATGTCATGTCATAAAATTAAGTCACAAATTTAGTGGAGATAAATCACAAAAATTGTGAAACAAAGGACTAAAATTACACTGTCTATCCTATTTGCATATTTCCACCGTCCCAATCATTTTAATTTCAAGCATACCTTCACTTTGTCGCTCTCCCTCTCCCCTCCCCACAACCACCCCCACCCTAATGCTTTTTCCATCATTTTGTGTTTGATGAAACAACCATGGGGAACTTGAACAATTTAACAAAACCACTGCAAGGAATCACTCACTATCGCCATAATCTGCCACACTTCTACCACAAGTCTCTATTATTTGGCCCTTCTAGGGGAGGAGTGTAAAATTTTGGTTATTTTGGGCCCAATTCAACAACATCATCACCTTTGCTAATGTTTGGTAGGATCAATACATAAAATCACCTGAAAATCCAATGACAACTGACAATACTTTTCAAAAGTATAAGTTAATAAACTTTTTTTTTTGTCTTCACGTGGTAATTTCTATACACTAGTCCACAGTGGACCATCTATAATGATATCCACCATCACATCCGACATTAACATGAAAGGTAGTAAGTATGTTTAAAAATTATTAGAACTTTTTATTTTAGTTATTCATATTTCAAAATAGAGTAAAGCTATACTCTCTGCCTCATGATTATGGACATATTTATAAAAATAATTTATCTCAAAATAACTGACCATTTCAATTTTTAAAGAAATATTAATTTTATTTTTTCAATTGTAATTTCTAATTAATATTACATACACTACTTTTAATTCAATATCTCCTACTATAAATTTATATTTTATTTCTAATTAATATTACATACACTACTTTTAATTCAATATCTCCTACTATAAATTTATATTTTATAGTAGAAGTATACAGATCAATATTCAAAGTAATTTAGTAAAAAAATTATTTTTTCTTACTTGTTTATACATTATCTTAGTTTATGTTAAATAATGATTAAATAGGTTAACGGTGGAAGATATTATACTATATTGTACAAGGCATCTTTCGGCAAAAGGATAAGCAAAGTAATACGGGTATGACACAATAAACACTTTTCAGCAATGTGACTATGACATAATAAACATGTTTTCTACGGCCAAATATTATAATGACATATAATTATCATCTGCCCGTCTAGCTCAGTTGGTAGAGCGCAAGGCTCTTAACCTTGTGGTCGTGGGTTCGAGCCCCACGGTGGGCGTGAATTTGTAAATTTTTTTTGTTTATTTACACTATTTTTAATTTAAGATTCCTTGAACTTCTTTTTTCTTAATTTTTTTAATCTCGTGGATACATATATTTTTTCATTATAAAAAATACATAATTTAACATGCCTATTTACATCTATTTTTTATTTAACATTCCTTGAACTTATTTTTTTTAATCTCGTAGATACATATATTTTTTTATTATAAAAAATACATAATTTAACATACCTTGATCATTTTCAAATAATAGTTTCAAATAAGTAATTCTGATAAGAGGAAGAAAAAATGGCATAAGTGATGCTATATGAAATTTAAACCTTCAAATCAATGTAACTCAACAATATATAGTATAAGATTAGGGAGAGACTTCATATAAATTAAAGAACACTTTTAGATAATAGTTTCAAACTTGTAAAATACGTATATATTTTTATTATAAAAAATACATAAATTTTTCACAAATCAGTAATTCTGATAAGAGGAAGAAAAAATGACATAAGTGATGATATATGAAATTCAAACCTTCAAATCAATGTAACTTGACAATATATAGAATAACATTAGGGGGAGAGACTTCATACAAATTAAAGAATAAAACACTGGTTTTTTTATTTTTAAGAAGAGATGGTTATAGTAATTTATTTATAATAAATTGCTGGATACATGTTGAAATATCGATAAAGACATGAATACATGTTAAAGATGTGTCCGTTTGAGCAAGAACATGAGTTATCTCATTTGCTTGTCTCTTTACAAACTCGACATAAGAATTATGAAAATAACTATTTAGCAAACGCCTACAATCATAAGTATAGTGTTGAGTTCTGAAGTGTTCTCTTTATAATTATAAAGGTCGTCGACAACACTCTTAGAGTCTACCTCAAAGACAATAGATTTCAATTGGAGTTAGTGGGCCCAATTCAAAGCAGAGAGAAGACCAAGTACTTCTCTTACATCAACATCCACAGTAGGCGAGAACCACTTTGTATGTGCAAACACAAATGTACCATATTCATCTCTGATGCACATACCAACACCCACCTTATTAAGTGAGGTAGAAAAAGATGCATCCACATTACACTTAAGAGTAGGTTGGTGCAATGTACTACTCTCTACGTCGCAATTGTTGCGCTTCAGACCATTATTGTAGAAGGTTCAATCCTATGTCAATAACATCTGCAGTGGTATCAATAATGCCATTCCAAATATTGTTATTTCTCTTTATAAGTCAACATGCTACCAAATTCTTATGCTAGATGGACAATTAAAAAGGAGATGTAAATGTCATCATCTGTTGTGTCACATAAGGTACAAGTGCTGGGACAATTGGCACCACGCTTACGCTCGCGAAACAGCCTTCACAATAAAGTTTCCACCTTTGGCGACAATTTTTCTTTCTATATGATATGCTAATTTCCAGTCAGTTTTAGATTTTATCTTATCGAACTGACTCAACTAATGGTGTATACAAAATTTTGACAGTCGTGTTTCGTCGGACATATTATGGATCATAGCATAATTCCATTGCTTCTAGTGTGGTTGAAACAGTGTTGAGACATTCATATTATCAAAGCTAGGATGCAAGATGAGAGGCTTGACAAGTAAACTACAGTCACTTATCCACCTCTCATTTCACAACGGAATATTAGTTCCATCTCATATACTTCAACGACTATCTCCTCAAATAATGAATTTGGTGCTAGAGATACTTCTCTAAATAAGGTTTTTAAAACTCATGCCACTGTCAACTTTAGACATAGCTAATCTATCCCAAGAGAGCCATTGAATACCTTTAGCTTGAATACCACCTATACCCTACCAAAAGGAGTTCATCATATTCTCTATTTCATTACATAGGGAATTGAGAATTAGAAATATGCTCATGATATAAGTCGGAATAGCCTGTAGGACAGATTTCATAAGAATTTCTTTCCCAGCTCTTGAAAGGCACTTGCTACTCCAAGAGTTGATTTTCTTCCAAACTCAGAAATTGAAAGTAGTTTTTTTACTTCTACCAATCAGGGAAGAAGACTGAGGTATTTTCCAATACCCAAGATAGCTCGCATGCGTAGAATGTTGACAATAGTTTTTTGTCAATTGAGGGATATTCTCGTTGTAGAAAATTTCAGACTTATTTAGATTAATATTTTGTCCTGAAACAACTTAAGAAGTTGTAAGAATGTTCTTCATTTCTAGTGCCTTATTTCATTGGCCCTAAGAAAGAAAAAGCAATCATCTGCAAAAAAAGAGGTGAGAAATAATAGGAACATTTTTACAAATCTTGGTTTCATGAATATGTCTTCTTATTTCGGCCTATCTAATTAGAGCCGAGAGACCTTCAACACAAATAATGAAAAGATATGGGGACAAGGGCTCGCCATGGCCGAACCCTCGCCCCGGAGTGATATAACCAACCGTGTTACTATTAACAATCACAAAGTAGTCTACAGTCTCCACATAAGGCATAATCAAGGTGACCCACTTGTGAGAGAAATCCAAAGTGAACATAAAATCACGAAGGTAATTCCAATCACTTCTATCATATGCTTTGCTATAATGTCAAGCTTCAGCATAACATCACCCACTTTGCTAGGAGTCTTAGTTTTCATATAGTGAACAAGCTCAATAGCCGCCATAGCATTGTCAAAATTAGATTGTCTTGAAACGAAAACAAATTAATTTTCTGATATGCATTTATCAAGGACGCTTTTAAGTCTATTAGCAAAGACTTTTGCAACCAATTTGTATATAACATTGCATAAAGGAATTGGCCTCCAATCTTTCATTAATGTTTAAGAATCACATTTCGGAATCAATGCAATATGAGTCAAATCAAGGCAAGTAGAGAAGATACTAGTTTCAAGCCAATAGCAACATTCTTGAAAACTCTCATGACCACACGTGGTCTAGAAGTGATGGTAAAAACCAGGATTGAAACCATCAAGGCCAAGACATTTATATTTTAATTATTAGTTTTTGTGGTATTAAGATGGTTGTTATATTTTAATTATTAAAATATTATGATGTATTTAAATGTAATGAATTATCAATAGTAACTTAATATGAAATTAAGTTTGTAATAATAGTTATATTTTTTGTTATTAGTTTTTTAATTGTAGAGATGCATGAGTTATTGCTTATGGTTGAACGTGTACTAAAACAAATTTGCTATGCTATTTGACATTGTAATTTTTTTGTTAAAGTGAACCATAGTACTTGTTTATATCTAGTTATCTATTATATATAGTTGAACTAAAATTCTAAAAAAAAATAAAGGCATTGAAAATATCATTTTGTGACTTAAGAATTCAAAAGTATTCAACGGGCTCTTAGTTAAAGAAAAACAAATGATTTGTATCCAAATGAAAATGTGTTGTTCATATTAAAATAGAACTGAAAAACATAGATGATAAAAAAAAAAGGAAAAATAGAAGATGAGTAAAATTAAATGGAGAAAGAAAATTACCTAAGGATAAGCTTTGACCCAGTTTATAAAGTCGTTGAAAATGTTACATAATTTCGCATTACTCATTGATATTTGGGGTGAAAATTGAGAAACCATATTAGATTAGAACTGCATAGATAAAAAAAAAAATAGAAAATGAATAAAATTTAAGTAGAGAAAGAAAGTGACCTGATTTATTTAAGAGGTTACACAATATCACGTTTCCCATTGATACTTGGGTGAGAATTGAGAAACCATGAAAGATTTAATGTTGTGTAAACGACAAAACTTTGTATCTAAAATGTGTTCTCCATCAAAGTTTAAGAATGAATCAAAAGAATGACTCTTGAGATAACATAAGATATGATGTATTTTATTACTAACTAATCTGAATATACAAAGTTAGAAATGGAAGAACACTGAAAATTGATTGAAGTGAGAAGCTTTGATAATAAAATTATTTTCATGAAGAAATTTTTTGTGTGGGTTCTCAACATATGTATATGATGAAGTGTGAGATGCAAAAACTAAATTGAGAAACAAAAGAAATAAAATGTGTAAGATGAATTATAGAAGCATATGAAGAGTGCCACATAGGAATATAAGTGATGTGGAACAAATGTTATGATGTGGCAAGTAAATGTGTGATGTGTCAATCAATACAGTTGCGGATTTGTTTTAATATATTATAATAGATAGGTGTATTAGACCTTTACATTATTTTTGTCTTGTCTGTATGTAATTCCCTAAAATATGATCTTGACACTTGGATAGTTGTAATGTAATATCTAAGTCAGATGTTTTCTTTAAATTGTAGGTCCTCAATTAAAATGAGTTAATGAATAAATTGAATATTATTTTCTATTACGTTCTTCTAGTTAGCAAAGCCCTAATTTTCGTAACAAAACCCTAATTTCTCATTCTTGTAGAAATTGGAAACCTATTGTAGAGCTGTCAAAATGGGCTAGCCTAAATGGGTCGGCTCGCCTAGTCCGCTAAAACACAGGGTTTTGGCCTAATAATTTCATCCTGAAATTTTTTAAAGGCTTTTGAACCCGGTCCGAGTAAACCCATTACCCATTAGGGTTAGCCCGTATGAGTACCGGGTAGCCCGCAGCCCGCATAATCAATTTAAAAAAATAAAAATAGTAAAATTGGTCTTAAGGTCCGATCAAACAAAAATTAACTTGGACCGGTTCCAATTTTTTTTTTTTTAAGAATTCACAAAGACACAACAAACCCTATTTTGAAGAGAAATGTGACGGCACTCTCAGATACAGACTCAAGGTCTCACTCATGTCACTCCACGGGCACGGTATACGACATGAAGAAATTCTGAACTAAATTGTTTTTAAATGGGCATGAAGAAAATTTTTAAATTAAAAGGGTTGTAAAATTTTTTTTTAAAAATATGCAGGCTACCCACCCAGCCCACAGCCCGTATGAGGTCGAACTTGAGTAGTATTTTAACAGCCCATATTAAAACAAAGTTTTTTAACCTGGTCCAAAGAAACCCGCAATCCGTTAGGGCCAACCCTAAATAGGTCGGGTAGCCCGTTTTGACAGGTCTAACCTATTATACAACATAACAAAACTCTTTGAAAAGGCTAACAACTGGAACACATAAAGTACTAGGACAAAGCTTTAATTTTTTAATTTTAAATATCTAAACTTATGCTTTCTCTCTCTCTCTCTTACAATTATAATGTTTTCAATCATTGGAATATTAAAAGGGTAAAGATAAATATTCATATAAAAAAATAAAAGTTTAACTTTTATGCATTTACGGTGTAAAAACTTTTACACGGTCGACAAATTATGATCAATCATATGCATGAATTTATAAATAATTATAATAAAAATTAAATTTTATCTATGATATAACGTTTATGATTTATTGACAATATAAAAACAATTTATACCAATAATATATATAAATTAAATTCAAAAATGAATACAACAAATTAGAACTGTATTACTCACTTTTGTTTTTAACATAAGAAAAGGTAAAAATCATCACAATTAATATTTTTTTTTATGACTCAATTAAGAAGGCTTATTAAATATTTTAATTTTGTATTTTTTCCTAATAAAACCAACATTAATTATTTTCATGCTCAATTGCCGAAAGAAAAATATTTCATATCCACTCATGAAATATAAATGCATTTATAAAGATATCAACATAATTTTAGTAATTAATTAATAAATATTAAAGTATGTCATTTTATTTTATATTTAGGACAACAAGTACTCCAAAAGTCTTCTTATATATCGGACGAATAACCAATTCAAAGAGATGGTTTCAAAGTTGTCATTAAATAATAGACATCAAATGGTTTTTATATTTATACAAAAAATAAGTACTATTTTTTTTAAACACAATTTGTTTTGTACCATAATTAATCCACACAACTTCTCGAGTTCAAACTCGAGACAAGACGTTGCAATATCACATTTGTCAGTTGAGTTAGTGTAAGATCAGATGTGCAACTAAGAAAGGGGGTGAATTAGGTGTTTAAGAGTATTTCTTGTTTTCAGCGAGTTAGCAATTGATTTTTGCGCTTATGGATGGTAAAAGATAAAGTAAATGGCAGTAATGTAAAGAACACAACAGAATTATCCTAGTTCCCCTTATACCCAAGGGTACATCCAGTCCTCTTGCACACCACAAGAGATTTCTCCACTATTGTTAGAATATGTACAAGTCCCACCCTAGGATCTGTGCTACAAACTTCTAACAAAACCTCTAAGATAGCACCCCACTATCTTATATAAAATTACTTAAAGAAAGTACTACTTTCTTTTTTACATGTAATGTGATTTGATAAGGATATAGGAATATGAAAGAGAGGTATAATGATAACAATCCAATATTGCTTCAAGTACTTTGAGAACCTTTGTCAAGGATATGAAAATGAAATGCAAGTACTTGAATTATGAAAAATGACTTTGAGAAAAATAGAAAAGTTGTTCAAAGTCGTTCAAGGTTTGGCCATTGGATTGTCTACTTTGAATCTGAAGTTATGACATATTTATAGTCCATAAACATCTCTTCAGATTCGTGACCTTTGATCCAAGAGGTTTGAGAAAGAATTGTAATGTTTTAAATTGAATTCAAAGCTGAAAAATTGCATTGCTTCCAGTTGTATTCGACTACAAGATTTCTGTATTCGAATACAGCTTGCTGCAACGTTAAAAATTATTCAAACAGTTCACTGTGTAGTCGAATACAGATGAGATGGCCAACTCTCTGACTTAGCCATTTTTCTTATCTGTATTCGAATACAAGATTTCTGTATTCGAATACAACTTGCTGTAACGTTAAAAAATTATTCAAATTTTTCACTGTGTAGTCGAATACAAATGAGATGGCCAACTCTCTGACTTAGCCATTTTATCTGTATTCGAATACACCTTAGTTGTATTCGATTACAACATGATTTTTAGTCAAAAATAAAGATTCTATCATTTTGAAAATATTATTTTGGACTTTGAAAAATAGTGTTTATGCATATGTAAAGATGAAAGGTTCTCATGTACTTGATCTTGTGATTGTATCATTTACCTTTATATTTAAACATTTAATATGTTTGAAGTCTAAAGTTAATCAATGAGATATGTTGGACTTCTTCTTTTTGAGCTTGTTGTCTTGATCATCATCGTCATCGTTGGTCTTTTGTCTTCATCAAAAACATGTATTTTACACACAAGATTGGTTAAAAACCCTAATTGGACGAGAATCAGCCTAGGGAGGACGAAAATGACCTAAATGTTCAACCAATGACACAAAATCACTTATTGGATGCACAAGATTGATTAAAAACCCTAATTGGACGAGAATAAGCCTTGGGAGGACGAAAATGACCTAAATGTTCAACCAATGACACAAAATCACTTATTGGATGCACAAGATTGGTTAAAAACCCTAATTGGACGAGAATAAGCCTTGGGAGGATGAAAATGACGTAAATGTTCAACCAATAGCACAAAATCACTTATTGGATGCACAAGATTGGTTAAAAACCCTAATTGGACGAGAATAAGCCTAGGGAGGACGAAAATGACCTAAATGTTCAACCAATGGCACAAAATCACTTATTGGATGCACAAGATTGGTTAAAAACCCTAATTGGACGAGAATAAGCCTAGGGAGGACGAAAATGACCTAAATGTTAAACAATTGACACAAAATCACTTATTGGATGCACAAGATTGGTTAAAAACCCTAATTGGACGAGAATAAGCCTTGGGAGGACGAAAATGACCTAAATGTTCAACCAATGACACAAATGTACTTATTGGATGCACAAGATTGGTTAAAAACTCTAATTGGACGAGAATAAACCTTGGGAGGACGAAAATGACCTAAATGTTCAACCAATGGTATAAAATCACTTATTGGATGCACAAGATTGGTTAAAAACCCTAATTGGACGAGAATAAGCCTTGGGAGGACGAAAATGACCTAAATGTTCAACCAATGACACAAAATCACTTATTGGATGCACAAGATTGGTTAAAAACCCTAATTGGACGAGAATAAGCCTAGGGAGGATGAAAATGACCTCAATGTTCAACCAATGACACAAATGTACTTATTGGATGCACAAGATTGGTTAAAAACCCTAATTGGACGAGAATAAGTCTTGGGAGGACGAAAATGACCTAAATGTTCAACCAATGACACAAAATCACTTGTTGGATGCACAAGATTGGTAACTAACCCTAATTGGACGAGAATAAGCCTTGGGTGGTCGAAAATGACCTAAATGTTCAACCAATGACACAAATGTACTTATTGGATGCACAAGATTGGTTAAAAACCCTAATTGGACGAGAATAAGCCTTGGGAGGACGAAAATGACCTAAATGTTCAACCAATGACACAAAATCACTTATTGGATGCACAAGATTGGTTAAAAACCCTAATTGGACGAGAATAAGCCTAGGGAGGACGAAAATGACCTAAATGTTCAACCAATGACACAAATGTACTTATTGGATGCACAAGATTGGTTAAAAGCCCTAATTGGATGAGAATAAGACTACGGAGGACGAAAATGACCAAAATGTTCAACCAATGACACAAAATCACTTATTGGATGCACAAGATTAGTTAAAAACCCGAATTGGACGAGAATAAGCCTTGGGAGGACGAAAATGACCTAAATGTTCAACCAATGACACAAATGTACTTATTGGATGCACAAGATTTGTTAAAAACCATAATTGGACGAGAATAAGACTTCGGAGGACGAAAATGACCTAAATGTTCAACCAATGACACAAAATCACTTATTGGATGCACAAGATTGGTTAAAAACCCTAATTGGACGAGAATAAGCCTAGGGAGGACGAAAATGACCTAAATGTTCAACCAATGACACAAATGTACTTATTGGATTCACAAGATTGGATAAAAACCCTAATTGGAAGAGAATAAGCCTTAAGAGGATGAAAATGACCTAAATGTTCAACCAATGACACAAAATCACTTATTGGATGCACAAGATTGATTAAAAACCCTAATTGGACGAGAATAAGCCTTGGGAGGACGAAAATGACCTAAATGTTCAACCAATGACACAAAATCACTTATTGGATGCACAAGATTGGTTAAAAACCCTAATTGGACGAGAATAAGCCTAGGGAGGACGAAAATGACCTAAATGTTCAACTAATGGAACAAAATCACTTATTAGATGCACAAGATTGGTTAAAAACCCTAATTGGACGAGAATAAGCCTAGGGAGGACGAAAATGACCTAAATGTTCAACCAATGGCACAAAATCACTTATTGGATGCACAAGATTGTTTAAAAACCCTAATTGGACGAGAATAAGCCTAGGGAGGACGAAAATTACCTAAATGTTAAACCAATGACACAAAATCACTTATTGGATGCACAAGATTGGTTAAAAACCCTAATTGGACGAGAATAAGCCTTGGGAGGAAGAAAATGACCTAAATGTTCAACCAATGACACAAATGTACTTATTGGATGCACAAGATTGGTTAAAAACCCTAATTGGACGAGAATAAGCCTTGGGAGGACGCAAATGACCTAAATGTTCAAACAATGACACAAAATGTACTTATTGGATGCACAAGATTATTTAAAAACCCTAATTGGACGAGAATAAGCCTTGGGAGGAAGAAAATGACCTAAATGTTCAACCAATGACACAAATGTACTTATTGAATGCAAAAGATTGGTTAAAAACCCTAATTGGACGAGAATAAGCCTTGGGAGGACGAAAATGACCTAAATGTTCAACCAATGACACAAATGTACTTATTGGATGCACAAGATTGGTTAAAAACCCTAATTGGACGAGAATAAGCCTTGGGAGGACGAAAATGACCTAAATGTTCAACCAATGACACAAAATCACTTATTGGATGCACAATATAGGTTAAAAACCCTAATTGGACGAGAATAAGCCTTGGGAGGACGAAAATGACCTAAATGTTCAACCAATGACACAAATGTACTTATTGGATGCACAAGATTGGTTAAAAACCCTAATTGGACGAGAATAAGCCTTGGGAGGACGAAAATGACCTAAATGTTCAACCAATGACACAAAATCACTTATTGGATGCACAAGATTGGTTAATAACCCTAATTGGACGAGAATAAGCTTTGGGAGGACGAAAATGACCTAAATACTCAACCAATGACACAAATGTACTTATTGGATGCACAAGATTTGTTAAAAACCCTAATTGGACAAGAATAAGCCTTGGGAGGACGAAAATGACCTAAATGTTCAACCAATAACAAAAAATCACTTATTGGATGCACAAGATCGGTTAATAACCCTAATTGGACGAGAATAAGCCTTGGGAGGACGAAAATGACCTAAATGTTCAACCAATGACACAAATGTACTTATTGGATGCACAAGATTGGTTAAAAACCCTAATTGGACGAGAATAAGCCTTGGGAGGACGAAAATGACCTAAATGTTCAACCAATGACACAAAATCACTTATTGGATGCACAAGATTGGTTAAAACCCCTAATTGGACGAGAATAAGCCTTGGGATGATGAAAATGACCTAAATGTTCAACCAATGACACAAAATCACTTATTGGATGCACAAGATTTGTTAAAAACCCTAATTGGGCGAGAAAAACCCTAGGGAGGATGAAAATGACCTAAATGTTCAACCAATGACACAAATGTACTTATTGGATGCACAAGATTGGTTAAAAACCCTAATTGGACGAGAATAAGCCTTGGGAGGACGAAAATGACCTAAATGTTCAACCAATGACACAAAATCACTTATTGGATGCACAAGATTGGTTAAAAACCCTAATTGGACGAGAATAAGCATAGGGAGGACAAAAATGACCTAAATGTTCAACCAATGACACAAAATCACTTATTGGATGCACAAGATTGGTTAAAAACCCTAATTGGACGAGAATAAGCCTAGGGAGGACGAAAATGACCTAAATGTTCAACCAATGACACAAAATCACTTATTGGATGCACAAGATTGGTTAACAACCCTAATTGGACGAGAATGAGCTTAGGGAGGACGAAAATGACCTAAATGTTCAACCAATGACACAAAATCACTTATTGGATGCACAAGATTGGTTAAAAACCCTAATTGGACGAGAATAAGCCTAGGGAGGACGAAAATGACCTAAATGTTCAACCAATGACACAAAATCACTTATTCGATGCACAAGATTGTTTAAAAACCCTAATTGGACGAGAATAAGCCTTGGGAGAACGAAAATGACCTAAATGTTCAACCAATAACACAAAATCACTTATTGGATGCACAAGATTGGTTAAAAACCCTAATTGGACGAGAATAAGCCTGGGGAGGACGAAAATGACCTAAATGTTCAACCAATGACACAAAATCACTTATTGGATGCACAAGATTGGTTAAAAACCCTAATTGGACGAGAATAAGCCTTGAGAGGAAGAAAATGACCTAAATGTTCAACCAATGACACAAATGTACTTATTGGATGCACAAGATTGGTTAAAAACCCTAATTGGACGAGAATAAGCCTTGGGAGGACGAAAATGACCTAATTGTTCAACCAATAGAACAAAATCACTTATTGGAAGCACAAGATTGGTTAAAAACCCTAATTGGACGAGAATAAGCCTAGGGAGGACGAAAATGACCTAATTGTTAAACCAGTGACACAAAATGACTTATTGGATGCACAAGATTGGTTTAAAACCCTAATTGGACGAGAATAAGCCTTGAGAGGAAGAAAATGACCTAAATGTTCAACCAATGACACAAATGTACTTATTGGATGCACAAGATTGGTTAGAAACCCTAATTGGACGAGAATAAGCCTTGGGAGGATGATAATGACCTAAATGTTCAATCAATGACACAAAATCACTTATTGGATGCACAAGATTGGTTAAAAACCCTAATTGGACGAGAATAAGCCTAAGGAGGACGAAAATGACCTAAATGTTCAACCAACGACACAAATGTACTTATTGGATGCACAAGATTGGTTAAAAACTCTAATTGGACGAGAATAAGCCTTCGGAGGACGAAAATGACCTAAATGTTCAACCAATAGAACAAAATCACTTATTGGATGCACAGTGTAAGATCAGATGTGCACCTAAGAAAGGGGGTGAATTAGGTGTTTAAGAGTATTTCTTGTTTTCAGCGAGTTAGCAATTGATTTTTGCGCTTATGGATGGTAAAAGATAAAGTAAATGGCAGTAATGTAAAGAACACAACAGAATTATCCTGGTTCCCCTTATACCCAAGGGTACATCCAGTCCTCTTGCACACCACAAGAGATTTCTCCACTATTGTTAGAATATGTACAAGTCCCACCCTAGGATCTGTGCTACAAACTTCTAACAAAACCTCTAAGATAGCACCCCACTATCTTAGATAATGTACAAGATAGCACCCCACTATCTTGTATAAAATTACTTAAAGAAAGTACTACTTTCTTTTTTACATGTAATGTGATTTGATAAGGATATAGGAATATGAAAGAGAGGTATAATGATAACAATCCAATATTGCTTCAAGTACTTTGAGAACCTTTGTCAAGGATATGAAAATGAAATGCAAGTACTTGAATTATGAAAAATGACTTTGAGAAAAATAGAAAAGTTGTTCAAAGTCGTTCAAGGTTTGGCCATTGGATTGTCTACTTTGAATCTGAAGTTATGACATATTTATAGTCCATAAACATCTCTTCAGATTCGTGACCTTTGATCCAAGAGGTTTGAGAAAGAATTGTAATGTTTTAAATTGAATTCAAAGCTGAAAAATTGCATTGCTTCCAGTTGTATTCGACTACAAGATTTCTGTATTCGAATACAGCTTGCTGCAACGTTAAAAATTATTCAAACAGTTCACTGTGTAGTCGAATACAGATGAGATGGCCAACTCTCTGACTTAGCCATTTTTCTTATCTGTATTCGAATACAAGATTTCTGTATTCGAATACAACTTGCTGTAACGTTAAAAAATTATTCAAATTTTTCACTGTGTAGTCGAATACAGATGAGATGGCCAACTCTCTGACTTAGCCATTTTATCTGTATTCGAATACACCTTAGTTGTATTCGATTACAACATGATTTTTAGTCAAAAATAAAGATTCTATCATTTTGAAAATATTATTTTGGACTTTGAAAAATAGTGTTTATGCATATGTAAAGATGAAAGGTTCTCATGTACTTGATCTTGTGATTGTATCATTTACCTTTATATTTAAACATTTAATATGTTTGAAGTCTAAAGTTAATCAATGAGATATGTTGGACTTCTTCTTTTTGAGCTTGTTGTCTTGATCATCATCGTCATCGTTGGTCTTTTGTCTTCATCAAAAACATGTATTTTACAGTTAGAATTTCAAGACTAATAAGTACTAATTTTAGATGGATATGATGTTGGACAAATTTATCCTTAACAAATCAATATTTTTTTTAATTTAAATTTCACAATAATTATAGAAAATTCCAAAACTAACTACCAATTTTAAGTTGAACATTTTTATGTACAAATTAATGTAATATTCTCAATAAAATAATATTTTCCAAATTTAAAAACATATCTCATGAAAATCAAACCAAAAGTTAGATAAAATTAAATAACATAACATAACAGAAATTATAAAACTTAAAAAAGAAAATTAAATTGAAATATTTTTTTTTGACAAAATTTTATAAAATGTATCATATATTATAGAATTTAATCAAAGAAATAGATATGCAATGAATCACAATAAAAAAAAAATTGACATAAAATCACTAACATACCTGTTTTTTTTGCTAATACTTCTTACGTGTAAAACTGAAAATGTTATATAATTTCAACTATATTTCATTTGAAATGTATACACTTTTGAATAAAATAATTATTTATACTATTTTTTAATATAAAATAATATATTAAACTAAAATATATATACAATACATTTATCAATTTTACACCACATACAATTATCTTAACAAATACTTCATTTAAAATAAAATATAAACAAAAATAATATATAAAATATTAATATATTTAATTTAAATTTTTAAATCAAAACATTTGTTAGATAATAAGAAGAGAGTAGTAAATTTATTATATTTTAATATTCATTTGGCGCATGTTGCAAACGCTTGTCCATAATGTCCGCACTCATATGTCATATCAAACAAAAGTCATCCACTTCACTACTCTCCTCCTCCTCTTATTTTTTTACTCGCTCTAATCTTGAAATATAAAGATAAAATACAAAAATTAATATTTATTTTTATTAATCAATTTTTTACAATATGTTTTTTATATTTTATTTTAGAAGACACATATACAAGATATCAAATTCAGACGTTCAATAAGATTTAAGGATTTATATAATAAGTTTTTTTTTCTTCTATATTTGAGCCAGTATGGAGTATTTAGTGTATAACTTCCAACAATCTCTGTATTCTATTTACTTCTCATTTTCAACGCTCATTCTTTCCGTCTCTCCATTTCCAATAACCCCAACACACACCAAAACTTTCACTTTCCACAATTTCCAACAAAACTAATGTGAACACAACTCCACCGCCGCCACCATGGCTAAACCACCAGCAACGGCGATCCGCACCCTAATCTACTACCTCTCAGAACACCCTTCCATCGTCGAATTCCGTTGGAGCCACACTCACTCATGGGGCTCAACATGGTCCTTCCTCTTCACATCCATAGCCACTTACCTCATTCTCTCTCTGTTCCTCCACATTTCCCTCTCTCTCCTCTTCCCCCGTCGCCGCCACATCCCTCTCGGACCAATCCCCGCCTTCCACAGCCTCACCATGTCCCTAATATCCGCAACAATCTTCACCGGAACACTAATATCCGCCGTATCGGAGATCCGCGACACACGGTGGTTCTGGCACCGTTCGAAAACCCCATTCCAATGGCTCCTCTGTTTCCCCTTAGGTACACGACCCTCCGGGCGTGTCTTCTTCTGGTCGTACGTTTACTACCTCTCCCGTTTCATCCACATGTTGAGAACAATCATAACAATAATACGACGCCGTAAATTGTCGTTTTACCAACTCACCAACCAGTCTGTTTCAACCTTGGTTTCTTTTCTTTGGCTCGAATTCTCTCAATCTTTTCAAGTTCTCGCGATTCTGTTCGCGACTCTCGTTTACTCTCTCGTTTACGGTTACAGATTTTGGACAGCAATTGGGCTTCGATCCGCGTGTTTTCCGTTTGTGTTGAATTGTCAGATCGTCTTGCTTGGTTGTAACGTGGCGTGTCATGTTGGCGTTTTCTTGCTTCATTTCTTTTTTCTTCAAGGTGGCTGTAATGGAATTGGTGCTTGGCTTTTCAATTCGGTTCTTAACACTGCTGTTCTTCTGATTTTTGTTCATTTTTATGTGAGGATCTATATTGTTCCAAGGAGAAAGCTTGTTGTTCAGGATCAATCTATGGATTCTTCTTCCTTAATCGCGGGATTGGAATCACTTAAGTAGAAATTAGTTTATATAAAATTCAATTCGAATAAAGATTAACCACTAATGTGTAATATCTCTGCTCAATTTTTGGTCTAAAGTTCTGTACCCCTTTAGAGCAATGTGTACAAAAAAATTAAATAAGAATAAAGGAAACGATATGTAGACTTACAATTGATATCCCACAACACTGTATTTACAATTTTCATTTCTTTTTAGTATTTTTTCCTTTTTTCTCGTGTTGCTTCTCGGTTTCTACATTTATACCTTGCATTACTCTAAACATAAGAAATTGCAACTCTTTGAAGTAGAACTTTTGGGTCCTAGATTCTGAATTTCAAAATGATACAAAATTGAGATTAGATTCCAGTCATGTTATGATGGAGTTTTCTGAAACAGTTATGAGGTGAGTGTTGTTTTCTTTTCATTTGGGAAAGTTCTCTAGTTCCCGTGATCACGTCACGATTAGTTGACAATATTGTATTCATTGAATAATATAAACTTGTCTATCCTTTAACTTTAAGTAAGAAAGAAAAAATGTTAGTTTAGTAACGCGTCCAAGAATGTAAAGACACATTCCTTTCGTAATTGGGCTCCGTGGACGTCAAGCATGCAGAGTATCTAACCAATTTGAATCAGAATATGCCTTAGATAAAATCATACACAACCCATTTTAGTGATATACTATAGTGGTATATCAAGTATGGCATGTAGTAGTGGAAATGGTCAGATATTAATTGATAACATTTTTTGAAGGATGATATCGGTAATAATTATGAATCAAACTTATACTACCTATGCCTCTGCTTCTATGTATAAGAAATTATTTGGAGATTTCTTTTCTTCTTCTAATTATAAAAAAGGAAACAAATTTAAATTTATTCACTGAAAATTATTCTAATATAAATATATTTATTTTTATGATCGGATTTGAAATAATTGATAACAACGTTATGTTTAGAAAAAGTTTTAAAAAATCACAATACTAAACATAAATGTTGATCATTTAATTTATCAGATTTTTTTCATTTTATATATAAGATAACTAAATAAAATTATATTTAAATAACTTAAGTTGCACGTGGAAAATACACAGAGAATTCAAATAATAAAGAAACAAATTTGGGCTCACATATCAACCTCTTTTCTCTTTAGTCCTTAAATAAATTATATAAAAATATAATTAGTCTGTAAACTAAATAAAAAATTTCAATTTAATTCTTAAAATTTATAAAAATAATAACTGATAAAGTGACAATTAGGGGTAAAAGTAATGAGATGAATTGAGACGAATTATACCTAATCCTAAAACGACCCTAATTTTGGTCTGGTCAATTATTTAGATCCTAAATTCAAACAAGCGCGATGCTTTACAAATCAAATGAAAAAGACCAAATGAGTTTTCAGATTGGTTGGGTGGGGTTCGCCTTAGTTTTTCAACACCAAACGACCTTAATTAATTTTAATATATACTAGTATGTTACTTTTTATGAAAGATATTCGCGTATAATTTAGTTAGTTAGCTTTAAAACATAATAATGATATTATGAATATGATAACTTTAAAAATAATTCTATATTAGCTAAAATTCATTTGACACAATATATATGTCGGTGGGAGAATAAGAATAGCAGGCAGTCGTAAATGCAGCAATTAGTAAAGCCTGGTAGTTGGCAAATAGAGATTGCGCTGATTTTTCTGCACACCAAACTATTTATTTTAGTCGAGTAATATGAAAGCGACCTAAATGTAAAATTTAAAAAGTTAAACAATATTTTACTTCGAGTTTATAAGACTTAACTCAACAACAATATTAATAATGTGTAATTTATTTTTTAAAGAAAGACAAAAGAGTTGAAAGAATAAAAATAAAGAGAAATTAGATAAACCAAGCCAACTAGTCAATTTAAAATTCAACCAAGAAAAAATTTATTAACATTTAATTCCTATTGACAAGTTATAGGTACTATTATTTTGAGGATTAAAAATATCAATTTTTTATAAATAAAAAATTTCAAAATAAGAAATATTTCTACAAATCGCAATAAATTTCAAAATACGATGATGTAAAATGATTAACATATATGAAAACGCAATAAATCTTGTAAAAACTTAACTTTCAATTTTTAAAAAAATTAATCTTTGTAATTTAATTAATGAAATATGAATACCATACAATATATGAGTATTTCCATTTACTTTCAACTTTACATGAGTATTTCCATTTACATATAATATATACCATATCTTTATTTAATTTATCTAACAAATAAAATAGAATAATTTGATTACTCATTTTTTTATTAAAAACCTTAAATTGTTTAATCAATAGTATTAATGTTTTTTGTTAAATTTAAAATTAATCATTACTTACTTAATTTTTTAATTTATAGTATCTAAAAGTACCGGAAGCCAATTTAAAAATAGGTTGTAATTATTTCACAATGTAATTTTGTCACTTAAATATAAGGATTAAATGCACTTTTGGTCCTACTATTTTGTTTCAAATGAACTTTTAGTCCCCTCATTTATAAAACTGGTTTTTTAGTCTTTACCAACTAATTTTTGTGATTTTTGTGGTCCTTACTATTTTTTATGTTGTGGCACTCTCATTAATAACACGATGCTTAGATGATATTTGGGAATTGGATATAATATTTTTCATGTAATTATTGTTGTAATTAATTTTATTTATATATTATAATATTGTAAATAAGTTTATTTTATTTTCTATTAAAATATTTGAAATTAAAATTGAAAATATTTACATAAGATGTTTAAAATTATTTATTTTATTTAAATATTTTTAATAATTTAAAATATCATAATAAAATTGTTAAAATATATTTTTTATTCAACAGTAATTTAAATTTTAAAATATTTAGATAAAAATATTTAAAAATTTATTTTTACTATGCTAATATATAAATAAAATAATTAATAAATTAATTATAATAATAATAACATAGAAAATATTTTATCCAACTCATAAATGACATTTAAAAGTCGTGTCATTATTGAGAGTGTTGTGTCATCAAAAACGGTGAAGGACAAAAAAATCACAATAATTGGTGAATAGAAGATTAAAAACAAAATTAAAAAATGAAGGCACTATAACTTCATTTTAAACAAAACAAGAAGACATAAAATGTACTTAACTCTTATATTTAAATGACAAAATTATATTATTAAATAATTACAACCTATTTTCTAAATAGAGTTACAATACTTTTTAAATATTATAAATTAAAAAATTAAGTAATGATTAATATAAAATTTAACCAAAAAAATTAATACTATTGATATAATTTTTTTATTTGCACATGAAAGGAACCTTTATTTCGTTATCTCTCGTTACTCATCATTCCCTTCTATTGCACGTACCAACCTGACAACCCGTCTCCTTCCATTTCCTTTTTATACTTTTTCCTTCTTTCCCCTCCCACCATACGTTTCTTCTTTCCACCATACGTTTGAAAACGACAAGTCGCATGACGCAAAGATGAAAATGGTTAGGAAGATAATTCAACTAAACGACAAAGTATTTATGAGTAATGAGGGTGGAAATTAAAGAGAAAGAAGTTTAATCTTTGAAGTGAGAACTTATTTGATGGTCGGCAGCATATCACGAAGAAAACAATGTGATGTATATACATCCTGATTGTGTGCAATCACTTGTCACAATTTTATGACGCAATTATATGTCTTTCGTTCATGTGATAAAGATTGGATTTAAGTTATTAAACTCTGTATTTTATATCTCAAAAATATCAAAATATACTATAAAATTTAAAACATTTGATTTTGATCGAAAATCGAAATGCAAGTAATTATGTACGGTCTCACAATACACTTATTCCAAATCTAATACATATCTGGTGTCAAATGTCATGAAGCATGCACATGCAGTCACAAATTTATATATTATCTTTGTCTTTAGTTATAAACACCCTTTGAAAAATAAAATTGTTCAATATAAGCACATTTTCAATTTATTAAGTGTATTTATTATTTTAATTTTTAAAGATATTTGATATTACTAATTTGTCTTGAAATATGTAAAGTTAAGTTTAAGATATTCAAATACAAAAGTTATTTTATAAATATTAACATATAGAATAAACTCATTAACTATTTTATCATTTTTTCTTAATAAGAGTGAAAAAATAATGAATATTTATAATAAAAAATGGAGATTGTATGTATAAGAGATCGAGAATTTTGCCTTCAAAAAGTGTTACTTCAATCATAGATGTTAGATGAGTTAGACAAAATTTTAGCCAGAATAATATAAATACTCGTATTAATATTTTAAAAATCGAATTGGGGAGGCCGGTTCAACCAAGAACCAGAGCTAGTACCAGTCCGGACACTAGTAAAGAACCAGGAGTTCATAAAACCAAAGTTACCAGCAAAATCCAGAACAATAAAACCGGCGGCGGTTTTAGGAAACTGTCGGATTTTAAAAAATCTGTTTCTGAATTTCTTTTCCCCAAAAAAAACCCATTGAGATCCAATTTGAGAAAGTCTAAATTTAGTAACATATCAATTGGATCAAGACAAGACATGATTTTCGCGGACCAAGCTTTTTTCTCAGTGGCATATGAGAGTTTCATCGATCCAGTTGTGAGATTTCTGGGCACTATAAATGATAAGAATGGCACAAAAGCTCTAAGAGATGGAATTTACAAAGCACTACAGGAACAATTTCTTTTCTGTTGCCATCGCAATTTGGTACTTTTTATCTTTCTATGTTATTTAGTTTTCTTGCTTTACATATAGCTAATTTATATTAAGTGTTTTTAATACCGATCTAATTTATATTAAGTTGCAATGAAGTAGATTAAAAAAATTACTTATTGTATATTTGTTATTGATTTATTTATAAAAGAATTTTTATGAATTTTTCCTATATAATTTATGAATATTTTTATGTTTGTCATATTTTATTTATTTATTTATTGAACAGTTCCATTGAATTGAATGATTCGATAATACTTGAATCGATTTGAACCGTGATTCAAATACTTCATCACTTTAATTTTTAATTTAGCTTTTAAAACATTGTTCAAAGTATATATTATTAAATTTCAATTCTTACTATATAAATTATTAATAAATACTTAACAAGAATATTAGTACTTTGTCTTATTTTGCTACTAACAATTTAATA
>JBBPBP010000004.1:14364140-14376593 GCA_037974735.1 Cicer chorassanicum
ATATTTCAATGGTAATTTTTTAAGATTTATTGAGATTTTTTATTTATTTCTATGTGTTAATTCTAAATTATTTGCATTACAATAATAAATTTAATAACGTGAATTAAAGCACATATTTAGATTTAATTTATTTCTACTTTGATATAAATTTAGTTAGTTAAAAATTTATATGATAGGAAATTATATATTTTCTAATTAATTTTTATATTTTCATTTATATAAAAATAATTTTAACTATAAATAATTTATGTGGTCCGGGTTGAAACTTCTTAATTTAGACACCAAATTAATAGTCCATGTTTAATATGGGTCAAATTTATAGTCCATGTTTAATATGGGTTTTATATGATGTTTAAGTTGGATCTTTTCTATATAGGTGGAATAGCCTACTTTGACCCATCTATTTTCAATACATTTTTAATTCACCCACATAAAAACATGGCTTGTCCCCAATAAATAACTTTTCTACTACTAGACTCCCTCACCCCTCTTGGCATATCACCATTTTTCTTCATCAAGTAATTGTCTCGCTCTTTTCTCATTTACTTTTTATTTATTTTAATTTAATATTAGATTGGTTTTATATTTCAATTAAATAAGTAGGTATTTTATTTGATATTTCTACCAACATGAGATTTTGTTGTTTGTGTTTTATTTTTATCTCAATCAAGTATTGAATATTAAATTTATTGTATTATTTTAGTATGCTAAAAATGAAGGCACTGTATGTAAGATGAATTATTAGTGTTTTTTTATAAATAATGAAAAAATTCTAAGACATTTTCGAAATATAAAAATAATTAAAAGGTAATTGTGATTTTTAGAAGTTTGAATTTTTTTTCCTTAAATTATGTATTATGTGAACTTATAATGTTTTTCGTATAGGAAAATTATAATAATCTATTTTTTTGTCATTTCTTATCCCCTCTAAAAATAATTAAGGATCCACCACCGAAAGAAATTGATCTAAACATTTTTAAAGTGTAGAACCAGTACACCGTCTCATATTTTCGAGGTCACCAAAAAATTAATTGTTTCAACATAAATTTTTATGGTTGCCCTCCAAAATATAAATTTGCAAAACAGAGAGAATATGAATATTCGTTAGTGCTTAAATGATTGATAATGAATAATAATTGAAGTTGTTTGTTTAAAATATCAAACTCATAGTAAATAACACCGACGAAAATATCTCTAAATGCATACATTGATTATGCTCATAAATCAATTTATCAAACAATAAATTCACTAAATAGAATATTTGAGTATAATTCATCAAAGTTTTTTAGCATTTTAAGCATTCAAGATGCAAAAATTTATCTAAAACATAATAATAATGTTTATGATTTTGATAATGCATTCATAGCTTATCTATCAAATATATACTTTAATTTTTTTGATTTTGTAAATAGAAACAATGTATGTAAGGATAATAATAATATTCAAGATTTAAAGGCAATATTTTGTTAATTTAAATATGACACTTAAAAAATATCAAGAACGATTTTGACTGAAAGCATGAATAATATATTGACACAAACATTGATTAAAATTCACCTAAGCCTGTCTACACATAAAATATCAATTAGTGTGAGTAATGCGTAATTGAGGCCTTTTAATTTACCCAACATCTAATTGTCCTCTCCTCTAATTACTCGGTTTTATCACTTAGTGAGTTGAGTTTATTCCATTTCTCACTTTTCACTACGTGCGTTCGTATTTAGCTAAAGAATCAACGGTCGATTATGGACTTAAGTGCTACTATTCGGACAATGATCTTGTATACAAAAATTGGACCCTTATTATTTTAATTCGAGTAAGTTAATTAGTTTATGATGGTCTATTGTCTATATTGCATATGCCTTGCATTTTTGTGAAATCATGCATCCACATTGCATTCATAGAACTCTGCAAGAGGCATTCTTCATTGATGCATGCTCAAATTACCATCAGAGTTGATAATATTTTTCATGACGTCAATCATTCAGATACTTGTTTACTCAATTGATCGAGTTATGGTTTGATATGCATTACTATTACTTCAAAGACTCCATTAGACCTTCACAAATGTTTCACTCCAATCCTATATCAAAAGAAGGATGACTCCATTACATTACAGTTTAGAGAGATTTGTAATAGGTGTGTATACCATATTTGGGGCAACATGTATGAAAGACCTAACAATGAAGATGTTGACGTCTACTACAAATAGGGGAGGTAGAAGGTTTTCTAGGTATGTATGATTCTATTAATTGTATGCACTTAAAATGAAAGTTTCGTTCAGTTGAGTGGAAAGACCAATTTAGTCGTGGTGATACTGTCAAATTCACTATCATGCTTCAAGTATTGGTATCACAAGATTTGTGGATTTGGCATGCATATTTTGGCACTGCAGATTCAAACGGTGATTTGTTTATTTTGTTAAGATAATCTCAAATGTCTAAAGGAGAAAAGAGAAAAATTTGTGCCCAACAAATAAGAACTAGCAATTAGAGTGCTACAGTCTTGATTTTCAATTGTATGTGGTCTAATACATGAATGACATGTTAATACAATAAAATATAATGTATACATGCATCATAATGCATAACGTAATTGTTGAAGATGAGCGACACAGTAATTTTTATTATGGTCATCTAGTTTAAATAATAACATCTTAATAGTCGAAGTATCTAAAGGTAGTACTCATTCTTATATTATTACACATTTTGAAACGAGAGCACATCATCACGAAAACAAAATCACCACCAACTTCAAGCAAACTTGGTGGAGCAGAGAATGTTTTAGATATGACATAATCAAATGTAAACTTTTATATAGTATAGTATACTTGTCTTACATGTTGTATAATGATATGTGTTTTATTGTTTTTTGTCATCTAAGATATTTGTCATTTTTCATTTACTTATTACTACGAGAAAAATTAAATTAAATAGTTATTTATTTTCAAATTTATAATATTAATTTTTATTAATATTAAATAATATAATTGAATAAGATTTTTAAAATAAATCCAAGTGTTAACTATTAAAGTATTAAATTGTGACAAGTGGGACCACTGAGGGACTAACTTTAAGGAACGAGTCATTAAAGTAAAATTAGTTTATTTATCATCATTATTTACTTATTTGACATATGGATTTTCTTAAAGAACCTAAAGTAAAATACTTAAGCGAAATGGATTTTCTGCTGTGAATTTTTTTCCAAAGGAATCTCAACCACTCAATTATCATACTTTACATGAAGTTAAAATCATTAAAATGAAAATGAATGGTGTAGATTTCCCACTGAACTTCCACCCGTGAAAATGACACTTGAGAGAATTTGCTCCCATTAATTAAGAGACATGCAATGGAGATGTTTTTACAAGATTCTGATCCGAAATCGATGATGATATTTCCCTAAAGAAAAATGTTTGATGTACACTAAAAATTTATTAGAAACTTTGAGTGAGATAGAAATAGAGAGAATAATGTGATAAATGTGATATATTAATAATGTGATTGGAAGAGAGATAGAGAATAGATGAAGTGTTGAATATGTGTATGAAAATTTGGGTGTTGGAATATAACATTTTTTCTGTGAAAAACACTGCAAGAGTTTTGTGATTTTGCTAAGGTCAAAGCCCTAAGAAACTAGGTAGTTAATCCCAAACAGCAATGTGTCGCGACCAACCCCATAAACCGGGATAGCGGGTTAAGGGATACGGGGATTACCTCTATTTTTTAGACAAATTATATGAACAATATTATATAAACATGCATAATTAAACAATGTCTTAAACTCATAAACATTTATAAATAGTAATAAAAATCACAAATCTTAATCAAAACATACATTAATTAGATACCAGATATCATTATCTTCTTCAAAATAGTAGAGTAATATAATAACAAAATATTAAAACTAAAATGCATGTTATAGAAAAAGAAGAAAGTAAGTAACAAAAGAAAAAACTAAAGAAAACAAAAATAAAAAGAAAGAAACAAAAAAAAAAACTAAATAAAAAAACAAAAAGAAGAAAGGAAGTAACAAAAGAAAAAAAAAACTAAATAAAGAAAAAATAGAAAGAAGGAAGGAAGAAAAAACAGAGGACTAACAAAGAAAAAACAGTGGACGAAGAAGGCTGGTTGTGTTCGAAGTTGGAGGTGGCACGACGGTGGTGTTCGAAACTGGAGGCGGTGCGAAGGTGGTGTTTGAAGCTAGACAGCGCGACTAGCTAGTGGAATTTAGGGCTATTGGCAACTGGACAAAGAAGAGGAAGAACGGGGAAGAAGTGAAAGCAAATTAGGGTAATTGTGAAAATTGAAGAAATCACGTTTTCATGGTTTTGGGAACCCACGACCCGGAATAGGACCTGCAAATGCGCCCAGGTCACGCGACCTCCCTCCTCCCCGCGTCGCCTCAGCTATGCCCTTCGCCGCCACGCTCCACTGTGATTGCGGTGGGTTTTGATTACCTAGCTAGGAAATGGTAAAAAGTCGTGGGAAATATAACATTTCTGAGGGACAAAGGGCCCTAGCTATAACACCGACCAGAAAGGAATATCAAGGATTATAACACTTGCAAAACATTTTTTTTAAATGGAACCATACCTAGGACCAAAGTACTCATAAGCAAAACAATGGAGTTGTCATCAAAGTTGTTTTAAAATAAGGAAAACATTAGAAAATCTTTAACAAAATGGTCTCTGAAACCTGATTTTAGGTTTGAGAGTCGATAATGTGTAGAGAAGATATTAACAACCTACAATATCCGTTAAAAAACGGTTATCCTATAATTAATAGTGCAAAATATATGTTCATAAAAAATATTTATTTTCTCCTTATTAATAAATGCAAATATAAATTGTTTTTTGTATGTTGAAATAAAATGGTGCGAAATATAGAAAGAAAAAAAAATGAAATTTTTGTTATTGTGTTTAACAAGTATGATTCTACTCATATGTATCTCTCGAGAAATCAGAGCTATTTAGTTTTTGAGTAGAAAATATGAAAATATGAATACGTTGGTTGCTTTTGAAGAAAATATCGATTTGTTGTCTTGATTATTTTGTTTGTGAAAAATTAGTTTTAGAACTCTTAACTTGTCACAACTTGTGTCATAATAAATCAAAAAATAAAAAGATGTCAAATCTAATTAATCAATTTAAGACTTTTTATTAATTAATTTGTTTATAAAAATGATTTTAGAACTATCATACTGTCACAACTACAACTTGTATCTAAAAAAATTGAAAATTAAAAATTTATTGGAGACTTTTTTTGTTTACGTGTATAGTTGCGCATGTTTAAAAAAAATTTGTAACGTATTGAGTCTATATACCATATAAAAATTAAAATAAAAAATTATATTTTTGCAAGTTGGGTTTTACATGCCTCTCTCTTGGACCCGCTCACGTGAGCACTTGGCACCTTTGGGTGGTGACAGGGCGAAGGGCTTTTTCCGATGATGGATAAAGGCGACAGCAACGTAGATTGGTGACGAAGGATGAGCTGCCGGCGGTGTCGCGCGGCTGACTAGAGGGATTTGCGGCGGAGGTAGAGACCTCTTCTCTTCATCTAGTTCTTCTACGGCCTCTTTTGTTTATGTTTTTTTCTGTACATGAAGTTGTAGTGCAGTGCCTCTTCTACATTTTTTACTTCGTTCTATTTGTTTCTCTTTAGTTTGATTTTGGTTCTCTATTTATAGCTTCAATTTCATCATTGCTGAATCTATGTTCATAATATTAAATTTAGTTCTGATTTTTTAATTATTCATTTTGAAGAAATCATGTAGTGTTAAGTGAACGACGGAATTTGAGGTGTACATAGTGATGAAGCTCAGAGCTGAAAAGAAGGAAGTGGGAAGTGTACACATTGGGCTGGTGCCTGAATTGTTATTTTTTATTCATTGTTTTTTTTTTTTTGTTATGTTATTATTTTGTTTCTTTTGTTATTGTTATTATTTTTTTTTTATATGTTTTGTATTTGTTATATTTTTCTACGGAAAGCTTCTTCTCTAACCCTAATGTTCTCAAATACACACTTAAAAATACATCTCCAAATTATATCCGGGATTAACAACAAAATTTAGGAGTTTTTAGAAGATTTAAGGTGAGAAAATATTTTTTATTTTGAAGAATTGAATTTTAAAGTATATATTTGTTTTTTTTTTCTTTATTTTTATTGAATTAACTTCAATTGAATCAATGTCAAGAGAATCATTCCGAGAAGTGTCATTGATCTTTGATTTTTAAAGCATTTGTCAAATGGTGGAAGGTGGGGTCGACCGAACATTCACCTTTCTATAAGAACATATTGACTCCTGGGGTTGTCACATAGCTTCCAAATCTACAGTATAAATGCCATTTGCACTAGGGTGCTAGATTTTCCTATCCTCTAGAAGTGATTTAATTAATGTTTTGTGAAGGTTATGAACAATGTTAGCATCAACGAACTGGGTTTGAACCGTTAGATAGAATAGATAAAATTAGTTTTTTTTTTTTTATCTCCAAAGTGGTTGTGATGGGTGAATACGATTCATAAACATTCCAACTGGCATAGATTCCTTCTGTCATTCTTTCCAGAAAATATTAGTCATGGACTAATCCTCCAACTCAATGATTGGCATCTGCTGCAGTGAAATTTATTGTTGAGGCAAATAAAGACAAGGATAGTTATATTGATGATCTCACTATTCAAAGTTATTGGGTCCTACATTGGATTCAATTATGAGAGGATCAAACTCCAAGTACCAATGTCTTGACAAAGTTAGGGTCACAGAGTAAACTTTGTTTTGACTGTTTTGGATCAGGTGCTTGAAGAGTATTCAACAAGTCGCTGTTTAAAAAAGTTTTACTATGCTGTATAACAAAAGATAACGGTGAGAAAGAAAAACAAAATTGAAAACATGACTCTGTATGTATTGTACATAAAGCCGCGCTAATTCTATCTCACCATTGTAATCATATTGTATGATTTTCTTTTTCTACGATTTCTGTCACTGTCTGGTAATCAAATACAGTGAATGCGGCTAAAGCCAACAACCCTATACAGCTCAAAGATTTCTGTGAAATTGATTCAATGGGTGAATAATGGATGAATTCAACTCAGAAGAGGGTGCTAGTGGCGAAGCATCCTTGAGTTGATTATACCTTTCAATATCAAAATTGTTAAGTTTCATGAGACGCTTCTGCTTGGTGCTGAAACGGCTTTGATAGAAACCTTCAAAGGAAGGTTCTTTTGATGTTCTAAGGAAGAATGTGTAACCAGCCATGAAGTACATTGAGGTCACATAGAAGCATATAGGCTCCATTACATCCCAGTTAAGTTCCCAAAATGTGAGCCTCATGAATGCTGCTGTTTGCACCATCAGAAAACCAAGCCCTCCCCAGAGCTCACGGCGAACCATTCGGTTAGCTCTATTGTCAATGGCTGCTTTCTCTTTCTCCATTTCCTCAAGTTCTTTTCTTACTGCCTCGTTTGGCTTTGCTCCTGGTACAGGGAGTAGAGTCTGGATTGTTTTTGCTACCTGCACCACAAATTTGCAAGAGTTTGGGTAAACATAGTTCAATCTACATTTGTTTTTTTGCCTCCAGGAATGACTTAAGCTTTTGATGTAAATTGAAGTAAAACTTTTTGGTAATTGTATTTGTACCCAAAAGAAGCATAGGATAAAAGAAAACTAAATCATTGCACCCGTTACACAGTTTGCCTAGGATAAGACAAAGTGACTTGAATAAAATGAATAGTAAATGTGTATATGATAATATAAAAAATGTAAATATACTAAAAAAATCCCTCATCCCGTATTTTGTGACTATGAATTGATGGGACAAATTTAGCAGCTGGATTAGCTGCCGTTCCACCAAAGAGAAAGGAAAAGGAAACAAGTAGACTCTGCATATGGGGAACAGGTAGAAAGATAGAAAGAAAAAACAAATAATAAAGTTACAGGATTGAAGGAAGTTGACTCTCCACCATATTCCGCTTAGTGTCACACATAGACCCAAAATCAAATAAATGAAGTAATATATTCCTTGTCGCATATTTAATTTAATAATAATCAGTCTAACGTGCAATGTAATACTACTACCAATTTTCATAATTAAAAAAATTTATTACTATTTTGTTCCATGTTACAATCACAATACTAAAAGGAAAGAATAATGTAAAAAAATTATCAACAAATATCACTAAGTCAATAAATAAATAAAATTTCAAAACAATAGAAATTTATAAATCTAACTTGAAATTTAGCAATTAAAACTAATACTTAATAAATATATAAGTGCTACTTAATACCTATCTCAAAAACATCGACTAATATTTATTAGAAAGAAAAATCTAATAATATATTTTTTCTCCAAAAAGAATCTAATAATATATTTTTGACAAATCATATAATATTTAATAAATCTAACTTATCCTGTTTTCTGTTGGCACAAGTTAATTTGTGTCCATACATGAACATCTACTTCTGTGTCCATACATGAACATCTACTTCCTCACACAAATATAATACCATTTTTTTCTAAAGAATCTAGTGGGAAACTCATATAGACTAAACGCGGAGAAGTAAGAATATTGGGAGTTTGAACTCACGCCTTATGCAGCGTTTTACTGCATGAGCTGCCCTTACAAAGCTATAAAGCCTATTTCCTATCCTAATTAAACATTATTTTCTATCTAACATCATATATAATTTAACTTTCATATTAATAATTAAAAAAAATATTTTAGGCATGAAAATTCTGTAATAAACCAAATCTTTTAAACAATATTTCAAAACGTACAGAATTATCAAACATTAATATTCTCAAAACTAAGTACAAATTGATATTAGAATTATATATGAATAGGACAAGGTATATCTCAAGACAAAAATGAATTAGTATGAAAGGAAATTAATAAAGTATCCAATACTTTTATGTATATATAAGATTTGGTCAAAAGAGTTTATTTTTAGGACAATTCTTAAACTATTTATAGTTTTCCAGTCAATTTTTTTTTTATAGATATTAGTAATTAATATTCAATCACTCTGCAAACATGTATTTTTTATAAAATGTTTTTACATTTTTTAATAATTTCTTACTAGATAAGTTTACTCCGTAACAAAATATATATAAAAAAATAGATGTATGTATTTGGTCTAGATAGATGTATTTTTTTGTTGTTGAAAATACTAGATACAGATCTATTTTTTTCTTACATTTTGGTAGCAAGGGAGTATCCGATAGTATTAAATACTTATATTGGTATACTAAATAATTTTAAAACTTTTAAAGAGTAATTCAGGTAAGTTTGTAAATGAGTGATCATCTTTTAAAAAATATGAACATTTATTGTACGTTATAAAAGAGTTATTATAAAAAAATAATAATCAATTTTTCCTAATTGTTTAAAATATCACTGTATAAAACATTTTTTTTCTAAAAAAAACAAAAAGTATTTAAATACCGATCAATTTGTTTGACTATTTCGCCAAAAAAAAATTAATTGGTTTGACCATTATAAACACGTTTTTTTATGTGAAAAAACGATTCTCCTAAGAGAACCTGATTAATAAGCAGCAAATTTTTATCCACAGTTATTCCAATTGACAAGCTAGACAAAGTCTGACTCTCAATTATTATGAATAAGTATGAATATGAATTAAATTATATATATAAAAAAATTCCCCCTTTGATGGAGGAGGGTGTGAAAGAAGAAGGGCTTTTGTGAGCCCTTAATTTACCATCTCAAACGTAGAATCCTGTACACGTTTTAGATCTGAGCTAACAACAAACTCTCAATTTCCTGTTCAAAAAAGTCAAGAAAATAACCACAAAATTTTATCAGTTTTCAGCGATCTCCAAATCGACGGCTAAAAATCGATAGAAAAAGTTAAAAACCTATCTTTGGATCTTATATTATTCTCCATCATGACCCATTCTGTATCATCTCACAAATTAATACACAACACAACGCAACAAATAAAATAAAAACAATAATCAATCTAATTAAATTTAAAGATATATATGCAAAAAAATGAAATTGAATCATAAAATTGGAAGAGGTATTAGAAATTAACCTGTTCAGGTTTGAGAAAAACGACGTCGCCTAAGATAATTACAGTTGCTGAATCATCAAGTATCTTCGCAATCTTCTTTGCTTGTTCTTGATCGGAACAATTTTCAGCACACATTTCAATAAACTCCGAATAAGTTATGCAATTCTGCGGAATCTTCCTCAGCTTCGATTTCACAGCTTCAAGCTGCGTCGCTCTCAACAACTTCCGAAGATCTTCAACCGTCGATTTATCCGTTTCCGGCAGACTCAGCACGTCCAATCGGATCCTGTTCCTCGCAATGTCTATCTCCCGGAGTTTCTGGAGAAGGTTATCGGCGGCAGGAAACGGCGGCCGGGCCTCCGATTGGAAAATGGATCTTTTGTGGATGAACCTGCGGAAGACGCCGTCGTCTCCGGGCTCCGGAGCAATGTCAGGGTTAGCGGCGGAGGAAGGGATCCGCGATTGAAGAGATGAAGATGAGATGCGACAATTGGAAAGGGATTGAGATGACATTTTTGTGATGCTTAGGAGGCGCTGAGTTAGGGTTTTCTTAAAGGCCATTGGTGAAGATCAAAGAATAAAAAGGAAAGTGAAAACTCTAGAAAGAGAATGAAAGTGATTGGTTTTGTTCAATGAATTGAATTCAAGTGAGAGAGAGGAACGTTATTTATAGGTGTCCCATATTAACGGAGAACACTCATTCTTAACGTTTTGTAAATCGCTCAGTTTTTTATTTTTTAATTAATAAATAATTGAGATAACGATTATGAAAAAGACGCGAGAATTTGTATACGATATCGTCGGTGAGATATTGAATTTGGATCGAATTCGATATTCCTTTGTGCCCTTGTTGTTAGGAGAAAACGAATATTCGGATGTTAAAAGAAGCGATAAATTGAAATTGAAGAAAGGGTTTGCGAGACCACCGTACACGTGTAATTTGATGAAGAACGAAGACTAGGTCGATCAGGGGTTTTAACCGTGAATAAAGTAGAAATAGTTGGTACTACAGCTCATAATTCAGATATTGGATGTCTATTATTTGAAATTTTAACAGCAGTAAGTACCGATTTGGATTTCCTACAATTACAACCAGATCTTATAGTCGATTTCAGCTGTCCTATCTTGAATCAACGGTTTAGATTATTTTTATTTGAAGATACAATTTTTTATTTATATTATTTGATCTTAAATTGACGGTTGAAATTAAAATATGCCAGTAATTTCGTGAATTTCTTACTACATAGAATTCAGGTCAAGTAAGTACTGAGTCTAAATTGGGTTATGAGAGATGGGTTAGTTCTGGGGTTGGTTCTTAGCTGGATGGGGTGCTGACTCAGTTGCAACCTGGACTAGTAGATGATTATTTTTATTTTTGGTGAAGAAGAACAAAAGGTGTGATCGTTATCTGGACCAATGAAATAGAAATCATAATTAAAGAACCAAGCCAAATTGAATTTATCAGAATACTAAAATAGGCATGATTTGCATGAGGGAACTGAGAGCGTGTGCAAATGGGTTGAGGCAAATAGATGCAAAAATGATTACATTGTTTTTTTTCTCGATATTACATAGTGGACAATTTCGTCTCATATTTATGGAAATAGTAGCAAATTAACTAATAAAAATTATAATTTAATCGATAGAATGTCGTTATCGTTAAATTAAACATCATATTTCGAGTTAAAAAGTGACGATTCTCAATTGTTTAAGATAGTATTTTAAATATTTTTAAAATTTTGATTGATGTTTCTGTTCATCTTTATATTTTCTATTTGAAATTCATCAGATCAATTGATTGATGTAAGAATTAAATTTATTAATAGTGTTTTATTTTAAGAAATTATTTACTATTTTATGAATTTAGAATTTAGTGGCTAAATTGATGATCCTCTTTATTTTCTAATACTACCATATTATGATTCACTAGACAGTAAATACACGGAGGAAAAAAAACAAGTGGTTGGGCAAGCAACACTAGGAATGAAGGATCATCAATTAGTTTAGTCCACACGATGGTGTAGTTGGGCATAGACCCTTGTTCAATTATTTTTTAAATTAATTAATTGTAGCTGTTGCTTATTCATTTCACGCAACTGCTTATTGATTGATTATAACATTTGCGAGTACCAATTTCATACACCACCAGGGTAGTACCAATTTCATACACTACCAGGGTAGCAGCCGCCCCAATTCTTCCCACCTTCTCCTTCATCAATTAGAGAATGATTTAAAACCTTTTCTTTTTATCTTAAATCGTTTTTCTAACTCATTTTTTTTCTCTTTTTATTTAAATATAAATGTTTTATATATATACTTAGCTATTTTTCGGCGCTTGGTAGTAATTTAGTATTTCATAGTATGACCATGATATGTTGTTTTAGTGCGAATCTGTTTGTTTTTTTTTTTTTTGTGTTA